>CATIWC010000400.1:0-481111 GCA_948472305.1 Vicia faba
AATTTCGATGAGATCTTGGTATTTGCTTTTATTTTAGTGTTGCAATTTTTCCATCTTAAATTCACGACTTAAGTCCAATCCCAAAGCTTTCCCTTTTTTTGTATATATATATATCCAATTAGTGGAGGAACTATACACCGACCTTCACATGTTGAAAGATTTGAATTGGTACACATCTGAACATGAATCAAATGGGGCTTGTGCCAACTTAATCTCTCTCAAAGAATCATATCCAAATCCAATAGTGAGCCACACTTGATTCTTACTGAAACCCTTATTCAAGTTTGAACTTCAAATCCAATAATGCCTTATAGCTCATGCAACAAATGCACCTTGAATTGGTGCAAGATGGATACCCAATAGATATTACCAGATAAACCAAAATCTTGACCAAAGGATGAACACCACTTGATTATAATGAGAAGAACATATCAGATGAAAGCCAAACCAATCCTAATCACAAAGGATTTGAAACCCTAAATTCTTTAATCTTGATGATTATTGCTAGAGGATAGCCTTGTAGCTTGATGAAGAAAAGATCCACAAAACCTAGGAATTGAAACCCCAATTCTACAGTCTAGTAGACCAAAAGAACCAAAATAATAGATCTTATTCAACATATACACCTCAAATCAGTTGTAAACCCTAGCTTCATATTTACTGATCTTTTGAACCTCAGGTGCTCTTTTTTGAATGAAAATGTATGATATGTACATGACCTATTAGAATGATGCAGATGAATGCAAAGTCAAAGCTAGATAAGAGAAATTAGGAGGGCAAATTTTGGGGTGCAACAACTGCCCCTATTCAATCTTCTTAAACCTAAAGCAAGATTGGCAATGGCAGCCTTTTGAGCGATAAGGTGGAAGGAGATTGAATACAAAAATGAACTCAAAAATTTGCACTCTGAATTGAGACAACGTATATCAACATAGGGTATAATTTTGATGGCCTCTTGGCACTGGACTAAAGAAACAAGTTCATATATGGGAGATAAGGATCAAAGACCATGGAACTTGATCCAAAAGCGCGAGTGGCGACTCGACTCCATAGAATGCTAGAACCCTGCATTTTGAGAAAAAGTACGCGAGTGACGACTCAACTCCATAGAATTCTAGAACGCTGCATTCTGAGGCAGAAAAGGTAACAACCAAAATATGCTAAACAACTGGACTTCGGAGAATACTAGAATTCTACACTCTAAGAAAAAGGTAAAGACCGATAAATGCTAGTAACGACTAGACTTTACAGAATGCCATAATGTTGCATTCTGAAAAAGATGAGGACCAAAAGATGCTAGTAACGACTAGACTTCATAGAATTCCTGAATGCTGCATTCTGAGAAAGAATAACGGACTTGCAGGGGAAGACTAGTAACGACCAGACTTCACAAAATACCAGTAACGACTGGTTTCAATCAAATTGGGATAGTTTCTTTATGAACCAAAAACTATTGGCACGTTATTGAAACGATGGGTGACCGAGTGAAGGTACAAGTAACGACTCGACCATTAGAATACTTCAAAGAATATTTCATACGGGATCACAAAAAAAACCAAGAGTAATGACTCCTGCTTTAAAAGGAACTAGTAACAACTAGACCTTGATGATTATTCAATAGGATACCAATAACGATTGGTTCTACAAAATAAGGTGAACACTTGATGATTCGAACCCGGAAGAAGCAGTAACGACTGACCCTAACCAAGGAATTATAGAGATAAAAAAAGCGACAAATGTTAATCTGACTCGATAGAACCTAGTATTGCCTAGACTCAACCAATACAAAATGAATGCTAGAACGTTGGACTAAAAAATCAGGCGACAGGTTGCAAACTTGACCTTGGAAGGAATGGTATTTACCAACCTACAATGTTGCCCTAAGGCAAAGCTAACAGCAACAAGGAAAACGAGTAATGACTAGATAGGGGAAGACTAGTAATAATTATACTCTTCATAATACAAGAACACTGTATTCTGAAAAGGAAATGCGAGTAACGACTCAACATCAAAGGTGCTGATAATGACCAGACCAAAAGAAACGCTACGCCAGGACAAAACTAGATCGTAACAAGTCCAATGAGTAGTAACTCAAAAAAGGACAACATCAAATAAGGACTAGAAACGTCTAGACCAAAAATGGAAGTATGTCAAAAACGATTGGCCATGACCCACGAGGACCTACAGGTAAATAGGAAATTCCCTTATGCGAGAGGCAAGAAGGGGGGGGGGGGGGGGGGGGGGCGACTTACACGAAGTAAGGGGATAATCAAGTACTTCCAAGGAAAAGGACTACATAACCTCTCAGGCCGAAGGCAGGGTGTAGACCCTCAATAGCGGCAATTATATGAATTTCCAAACCCCAAGTAAGGATTTTCAACAATTTAAAAGAAAGAAAGGCTATAGACCAACTCTTTCTCGCACTATAACTTCCTGAAGCAAGTGCGGGTAATAACCGAGAATGGACAGTGTGATACAGTGGGAGAACTGACTGTTATACTGGTTTTCATTTTTTATTCACAAATGTGCAGTAAGCAAGAGTCACCACCGACTTTTCTTTTATCCAACAAAGGAAAGGGGGAAAAGAACAGAAAAAGACCTTTTTCGAGAGTTTCTGAGTAAGGGGGTAGATTATGGAAAGAGAAGGTGTTAGCACCCTTTCCATCCGTAGGTTTCTACGGTCTCTTAGGTACTTGCTCATTTTGAAAATTGATTTCGTGTTTCTGTGTTTTGAAAAGTTTATTTGCTTTATGCTAACTCTTGTATCAGTCTTCAAGAGTGTTAATAAAGCGTTTGTTAAAAAATGGTTTTGAAAGTGTAAGGTGAAAAAAAGGTTTTTTGAACAAGTACCTAACAACTATCTACCTACTCGAAAAAAGGTGTTCTTTTCCTCCTTTCCTTTAGATAGTGCTATCCTACTATTAGTGAGTAGGTAGCCCTATCGTTGGATGTTGAGGGACTATCGAAGGGACGTTTACGGTCACTAAGGCAACTGGGCAAGAACTCTTAGTAATTGTCCTAAAGTTCTAAGATCACTTTTTAACCGAAGCAACAGCGAAAGGGTCATCGAGGGACTTGTGATCTCTTGAACTAATAGACAGTCACTAAAAATCCTCACGTTTCAAGAATTGTGACTGTTTTCAAAGGAAATTGGAGTGGGAGATACCCTAGGGGTGAGCATGTGCAAGTGTGTTGATTCAGTTCATTTATCTTGCGCTTTAGGGTTATCTAATAATTTTAATTTCAGTCTTTTTCATGAAATCCTATTAATCTAAGCGGTTAACAATGCAGAAAATAAATTACAGAAAATAAAATTCCTAAGCTATTACAAGGCCTTGGCGCAATTACATAAATAGCACAAGAAAATAAAATGCGGAATTTTAAACCTAATTAAAGCTATTACAAACTGGAAAACAGTTATATAATGGGAAAAGAAAAAAATGGAAAAAAGATAAACGTGCGCAGAATGGAAAGAGCGTCTAAACCCTAAAAATGAATAAAAGAAAACCTTTTTTTGTTTTTATTTATTTATGAAAATATTAAGTTATAATAATAATATCCTAATTAACTAAATTTAAAAAAAAAGAGAGAGAAATTATTAATTACAATTAATTCTAATGAGACTAATATTTTTTTTTGTATTTTTATAGAGAAAAAAATTTGAAATTTAACCCTAACTTCTAATTAATTTTATTTCAAGGAAAACAAGTTAAAGTAATTAACTTATATTAGTTTACAAAAATTAATTTTATTTGAAAAAATCTAAATCTATTTTTTTTGTGATTTTTTTTATTGATTTTATGATTAAAATAAAAACTGATTTTAGAATAATTAAAATAAAAATAAAGAAATTGAAAAATACAAAAAAAAGTAAAAGGATAGGCTTGATAGTAAAAGCAGTTTGGGGGGTGTAAATTGAAAACATGCTAGGCCCAGGTCAACACAAGCCCTACGCCTTCTCTGAGATCCAATGGGGGATGTGCTTGATGGTCCAACATGGGGATTGATTGTTGGGTGCTGGATCTGAATTATGGATGATCAAATGATGGAGATCTGGAGATGCATGGTGGACGTGTTGAGATGCCATGCACTGGAACCTACAAGAAATGTTGCAAAAAAAAGGAAAATTGTTGGACCTGGGATCAAACCCAGGTCCCCTCCTTCACACGCTTATGCCTTTGCCATCTGAGCCACTTGTTAATTCATGTATATAATAATAAAAAGCAATATAATATAAAAACAGGTCTGTGGCAGTGTCAACAAGACACGCATGCATTGTGGGATCCCTGTATTTTAAATGAGCCAACCAAAAGGACCCAATATGCCACCCAGGGTCTCCGACCGGTCAAACCACCTCAGATGGTGGCTCCGGTCATCCCCTCTGATTTCTCAAAAACCCAAACCTACGAATCACGCCAGATAAAGATGCCAAGGGTACCCTACCCCCTATTTCGAGGGATGCGATCACGATGGTGGCATCCTTTTTGACTGAAACGTCCTGCAAGTCCAGATACAAAGAAGAAGGACCTTCGTGCCCTAACAATGGCACTTTTTTGTTTCCACGTCCAAGCTTACGTATAATGGTTCTAAACACTTGCAAACATGATATTAAACACAAATATATATACAGATATATCATTTACATGCCGTGAATAAAAAGTTTGAAACATGAAAATTTGGAAAACCGTGAGTTGTTGGAGAGGGAGTTCTGGGATCGTTTGGCCTTCAAGGATAGATGGGTTGGCTTGTTGGGGGTCTCAGAAGCGTGAATGGATGGCTGGAAGTGATTGAAACTGGCTGGAGAAGGAGATCTCGAGTTGCGCCACTTTAAACAATTTGGAAACTTTGCTAGGGTTGTTTCTAAAGCAGCTACGCCTCTCTTTAAGGTCTGATATTGTTATGCTTCTATAGTATATCATATTAGGTCAACAAAAAGAGCAAGAATCCAAGGAATTGAGTACATGATTTATTTCAAATATTCACTTGAAAATCTTTCCCATTTTGGATATTCTTTCTCCTCTTGGCTTGCAAGTTTTTCCCTTAATATAATAAGCATATTTGTCCATGATTTAATGGGAAAAAGATTTCAAATCAAACCTTATACTATTTCCATTATTTATTTAATTAATTTTGAATTTTAATGAATAAAATATCAAAATACATAACATAAATAATAGAATAGTGCATGGATGGGCTTAGAGGTCGTGGACCATGTTAGGAATAAGTTTCAAACATAAAAAGATAGGCCCATTTGGAGAAATTCCAAGTTAGCTCAATATTTGCTTCATGCACTTTTCCAAAAATTGGTCAACTTTAGCAATGCATATCTCTCTCAATTTTAACCCTATGAGGGTGTTCTTAGAATTTTTAGAGATCTTAGAATGTCCTCTAAACAACCCTTTTGGTTCCATATCAATTGAATCTTCCATGTTCATGTAAGGAGCTTTGACCAAAAAGGTGTTTTTGTTGACTTTTTGAAAGGACCCATAATGTATAAGCGTGTATCATTCAATTGGTACATTTATTGAACTTGAGGGATGAAGAGAAGTTGTAGGGAATTGAATTATCTTCAAAATTAGATTTGGTGGAAAAATATTTTATAAAGTATGAGAAAGTTATGCCTGATCAAAGTTTGGTTGACTTTTTCTATAGAAACCTTAATTAACAATTCTTGACTTTTGATGAATTAGGAGCATTTCTTAAGGAATCATGATCAAACCTTGATCAAATGATGGATATAATTTCAAAATGTTGATGTTGACCAAAAATATTAAAGTTTGACTGTATATAGGCCACAATTGACTTTTGACCTAATATAGTTGATTTTCAGGCATTTGAGCAGTTGACTGACAAACTTGTTGTGCAAGGCATGAAATTTGGCATGGATGATCTTGAGGACATATTAGGACCATGGAAAACAATTGAGACCATTGGAGCTCACACATCTTGATTAAAATTGAAACCCTAATTAGAGGTTTATTGTCTTAGGAGGAGAATTTGTCTGGTTAATTCTTAGGTATCCTTGAGCAGCTTGAGGATCTCAATGGGCATGTGTTAAGTAAAATGAGAGGGAAAATTTTGGGGTACAACAACTGCGCCTGTTCAATCTTCTTAGACCTGAGGATGTAGATTGGCTTGTCTGCCTTTCGTCATCTGAAGGTGGAAGATGATTGAACACTAGAGTGCCCAGAAATTTGCACTCGTCTGAAGTGATACTGTTGGTGAATAATATCGGGAATGGGCTTACAAATGCCATTTGGAAAAGATGACAGAAGACTGTCGGAGATGGGCTTGAAGATGCCATCCAAGGAATATGACAGAGAGTTGTCGGAGATGGGCTTAGAGATGCCATCCATAGAACATGATGTAGAGTCGTCGGAGATGGGCTTAGAGATGCCATCCAAAGTAGATGCTGACTTCCCAAGAAGTCTCTTTGTGGTGATTCCGGCTCTTGTTGTTTGAGGAGGAGTATGCTGGGGAATTTTTTAGGGGAATAAAGTCTAGGAGCTTCGGTTGTCCATTACCCTACTGGGGAGTTATCTCGTGACTAGAGAGACGAAAGTGAGCTGTTATCCGGTCAGGATCCAGGCTTCACAATGACTTTCTAAGGATAATAAGGCTGACTGTTATCCGGTCACATTCCAGGCTTCACAACGAATTATCGGGGAATATGAAATTAACTGCTATCTGGTCGGTTCCAAGCTTTACAGTAATTGTAGACATTGAACTGTTACCTGGTCGTACCCAGGCTTCAGTGATTTGAAGAAATTAAGCTGTAATATGGTCGGGCCCATGCTTTACAACATCCTTAACTAGATAAGAATCAGAAAATCTTAGGGTCGATTTAACTGAACTAGAGAAAAGGTCTTGAATTATCTTTAACTGGATAAAGAATCATAAAAATCTTAGAGTCGATTTAACTGAACCAGAGAAAAGGTCTTAAATTATCTTTAACTGGATAAAGAATCAGAAAAATCTTAGGGTCGATTTGACTGAACCAGAGAAAGGTCTTGAATTAAATTTAACTGGATAAAGAATCAGAAAAATCTTAGGGTCGATTTGACTGAACAAGAGAAAGGTCTTGAATTAAATTTAACTGGAATAGAATCAGAGAAATATTAGGGCCGATTTGACTGAACCAGAGAAAGTGTCTACCAAAAAAGAATCAGAATAAAATCATTGGTCGATTTAAACTGAACCAGCAGAGGTATTGAATTATCTTTAACTGGATAAGACTCAGAAAAATCTTAGGATCGATTTGACTGAACCAGAGAAAGTATCCACCGGAAATGAATCAGAATAAATCATTGGTCAATTTAAACTAAACCAGTAAGGCCTTTAGTTATCTTTAACTGGAATAGAATCAGAGAAATCTTAGGATCAATTTGACTGAACCAGAGAAAGAATCTACTGGAAAAGAATCAGAACAAATCATTGGTCGATTTAAACTGAACAAGTAGAGGTCTTGAGAATTATTTTTTTGAGGAAAATGTTGAAATATCCCTTCGTCAGATGTAGCCTTTGAGAAGACTGTCAAGCTATATAAGTCGTTAATGGTGTTTGTTGATTGATCTTACCTGAAACGATAAAGAGTTAGTCGTATGCAATGTCATGATGTATGAAATGCATAGTCTAATGATGTTATCAAAATAAATAAGGTTATGCTGTATGCAACATATATGTGTATGCCATGATGTATGAACATGGAATGTTGTTGCGACATTTCCTAGTCTGGGAAAATAAATCCATGACTGCTTGCTGGAGAGTATTGGGAAGTTGACTCCCGGACTACTGTTTGGTAGATGAGGAAAGTGATTCTTTTATTTCTGTTGGGGATGATGAATGGATATGATTTGCTGGGGATTTCCTCTTTCCGTTTGGGGATACTCTACCGGGGATCTTTGACTTCTTCTTGAGAATGCTCCGCTGGGGAGAAGATGCTATGTTGGAAAATATTACCAATGTTGAGAAATAAACTCCGTTGGAGATGAACTTCCACAACTAGGGAAATAAACTCTACCGGGGGTGAGGCTTTAAAAACTGTTTGAGATTATAAAACTTAGCTGGGGAACATGGATTTCCGTTCTGAGGGAACTTTTCTAGAGGAGGTAATTCCTGCTTGGGGAAGAAGAGGTCAAAAATTTGGTTGTTTCCACTCTGTGGGGACATAGACATCATTAGGACGTATGCTGAAGATGTGGCCCTGACTTTGCAGTAGGACGACTCTGTCTTTGTACATGCTGGAGAACATAACTGCGGGGACTACAAATGGCTTTTTGAAATTTGTCCTGTTTCTTAAAGTCATTAGCAACCGTCTTTCTGTTTTTTATGCAAGTATTTGTAAACAGTAACCATATTCAAATGCATATGTCAAAAATAATCACTGGACGTTTTTTTGCAAAACAAAACATAAAAACAAAAAGTTTTGTACTTTCAAAGAAATGATTTGTATTGATTTTGAAGTTTTGCCTATAATAGGCATTTTTTATACAAAGAGACTGACATTCTAGTAGGAAAATGCCGTCGTGAAAATGAAAACTATACAAAATAGTGTACAAAGAGAAAATGGCTATGTGTAATAATCCCATTGAGTTTCAATTCTGCTATTTCCCTTATGTCCTTGAGCGTCTCATCACTTTGATACTTGTCCGAAGTTGACTAGATTGATTGGTACCGTTTGAGCTTGATAGTTGATACTTAAGTCTGGTTGCAATGTGATCCAACGGGACATAGTTATACGCTTTAAATCCCTAACTTTTTCCTGGACCACCCTTTCGGGTTTTCAGTCCACCGGGATACCCTTTTTTCCCAAGCTGCCTTTTCAGGTTTTCGACTTGCCGGGTGTACAATTTTTTTTGTATTTATCCCTAATTTTTTCCCGAACCCTTTTGGTTCGTTGGGATGCCCTTATTTTTGCCTAGGCCAGTCAACCTAGCGGGTCTTTATTCATGCGTAGTATCTTTTGACTATATCCGCGTTCACAGGATGAGGAAGGTCGTCACCATCCATAGTGGTTAAAATCATGGTTCCACCAGAAAATATGTTCTTGATCACAAATGGCCCTTCGTATGTGGGAGTCCATTTGCCCCTGGGATCACCTTGCGGCAGAATGATGCGCTTGATTACTAGATCACCAGCTTGATATACCTGATGTCTGACCTTCTTGTTAAAAGCCTTAATCACGCGCTTCTGGTACATCTTACCATGACAAACAAATGCGAGCCTTTTTTCATCAATCATGTTCAGTTGGTCAAGTTGGGTCTGGATCCATTCATCTTCGTTCAAGCCTGCATCCATCATGATTCTCAAAGAAGGGATCTGGACCTCAATAGGTAGGACAACCTCTATACCATACACCAGAAAGAAAGGTATTGCTCCTGTTGATGTTCGTGCTGAGGTGCGGTAACCATGGAGAGCAAATGGTAACATCTCATGCTAGTCTTTGTATGTCATTGTCATCTTCTGGATGATCTTCTTAATATTCTTATTAGCAGCTTCCATAGTGCCATTCATCTTCGGCCAATAAAGAGAAAAGTTATGATGCTGGATCTTGAATTTCTTACAGAGTTCGGTGATCATAGTGTTGTTGAGATTTGTACCATTATCTGTAATGATTCTTTCGGGGATGCCATACCGACAGATAAGGTTATGCTTGATGAACCGTGCCATAAAATTCTTGGTAACAAAAGTAAATGAGGCAGCCTTAACCCACTTTGTGAAGTAATCAATGGCGACTAGAATGAAACGATTCCCGTTTGATGCGGTTGGTATGATTTCTCCGATCATATCAATGCCCCACATTGCAAAGGGCCAAGGAGCAGTCAAGATGTTTAGAGGAACCGACGATACGTGCACCTTATCAGCATAAATTTGGAATTTGTGACAAGTCCGTGAATGCTGATAATAGTTTGCTTCCATAGTGGACAAATAGTATCCTATCCGTATGATCTTTTTAGCCATGGTGTGTCCACTAGAATGGTTGCCAAAGGTACCCTCATGTAACTCTGCCATAATCCTCTCCGTTTCGCTCTTGTCTACACATCGAAGTAAAGTAGAGTCATGGTTGCGCTTGTAGAGGATTCTATTACTGAGGAATAACTTTGCAGAGAACCTTCTCAAAAACTTCTTATCATTGACAGATGCTCCCTCAGGGTATTCTTGAGCTTCGGGATACCTTTTCACTTCGTGGAACCAAGGTTTGTTTATTACCCCTTCAGTATCGATCTCATAGCAGTAAGCTGGTTCATCCAATCTCTCAATAGTGATCTAAGGAGCCTCATTGTCCCATATGACCTTGAACATGGACGACATAGTAGCTAGCGCATCCGCTAACTGATTTTCTTCTCGTGGAAAATGTTCAAATGCGACTTCTTCAAAGTGTGAAAGCAATGTCAATACATACTCTTGGTAAGGGATGAGATTAGGGTGCTTCGTATCCCACTCTCCTTTGATTTGACTTATTACCAAGGCCGAATCTCCAAAAACACTCAAGAACTTGATTCTTAGGTCAATAGCAGCTTTGAGACCCATGATACATGCTTCATACTCAGCCATATTGTTGGTGCTGTTGAAACATAGTCTAACGGTGAAAGGAGTATGATAGCCCTCGGGAGATAGATTATAGCACCGGTACCATTGCCAAGTGCGTTGGAAGCTCCGTCAAAAACCATAGTCCATCGGGATCCTTTCTCAGGTCCTTCATCCGGTCCTGATTCTTCACAATCATTCATTAACATGATATTCTCATCCAGGAATTCAAAGTTCATGGATTGGTATTCGTCCATAGCCTGATGAGCTAAATGATCAGCTAATACACTTCCCTTGATTACTTTCTGGGTTGTGTATTGAATATCATATTCAGTCAGTATCATTTGCCATCTCACTATTCTTCCGGAGAGAGCGGGCTTCTCGAAGATGTACTTGATAGGATCCATCTTAGATATCAACAAGGCAGTGTGAGTCAACATATAATGTCTTATCCGGCGAGCAGCCCATGCTAAAGCGTAACAAGTTTTCTCGAGTAGTGAGTATCTTGTTTCAAAGTCGGTAAAATTTTTGCTAAGGTAGTATATTGCATAGTCTTTTCGACCAGACTCATCATGTTTCCCCAACACACACCCCATTGAATTATCTAATACTTTTAAGTACATTATCAAAGGTCTTCCTTCAATCGGAGGCATCAGAATTGGAGGCTCTTGTAGGTATTCCTTGATTCTATCAAAGGCAGTCTGGCATTCGTCATTCCACTTTACCACTTGATATTTCTTCAGGAGTTTGAAGATTGGCTCACAAGTAGCAGTTAGATAGGAAATGAACCTGGCAATGTAATTTAGGCATCCCAAGAAACCTCTAACTTCCTTCTCAGTGCAAGGAGCCGACATCTCTTGTATAGCTTTTACTTTTGCAGGGTCTACTTGAATACCTTTGTCATTGACAATGAAACCTAGGAGTTTTCCAGACCTTACCCCAAAGGTGCACTTGTTCGGATTTAGCCTCAAATTATACGTCTTCAATCTATCAATGCGGGGAAGCGAAAAGTCATCCTTGGGGCTTGCCCTGTTCAAGTCTCTGTAGTCCACACACATACATACCTTGCTGTCTTTTTTAGGCACCGGAACTACGTTAGCAACCCATTGTGGATAGGAGGTGACAACTAAGAACCCAGTGTTAAACTACTTCATAACTTCTGCCTTGATCTTCTCTGACATTTTAGGACGCATACGACAAACCTTCTGTTTTACTGGAGGGCAGTCCTCTTTTGTCGGCAGGCGATGAACCATAATATCAGTGTCAAGTCCTAGCATGTCTTTGTACGACCAAGCAAAGATCTCGACATAATCATGCAACATATGTATCAACCGCTTTTTGACGCTATGCTCCAAGTTTGCACCTATCTTGACTTCTTTTCTGTCCTCTTCTGTACCCAGATTCACTGTCTCAACTGACTCTTTGTGAGGCTGTATAGACCTTTCTTCCTGCTGTAACACTCTAGCAAGCTCTCCCGGTACCTCACAATCTTCCTCGCCTTCATCCTCGGCTTGGTTAATCAGATTCTCAAAGTTATAACTGGCAATAGCAGAACCGTTATCAATGGGATCCAAAGTGGATGTGGATCTGCAGTTTGATACGTGAGTATGTGTAAGAGTATGGCTATATTGATAAAGCAGAAAAGAAAGACAGAGAGCACAAAATTTGTATGCAAAAACGTCTAATGCTTTATTAATGACATATGAGATTGAAAATGATAACCCTCACAAATAAACCATTGTGCCTCGGGTAAGACACAAGGCCATAGAGTTTATATTATTTATTACATATCCAAAAACAAGAAATACAATTACTCCTGAATAAAACTAATTGGCACAAAGTCTTTAGCTGTCCAATTACTGGGTCCACCATTGGTCATAGGGAAGATCCAGTTGTCCATGTCATAGTCACCATTACTATCTTCTAAAGCATTGATCCCATGATTGCTGATGCGTAGGGGAGGTCCTCCGACGCGAGCGCAAAGAACAACCCTTTGAGCCCATGAAGTGAAACCTAAACCAAACTTATCAAACTTGTATGGAATGTCAGTGAGCTGGCCCCAAATGGTACACCCACCTTCTTCAATGAATGCCTTGGTATCCTTGAGTGAAGCCATCTTTAATGGAGGTATGGTGATTTTCGGTATACTGGTAACAGTCTCAGTTGCAGCCATGGTCTGAGGCACCTCTTCAAAATTCTGACAAGGGGTCTCAATGAATTTGCCATCCGTTTCCACACATCTGAAAGAGTTCAGGTGGCTTACCATGTACTCCTCCTCACCACGTATTGTGACAATCTTTCCCCTCACTGGGTACTTCAACATATGATGCATAGTGGAAGTAACAGCTCCATCCCCATGGATCCAAGGGCGTCCCAACAAACAGGAGTAAGATGTTCTGATATCCATCATGTAGAAAGTAGATTCAAAGGTTTGGGAACCAAATTTGATAGGGATGTCAACCTCCCCGTGCACCATTATTTTTGAACCATCGAAAGCCCTCACCACAATGTTGTTGGGCTTCAGAGTTAAACCTTCGCAGTCTAATCTGTCAAGAGCCTTCTTGGGAAAAACATTCCACGATGAACTAGTATCTACTAAAACATGGGCCAAAGTGGTGCCCCTGCATTCGATGGAGACATGCAGCACATCATTGTGTTTTCTTCCCCTGAGTGTCAAATCAGCATCAGAAAACCCAGTCCATTATCAGCGGTCAAACTAGCCACACAATCTTCGAATTGATTAGTGAAGGTTTCCTGTGGCACATGAGCAGTCTTGAGGAATATTACCAAAGTCTTTGTATGAGCTTTGGAGCAAAACAGTAATGCCAACATTGAAATCTTGGAAGGGGTCTTCCCCAGCTGTTCGACCACATTGTAGTCGCTCTTTTTAATTATTTTCAATATTTCTTCCATTTCTTTCTTAGAAACCTCTGGAATGGATTCCGAATGCGCCTTCGTCTGGACAGGCTCAACCAATATTTCTTTGCCCCGAGTCTCGGTCGACTCGGTGACCAGGGTTAATCACAAGAGTTGTAGAGGTAGTATTAGCAAGAACAACAGTAGGAATGATCACAAGAATAGTGTGATACGGTGGCAGAACCGACTGTTAATACTGGTTTACGTTTTGTGTTTTTTGTTCGAAAAATGTCGCGGTAAGCAAGAGTCGCCACCGACTTTTATTTCATCCAATCATGGAAAAGGAAAAAGAACATAAAAAACCTTTTTTCGAGATTTCTGAGTATGGGGGGTAGATTATAGAAAGGGAAGGTGTCAGCATCCTTTCTATCCAAGGTTTTCCATGGGCTCTTAGGTACTTGCTCATCTTTTTTAAAATTGCTTGTGTGTGTGCTTGTTTTGAAAAGTTTTACTTCGTGATAACCCTTGTATCAGTCCTCAAGGGTGTGATGAAGTTGTTTTCGAAAATTGTTTTGCAAGGTGTTTGTGTGAAAAGTTTTATTGAGCAAGTACTTAAGATTCTACCTACTCAAAAAAAGATTGTTCGTTCTCGTTTCCTTTAGACAGCGATATCCTACTATTAAGGAGTAGGTAGCCCCGTCGTTGGAGTTTGTAAGGGACGTTCGAAAGGGACAAGTACAGTCACCAGAGCAATGGGTAGGAAATCTTAGTAGTAACCCTAGAGTCTTAAGATCTTTCTGAGGCAACTTTTCCAAGGCAACATTTCCGAGGCAACATCCGAATGGGACATTTGATCTTTTAGACAGGAGGGAAACCACTAAAATCTCCTATGCTTAAATGACTATTTTACCGAAGGAAACCGAAGTGAGGCAACCCCTAGGAGTGAATATGTGCATGTGAATTTTTCAGTTAATTTAGTCTTTGCACATTAGGTGATCTACCATTTTAATTCTCAGATATTCTTGCCATACAATCCTATTAACCATGCATCTAACAGATAAAGATTGCAGAAATTAAAAGTGCGAGAAAATAAACCTAGCTATTACATGGCTTTCGCAAATACCGAATTATTTAACTGAAAATAAAATACGGCAATTAAAACCCTAATTAAAATCTATTACAACCTCGAAACAGTTACATAAATAATAATCGAAACGGTAATTAAAAACTGCGACGAATTAAATGAGAAGAATTAATTAAAAGACCTAAAAGCTAATTAAAAAATTATTTGGTTATTTTTTTGGAGAAAAAATTAATTATTTACAACCTTAATTTCTAATTAGTTTTAATTATAAAAAGAAATTGAAATTGACCTAATTTAAACTAAATTAATTAATTAAAGAAAATAAAATATTTTATAAAAAAATATTTTTTATGTTTTTTGTGATTTTGATTTGATAAAAAAGTTTTTTGTTATTTAAAAAAAATCAATTGAGTAAATAATAAGAGAATAAGAAATAAAATAAAAAATAGAAAAAGATGAGAGATGGGCCTGCTTGCTGAAGTAATTGGGGGTGCAACCCTGAATCTGACCTTGGGCCCAAGGTTGGTGGCCCCAGTCAACGCTGGATCCAGTGGTGTTGGCGCTTGATGGTTCACCATGGTCCTTCAGTGATGAACGCTAGATCTGGGCATGGGATGCATCCATTGGTTGGGTGGTGGAGGCGTATGGTGAGCGTATGAGTGGGATGCACACATGATCTGCAAAGAAAAAATAGCACAAAGGAAATTGTTGGGACCTGGGATCGAACCCAGGTCCTTATACTCACCACCAACGCGCCTTACCACTGGGCCAACTGGCTTATTTGTACAAATAATGGAAACAAAATATAATATATGAAAAATAGTGGTTAGTGGAAAAACACACGCGGAATTTCAAATGGCCCAATGGTTGGCTGCCACATAATCTTCTTCTACCTGCCTCCGTCGTATTAGACATCATATCTATACCTACAGACCATGTCTGCAGCTAAAACCCTGTGCGTTTTCAAAATTAAGTACAAGCAATAATAATTAATACCCAGTGCATGAATCAATTTCTCATGACCTCCTGAATACAACTCCACTCTTTATATGGTCCAATTTGTCCTATGCATGAAGTTCCTAATTTGGAACCTCAAACCCTAATAATGGCATACATCCATATATGCACTCAAACTTCAATCAAAGCATGCTAAAACATTGTAAACATGATAACAAACAACAATACATGATCAAAATGTGTTTATAGTGCATAAATCATGGAAATCAAATTTAAACAATATTGCAAACTGTGATGTTCATACAAGGTGTTTATGAGTGTGAAAGGACTTGTAATTAGTTGGGATAGCTTCAGAAACGTTCCAGGATGCGATTAGGAGTGTTGGAAGGCTTTGAATATTCCTCTAGGGTAGAGATCAGGTCACCACTTTTCTACCAAAATTTGAGTTTTTGTTCTCTATTTCCATGAGTGCAAAACCTTGTTTCCTGCTTTGTTCTTGTTCATTATATATCCCTCAATGAATTAGGGTTGCAAAACATATTGGATCTTGAAGTTTTGGTGAAATTTGATTTGATTCTTTAGCCATATACAAACTTTCTAAATTGAGCCAAATCATCCCATATTTGTACCAATCATGCTTGATTCAATTTGTTCTTGATATCTCAACATAATTTGATTGAGATCCTGTCAAAAAATCATATCAAAACATATCTTTGCTATTATTTGATTTAATTCAAATTTTAATTAATAAAAAATCAAAATAAAATGAAAAATGAAGCAAATAATGTGTGGTTGAATATTTGGGTCGTGGACTATGTTATAAGTGAGGTGCAAGCATAAAAAGTTAGGCCCATTTGGCAAAAAATGTAATTTTGAGCCCATTTGACTTTTGGCAATTTTGCAAAAAAGGTCAACTTTGAAAGGGCATATCTCCTCCAATTTTAACCCTAGAGAGGTTTTCTTAGGAATTTTAGAAAGCTTAGGATGTCCCCTAAACAACCCTTTTGGTCTCATCTCAATTGGGTCTTCCATGTTCATGTAAGAAGCTTTAACCCAAAAAGTGTTCTTGTTGACTTTTCAAAAGGACCTATAATGTGGAAATCCATATCTTTTAGTGAGTTCATATTTTGAACTTGAGGGATGAAGATGAATTTTATGGAATTGCATCCTCTTCAAAATGAGCCTTGGATAGAAAATTTCTGATAAAGTTTGAGGAAGTTATGCTTGGTCAAAGTTTGGTTGACTTTTCCTAAGAAACCCTAATTTAGCAACTTGTGGGTTTTGATGAATTTAGGGCATTCCTTGAATAATCATGTTCAACCCTTGATCAAATGATGGATATAAATTTAAAATGTTGATGTTGACCAAAAATCTTAAAGTTTGACTGTATGTGGGCCACAGTTGAATTTTGACCTAATATAGTCGATTCTCAAGCATCTGAGCAGTTGACTGAGCAAACTTCTTGTGCAGTGCTTGAAATTTGACATGGAGGGTCTTGAGAAAATATTAGGACCATGGAGAACATATGAGGTCTTTGGAGTTCACCCATCTTGATGAAAATGGAAACCCTAATTTGAGGTATACTGTCTTAGGAGAGAGTTTGTCTGGTCACCTCTTGGGCTTCCTTGAGCAACTTGAGGATCTCTAGGAGTATGTTTTGAGTAAAATGAGAGGGAAAATTTTGGGGTACAACAACTGCCTCTGTTCAATCTTCTTAAACCTGAGGATGTAGATTGGCTCGTCTGCCTTTCGTGATCTGAAGGTGGAAGATGATTGAACACTAGAGTGCCCAGAAATTTGCACTCCCATGAAGTGATACCTGATCGGCGATATTGGGAATGGGCTTACAGATTCCATTTGGAAGTTGCTAGAGAATATTCAGAGATGGGCTTAAAGATGACATCCAAGATGTGACGGAGTACCTTCGGAGATGGGCTTAAAGATGCCATCTAGAGGATGTTGATTTCCTGAGATATTCCTTTGATGGGAGTCCCTGCTCCTGTTGTTGAGGAGGAATCTGCTGAGAAATGTTGGTATTTGTCTTGGGAGAAATAAAATTTTAGGAGCTTCAATTGTCCTTACTCTATTGGGGAATTAACTCTGAAGGTGAACTACATGCCTGGTAAGTGTACAGGCTGCATCGCGACTTACTGGGGAAAGGTGAAATTGACTGAAACGGGTCGGGTCCAGGTCTTACAGTGTTGTAAACTGTCATCTGGATATAAGAGAGAAGAAACCTTGATGGTAAGGTTATGATAAGGAACCTAGATAGTAGGGTTACTTCGAAGTGAAATCCTGGATAGTAGGTCTGTGAGAAGGAACCTGGATAGTAGGGTTACTTCGATATGAAAGCCTGGATAATAGGGTTGTGAGAAGGAACCTGGATAGTAGGGTTACTTCGAAATGAAAACCTGGATAGTAGGGCTGTGAGAAGGAACCTGGATAGTAGGGTTACTTCGAAATGAAAGCCTGGATAATAGGGTTATGAGAAGGAACCTGGATAGTAGGGTTACTTCGAAATGAAATCCTGGATAGTAGGTTGTGAGAAGGAACCTGGATAGTAGGGTTACTTCGATATGAAAGCCTGGATAGTAGGGTTGTGAGAAGGAACCTGGATAGTAGGGTTACCTTGAAATGAAAGCCTGGATAATAGGGCTATGAGAAGGAACCTGGATAGTAGGGTTACTTCGATATGAAAGCCTGGATAATAGGGCTGTGAGAAGGAACCTGGATAGTAGGGTTACTTCGAAATGAAAGCCTGGATAGTAGGGCTGTGAGAAAGAACCTGGGTAGTAGGGTTACTTCGAAGCGATAATGTAGATTAGTTGACCCGTTTAGTTCGGGAACTGAGTTTCCGTTAGTCGTCTGCAGATGTGACTTGCATAACTGCTGAATTTGTTGAAGTTAATCCTCTTTTACTGGAAAGATATTAGGGTTAGTTATATGCGATGCATGATTGCAGGGTGAGATGATGTTCTCAAAGTAAATGAGATTATGCTGTATATGATATGTATGCGTATGTCATTATGTATGTTCATGAAATGCTATCGGGGTATGCTCGCGTATGGGAAAATAAATCCCTGACAGTTGCGGGAGATTTGTAAATATTCCGTCGGGAGGAGATGCTGCTTGAGAATAAACTCTACGGGGAATGAACTTAGAAAATGTATTTTTGTAGCTAAAATGATGAACTCTGTCGGGGATTGATCCTCTGTATCTGGAGAAATAAACTCTGCTTGAGGGATGAAATATACTGACTCGCCCGCGATAACAAAATTCGGCTGGAGGATATAGCTGTCATGTTTCATAATGACCCTGGCTGGGGAGAATACGTCCTGTTTCGGGAAAGCTGACATCAATGCCTTTGGATACTTTTACTCTGTGGGGAGTGTATGTACCAATAATTGTGTTCCCAAGCTGGCTCTATCCTGGTACCTGCTGGGCAGAGTAACTGTAGGGTTTGGCACTTCTTGTTTTTTACCCCTGTTTCTGGAATTACGAGTAATTGTCTTTTGTTTCTTATGTAAATATTTATGATCAGCGATCATTTTCAAATGCATATATCAAAAATAAATCATTGGACATTCTTGCAAAACAAAACAGAAAAAGAAAAAACAAACTCGAAGTTTCTGGTGAAAATGATTTGTATTGATTTTTTGAAGTTGGCCTGTAATAGGCGTTTTTTTGTACAAGGAGGCTAACGCTCTAGTAAGAGAACGCCGCCGAAAGATAGAAATTATACAATTTGTGTAAAAGAAAGAAAAAATATTAATGTGAAACAACCCCATTGGGTTCCAACTCTGCTATTTCCTTTATATCTTCAAGCGTCTCATCACTTTGCTTCTTGGCCGAAAGTTGATCAGATTGATTGGTGTCGTCCGAGCTTGATAGTCGATACCGAAGTCTGGTCGCAAGATGATTAAATGAGACATAGTGGTACGCTTTATATCCCTAACTTTTACCTGAATCGCCCTTTCGGGTTTTCAATCCACCGGGATACCCCTTTTTGCCCAAGCCGCCCTTTCGGGTTTTTGACTTGCCGGGTGTATAGATTTTTTCATTTTCATCCCTTACTTTTGCCCGAACCCTTTTGGTTCGCCGGGAAGCCCTTGTTTTTGTCTAGGCCAGTCAACCTAGCGGGTCTTTGATTAGGCGTAGTATCTTTTCACTATGTCTGCATTGACAGGGTGAGGAAGGTCGTCACTGTCCATGGTGGTTAGAATCATAGCTCCACCCGAGAAAATGTTCTTAACCACAAATGGTCCCTCGTACGTGGGGGTCCATTTTCCCCTGGGAGCACCTTGCGTAAGTATGATGCGTTTGATCACTAGATTCCCGACTTGATATTCTTGATGCTTGAATTTTTTGTTAAAAGCCTTGATCATTCGCTTTTGGTACGTCTGACCGCGACAGATAGCAGTAAGTCTCTTTTCATCGATTAGATTTAACTGATCAAGTCGGGTTTGGATCCAATCGTCTTCGTTCAAACCCGCGCCCTTCATAATCCTGAGAGAAGGTATCTGGATGTCGATGGGTAGGACTGCCTCCATTCCATATACCATAGAATAAGGGGTTACCCTGTTGACGTCCGTGCTGAGGTACGGTACCCATGAAGGGCGAATGGTAACATCTCATGCCAGTCTTTGTATGTCACCATTATCTTCTGTACAATCTTCTTGATGTTCTTATTAGTTTCTTCAACAACGACATTCATCTTCGGCCGGTAGAGAGAAGAATTATGATGATGTATCTTGAACTGTTTACAGAGCTCCGTGATCATTGTGTTAATGAGATTCGTACCATTGTCAGTAATAATTCTCTCTGGCACACCGTATCGAAAAATCAGATTGTGTCGAATAAACCGTGCCACGACGTTCTTGGTTACTGTAGCAAAGGAAGTTGCCTCAACCCACTTCGTGAAGTAATCAATGGCTACTAGGATGAAGTGATGTCCATTGGAAGTGGTGGGCCTGATTTCTCCGATCATGTTGATCCCCCATATTATAAAGGGCCACGAAGCTATCAAGATGTTTAAGGGGACCAAAGGCACATGCACCTTATCAGCGTAGATTTGGCACTTATGACAGGTTCGAGAGTGCTGATAATAATTGGCTTCCATAGTGGAATAGTAATATCCTGCCCGTAGGATCTTCTTAGCCATGGTATGTCCACTAGAATGGGTTCCGAAGGTGCCTTCATGTAGATCTGTCATTATCCTCTCTGCTTCACTCTTGTCTACACATCGCAGTAGTGTGGAGTTATGGTTGCGCTTGTAGAGGATTACATTACTGAGGAAGAACATTTCAGCGAACCTTCTCAGAAACTTCTTATCGTTGACAGATGCCCCTTCGGGATACTCTTGAGCCTCGAGATACCTTTTGACTTCGTGAAACCATGGTTTGTCTGCCACTTCTTCAGTATCAATTTCACAGCAGTGTGCTGGTTCATCTAACCTCTCAATGGTAATTTTGGGAGCTTCACTTTCCCACCTAACCTTGAACATAGAAGACATGGTATCTAGCGCGTCCGCTAATGATGGGGTTTAATCTGTAACGTATAGCCTAAATGTAGTACTGCAAGTGTACAGCCTATCGAAGTAATATATAAGATTATCGAACCACAGAGACCAATTGTCAATCTATCAACTCTATTGCTAAGGTGCTTATCTAAGGCGAACAAGGATATTGATGTGAGTGAAGTGCACAAAGTAAATGAGCGAGGTAAATAACAGTTTAAAAGACAGGTTGGAATGTAAATCATGTAATCAGATATTGGTCCGGTCATGCGTAGATGAACCTACTTATGGGGCAGTATTTTCTATTGATAGCAAAGAATCAGTTTAACGGGAACTTGTAGCTTTTGACTACTAAGAACCGAGTTTACTCTTTAAATTAAATTCCTTTATTGTCACATATAAAGGGTGCCTTCCGCGTTAAAGAGGTAAACCTATTTTTAAGAAATTGATAGTTTTGACTTAACAGAAAAGTGATCTTACTCGGAAAGATTAACTTAAAGAGACTTTTGGCTTTTGACCAAGAGTCAGATTTCAAAGCTACAAACGCGTCCGAAAATAGTTTCAAAATCGTTTTCTAAAAAGGTCAATGATTCCTATTTAACCAATCAACGGCTCTCGCTCTTTTTGTTTGGTTAAATAATAATCAAGTCGTATCATTAGTTTGGACGGCTTTCGATCTTACCCAATAAACATTAAAACACAATTGACTTAAGTTAGAAGCAAAACATCCCCAGAGTATTTTCACTAGCATGATAATTGGAACACAACCACGATGACAATCATTACATCCTAACCTTTATAGTTTAGCCAGACATAATAAGTGCGAGTCTATAAAACATGTAGACTATGGTAAGAGCATTTAAAGTCTATAAAACGTGTAGACTATGGTAAGAGCATTTAAAGTCTATAAAACGTGTAGACTATGGTAAGAGCATTTAAAGTCTATAAAACGTGTAGACTATGGTAAGAGCATTTAAAGTCTATAAAACGTGTAGACTATGGTAAGAGCATTTAAAGTCTATAAAACGTGTAGACTATGATAAGAGCAATTAAATAAAGAAATGCAATAAATTAGAACCTTGCTCCGGTCGGAGACTTGAATCTGATACAAATCTACGGAAAAGTAAGGCCGGTATGATGAACTTCAACCAAAGTGCTCCAAGACTCGATTACAACTCAATCTACACCGCAATAACTCCCCGATGTGAAGAGATTATTACTTTACAGAAACTGATAGTATATGGCTTAAGATTGTACTAAGCTTGGATGAAACTAAAGAATGAGAATCGAAAGCTATTTATAGAGGAACTTTGAGGTGCGTAAGGACCAGCATGCCCCTTAACTTCTTTTGAGCGGGAACCTTTTTGTGAAGGCCGCGGGCGCGGTGAGGGTGGCCGCGGGCGCGGTGCCTGGAACCGCCACATCATGGGAACGTGGCAGTTGATCTCTGGGTGAAAGTGGGCCACGTCATCGCGTTTCCTGTAGCCAGCGCGATGCTGAACGCCATAAGTGCAGAATATCTTGAAAAACCCTAATTTCTTGGCGTTTTGGCTCGTTTCTTCACAGAAGGCTCTGAAATGACAAGAATCCTGAAAACAAAGGAAAAAGGAACATAATACGAGAAAATGACAATAAAAACTAAGGAAAACATGTGATATTTGAGTCAGAAACATAGTGCGATTTAGTGCGATCAAATCCTCCCACGCTTAGACCTTTGCTTGTCCTCAAGCAACAACTCTTAAAAGTAGATGAAAGAAATTTATGGTGTATACAGGTTTTGGGCAAAGAGGGCTTCTAAGTCCGAGTAAGGGTGTGTTGTCAGGCACTAACTATCTGGATCAAGGGTATCGTAATTACACTACTCGCAGAAATGCGGACATAAACCTCATAAGTATACAGATCGATCCTAATATCCTTACTATGCTAAGACTTCTTTTTGTACGAGGTCCTTTTTCATTCAGGCGCAATCACATTAAGCCCGTTATCCGTACATACTCATGGTGTAGTGACCGGTTAGTGACTCTGATCTCAAGTGATGGGGTTCTGGTACAAGAGTTGGTTTAACCCCTTTTTATTTTACCCATTTGCAGTTGCGGGGGATCGGACCGAAGTCTGCCCTACCAAGTCCAGCACCAGATACCTCTGGACCAACTACAACGGATGTGCCTTATATATATATTTTTTCTTTGTTTTTATTGGTGCTTACAACTTTCTTGAGTTGAGTAATCTTTGTGAGGATCACCCAACTTGTAGTCGTATTCATACTTTATTTTATAATTTTTAAGGCAAAATAGAGATCATCCACTTATATTCATCGATCCCACACTTAGAGCATGCTTAGGCCGGAGCTGACTGCTAAGATAAACTACTTGAAGACCTATTTGTACAGTTTTATTCAAAATCATAGCATATTGGGGAGAAAGGATCTAATCTAAATATTCAAAAAGGCTTATGGTGTAAAAAATGATAACGAATTTTTCAAAAAGTGAGTGTCCGAGAAACAGACCCTATCTAGGACCTGTCTCATAGCCTAAATCCTTAAAAACAACCATAAATCTTTGAAAAAGAAAATTTTTGTAAGGCTAAAAGGTGGGGGAAATGAAAGGGTACACTACGCAGAAAGACTCGCCTATCACATGCATTTTATTAACTACGAATATAAAAAAGGAAAAATGCGGAGGGGAAATAAAAGCAGGAAAAACGGAAAATAAAAGCGGTAAATAAAAGCGAAAATGGGAAATAAAAGCAATAAATGCTCCTCCCACACTTAAATCAGACATTGTCCTCAATGTTCCAAAATAAGGTAGGAGGAGGTACCTGAAAACACTAGTGGGGCCCACTAGGACCTTCACCATCCTGGTTGGTACGACCGGAACGGCGGCTACGGCTGCGACGGCGGCTATCTCGGTCCAAAACAAGCTGCTCCAGTCTCTCTGACAAGGCGGCATTTGCCGCTTGTAGCTCTTGGGTCCGACCAATGAGGGAAGAAAGAAAATGGTGGTTGTAAATATTTATGATGAAAATAATGGAAATAAATGTAGTGGGTTGGTATGGGTAATAAAGTGGGTAAAAAATGGAAGAAAATGGGATTGGAAATGGAAAAAGTGGTAAAATGGGGGGAAAAACGAGCTACTAGCCGTTAGGTGACCGTTGCGTCACCGCGGGCGCGGCAGGGCCTACCGCGGGCGCGGTGAGGTCGAGGTCAGTTGGGCTGGCCTGGCTTTCTTTCCATTGGGCTTTTTCTTCCTCGCCATTATCTTCAATTTCTGGAGGTGTACCTATTTTTCTTATAAATGTGCATATATGTACGTGAATACATATACACATGTATATTTATTTTATTTTTATATTAAAACTATGGTGACCTAGAAAAACAAAAACATTAGTAAATAAATAAAACATATGCATATATATATATATATATATATATATATATAGATATAGGTACGGACATTGGGTCATCAAAATAAATATTAACAACGCAGGAAACAGAAAAAAATAAAAATGAGTCTGAAAAGTAAATCAACATAATACGAATAATACTGAAACTAGATATCTTGTGAACAATACAGATCTATTGCCAACCGGTAGGATGCTCTGCAGGAGTGCCTGGGCCACGCAGCTCAGTCAGCTGGCGTCGAATCTCTGCCACCTCGTGAGCTAATTCATCTAACTCACCAGCAAAGGTAACATCATTCACTTCCAACTGCAAATGAAGGTCAGCCACCTCATTGCGGAGAGTGGTTATCTCAGTGCGCATAGCAGTCAATAGAGTGCGAATATCAGGTTCCTGCAAGCTAAGGTTATTAGTAAGAACAGTAGTGTGTGTAACCTCGGGTCGGGATGTGTGATCCGGAGTGGAGTCCTCGGGAGCAGGAGTGTAGTCCTGAGTGGGATCTTCGGAAGCAGGAGTGTATTCTGGAGTGAGATCTTCGGAAGCAGGAGTGTATTCTGGAGTGTACTCTGATATCTCACCCCAACCTTCTACAGAATAGTTCCAATTAGCAGAGTTGGAAACACAAGTCATCTGAGGGTCTGGCATGGTGAAGGTGTAAACTGTCTGGTCATTGATAAGCAATCTATACCGATATGGGTGGAAAGAGGCCCTCCTCATGAATCCACGATCCATGCAAAAGTCTAAATCCAGAAAAGTATATCCACAGTATGGGGTCAGCTGTGCTATCATACTGTCTAAACCCAAAGCAGAAGCTATCTGTGTCACATTCCCTCCGGAATGAATGAGCCCTACAGCGGATCGAGCAGTCTGCTCGAGGCTCTCTATCAGAAAACCTCCACTAGCTATAGGTCTGGACTGACTAGCACAGTATAGGAAAAGGATCTCCTCAGCGGTGACCAAGTGGTCACAGTAACTCCTCCCAAAGAAAGTGTGGCACAGGATCATCTCGAAGTATCGGAAGGCCGGGTTATGGATCTTCCGGGACAGCTGGGTAGAGGGGTCAAGGCTGGCTCTATCAGTAATGTCCTGCCAAAATTTATCAATATCTCTGTCCATGTAGCAACTCAATGGGAACTCAGTGATAGCGGTCGGTCCAGTTTGGAAACCAAGCAAATCCCCAAATTCTTTGGTGGTCAGGGTATACTCGGTGCCAAACAATCTGAAACTCAGGCGTCCTCGCTCATCTCCTTCACCCACTCGTGGGTTATAGTCCATAGAGCTAAGAAACTTCAGAGTAAGGTTCCTGTAGGTTTTGTGGACATCATCAGCATAAGAATCCCAGCTAAGTTGGTTGCATAGATACCGAATACTTGGCTCAATCCCGAGTGCCTCCATGCAGCCCTGATCGGGGTACCTAGTGGGTACCATAGGTCTAGCAGATAAGGTAGCAAATCGGGCCTTTTGTGCTTCATCTCTGAAAATCACAACCATACCATCGGGGTAATGCATCCTGAAAATATAAACACAAGAAATTAGTCCAGATAATATATATAAATTACTAAAATAAAAATAAAATAAAATGAAGAATAAACCATGGGTTGCCTCCCATGCAGCGCTTGTTTAACGTCGTTTAGCTTGACGATTAGATCTTACTTTATGTGGGTATTGGTGGGTCTATAAGAATATGACTAGAGTAGTCAACAGGCAAATCGCCTCCTTTGTAGAGCTTCAGTCTTTGTCCATTTACCACAAATGGAGCGCATGAATTGTTTTTGATTTCTACTGCTCCAGACTTTAGAACTTTTGACACTTCAAATGGACCTGTCCATCTTGAACGAAGCTTACCAGGAAAAAGTCGTAACCTTGAGTTAAATAGGAGAACAGGATCACCAATGTTGAAATCTTTCTTGATGATTTTTTTATCATGCCACATTTTGGTTCTTTCCTTATATATGATGGCATTCTCATAGGAATTCAAGCGAAGCTCTTCTAGCTTGTGAATGTCCAGGATACGTTTTTCTCCGGCTTTCAGGTAATCTAGATTCAAGGATTTAATGGCCCAATAGGCTTTATGTTCTAATTCGAAGGGTAAATGACAGGACTTTCCATAAACCAATTGATAAGGAGTTGTTCCAATAGGGGTTTTATAATCCGTTCTATAAGCCCATAAGGCGTCTTTAAGTTTTCCAGACCAGTCTTTTCTGGATAGTGATACGGTTTTTTCTAGGATCTGCTTAATCTCCATATTCGATACCTCTACTTGACCACTGGTTTGCAGGTGATATGGTGATGCTACTCTATGTTTTACTCCGTATTTGCTTAGAAGCTTGTCAAATATCTTAGATATAAAATGCGATCCTCCATCACTTATGACTAACCTCGGGGTTCCAAACCTAGGAAAAATAATATTCTTAAACAGTTTGATAACTACCTTGGTATCGTTTGTGGGTGATGCAACAGCTTCGATCCACTTTGAGACATAATCGACAGCTACTAGGATATACTTGTTACCCATTGAGGAAGGAAAAGGTCCCATGAAATCAATACCCCAGACATCAAATATTTCCACTTCTTGGATGTTACTTAAAGGCATTTCATCACGTCTTGAGATGTTCCCAGTGCGTTGGCATTGGTCACATTTTGTAATGTAAGTGTGGACATCGCGCCATACAGTAGGCCAATAAAAACCTGCTTGAAATATTTTGGCGCATGTTTTAGACGTGCTTGCATGTCCACCATAAGGTGAAGCATGACAATGTTTAATGACATTGCCTACTTCTTCCTCCGGCACACATCGTCGGAATATATTATCTATTCCTCTTTTG
This sequence comes from Vicia faba, assembly GCA_948472305.1. NCBI lineage: Eukaryota > Viridiplantae > Streptophyta > Magnoliopsida > Fabales > Fabaceae > Vicia > Vicia faba. The sequence goes on from CATIWC010000400.1 coordinate 27,162, forward strand.
AATAGGAGGGGTTCATCCCAAAAGAAGTGTTTAACATCTCTAAAAAACTTCTTCTTCTGTTGGTAGCTTAAGTCAGGGGGTATGATGTCATCGGCTAGATAATTCACAATATCTGCGTACCATGGTATGTTGTTCATGGTTGAGATTTCCTCATAGGTCTCTTCTTCAGTTGAGTTTATCCCAGCTATTAATCTTTCATAAGTAGAGTGATCGTCTATAGGTATAAGTTCAGGCTTAAGGTGTTCTAACCTAGAGAGATGATCAGCTACTAAGTTTTCAGCTCCTTTTTTATCCTTAATATCCAAGTCAAATTCTTGGAGTAAAAGTACCCATCTTAGCAATCTAGGCTTAGCATCTTTCTTACTTAACAAGTACCGGATTGCTGCATGATCTGTGTATACTATTATTTTTGCTCCCACCAAATAAGATCGAAATTTATCAATAGCAAAAACTACGGCTAGCAATTCTTTTTCTGTGGTTGTATAATTTAGCTGGGCAGCGTCTAGTGTTCTACTAGCGTAGTAAATTGCATGCAGTTTTTTTGTCTTTTCTTTGCCCTAGTACAACCCCTACAGCGAAATCACTAGCATCGCACATGATTTCAAAAGGTTGTGTCCAATCAGGTGGTCTTATGATAGGTGCTGAAATAAGAGCTTGCTTTAAAACTTCAAAGGCCTCAAGACATTTTTGGTCGAATTCAAACTCGACATCTTTCATCAATAAGTTAGTTAAGGGTTTAGTTATTGCGGAAAAATTCTTGATGAAACGTCGGTAGAACCCGGCATGTCCTAGGAAACTTCTTATTTCCCTAACGGTCTTAGGTGGGTTTAAGTTTTCTATAACTTCTATCTTGGCCTTATCGACTTCTATACCTCTTTCAGAAATAATGTGTCCCAAGACTATCCCTTCACTTACCATAAAGTGGCACTTTTCCCAATTCAACACAAGGTTTACTTCCACACATCTTTTTAAGATTTTCTCCAAGTTCGAGAGGCAGTTTTTGAAATCAAACCCACACACTGAAAAATCCTCCATAAATACTTCCATAATTCCATCTAGGTAGTCTGCGAAAATTGACATCATACAACGTTGGAAAGTGGCAGGTGCATTACAGAGTCCAAAGGGCATTCGTCTATAAGCGAATGTTCCATAAGGGCAGGTAAATGTGGTTTTTTCTTGGTCCTCTGGGTGAATAGGGATTTGGAAAAATCCCGAATATCCATCAAGATAGCAGAAACATGAGTGTCTTGCTAGACGTTCAAGCATCTGATCTATAAATGGGAGAGGGAAATGGTCTTTTCTCGTTGCCTTATTCAACCTTCTGTAATCTATACACATACGCCATCCTCCTTCTGTTCGTTTTGCCACATGCTCACCTTTCTCATTTTTCAAAACAGTGATACCTCCTTTCTTGGGTACCACATGGACTGGGCTTACCCATTCACTATCCGAAATTTGGTATATGATACCAGCTTCTAATAACTTAAGAACTTCTTTCTTGACTACATCACTCATGATAGGGTTTATTCTTCTTTGATGTTCTCTTGAGGGTTTCGAATCTTTTTCTAGCATAATCCGATGCATGCATACGGATGGGCTTATACCTCTTAAATCTGAAACTTTATACCCTAAAGCTGAGGGATATTTTCGCAAGGTATCTAATAGTTGATTTGTTTCTATTTGGTTTAGAGTGGCGCTAATTATAACAGGTCTATTCATCTCCTCATCCAAAAACTCATATCTTAGATTCTTGGGTAGTTCCTTAAGTTCTATAGTGGTTTCCTCAGTACGTGGCATAAGGTCATGGGTAAGAGCTAAGCATTCGAAAAGGTTGTCGTCAATGTACGGTTCGATACTCTCAAATCCGTCATCCTCTAAAATAGGGGTTGATGGTAATTTGGTTAAGAATTCGTTTTGTTCGAGCTCATTTACACATTCATCAATGATGTCGATGGCATAGCACGCATCTCCTATCACTGGTGCCATTAGAAATTTTGATAAAATGAACTCAATCTTTTCATCTCCTACCTCGAAAGTCAGTTTCCATTTCTTAACATCTATTATAGCTCCGGCGGTCGATAGGAAGGGTCTTCCTAAAAGGATTGGGATGTCTTCATCTTCTTTGATATCCATTACGACGAAGTCGGTCGGAATGTACAACTGACCAATCTTGACAGGTATGTCTTCTAAAATACCCATGGGATATTTGACAGATCTATCAGCTAGTTGTAGGGACATCTTGGTAGGTTGAAGTTCTCCTAATTTTAACCTCTTACAGACGGCCAGAGGCATCAGACTTACGCTTGCTCCTAGGTCTAAAAATGCTTTGTCTATCATATGGTTACCTAGGATGCAAGGGATAGAAAAACTTCCAGGGTCTTTATCTTTCTTGGCGAGTTTATTTTCGGATATAAAATGACATTCTAAAGGCTTGGGATCATCGAGTCGCCATTTATTGGTCAAAATATCTTTCAAAAACTTAGCATATGATGGTATCTGGGTTATAGCTTCAGTAAAAGGAATCTCAACATGGAGTTTCTCTATTACCTTAATAAACTTTTGGTACTGGTTTTCTACTTTGGTGTTTTTCAGCCTCTGTGGGAATGGAATAGGTGGTTTATAAGGTTGTTGAGTGTTTTTCTCTACTTCCGGTTTTGATTGCTTTTCTGGTTTCTCTGGTTCCTCCACCTGGTCTTTGGGCGTAGCATCTTCCATAGGTTTTTCTGATGTGCTTAAGTTAGGATTTCTAGGCCCTTCATAAGCAGTTCCACTTCTTAGTGTGATAGAATTTGCTTGGCCTTTTGGATTTGGTTGAGTTTGTCCAGGGAATTGTCCTCCAGGTGCAACTTGTACAGAGGTGTTTTGGGCTACTTGGGAAATCTGAGTCTCAAGCATTTTGGTGTGGGTTATTATCTGGTCAAACTTGGTTGCTAATTGGGTAACTAGTTCGTTCGTGTGAATGTGTTGGTTCATAAACTCCTTATTTTGCTGGGTTTGAGCCTGAATAAAGGTGTCTATGGTCTCTTTAAGGTTTGGTCTTGGGGGTACTATTTGCATAGGTTGGTTTTGTTTTTGCGTTTGGAATCCTTGAGGTCTCGAAGGTCCGGGATTTTGGATAGGGTTGTTGTTTTTGTAAGAGAAATTCGGGTGGTTCCTCCATCCAGGATTGTAGGTATTCGAGAAAGGGTTCCCTTGAGTATAGTTAACTTGGTCTGAGCTTGATTCGTTCAAAAGGTTACAGTCAACGGTTTGATGTCCTTGAGTTCCACAGAGTTCGCACTCCGATTGGATTGCTACTACTGTGGTTGGGTTTTGAGACATGTTCTCGACTCTTAAGGCTAGGGCGTCCATCTTGGCATTAATCATGTCCATGCAACTTACCTCATGCTTTCCTCCATGGCTCTCCTTTTTCTCTACTGTCGCTCGTTCTAATCCCCATTGGGCGTGGTTTTGGGCCATGTCCTCTATTAGGGCACAAGCGTCAGGGTAAGGTTTGTTCATCAACGCTCCGCCAGCGGCAGCGTCTATGGACATCTTTGTGTTGTAATGGAGTCCATTATAGAAGGTATGTATGATTAACCATTGCTCCAGGCCATGGTGCGGACAGGCTCTTAAAAGTTCTTTATATCTCTCCCAGGCATCAAAAAGTGATTCGCCTTGGTTTTGGGTGAAACAAGTGATCAGGTTCCTAAGAACAGCGGTCTTGCTTGGTGGAAAATACCTCGCAAGAAAAGCTCTCCTAAGGTCTTCCCAAGTTGTTATTGAGTTAGTTGGAAGGGCGTCTAACCAGTCGTGAGCTTTACCTCTAAGGGAAAAAGGAAATAGTCTTAATCGGATAGCTTCGGGCGTGGCTCCATTTGCCTTAAGGGTGTCAGCTAACTGGATAAATACCTTTAAATGTTGATTCGGGTTCTCGGTAGCGAGACCAGCGAATTGGTTTTGTTGTACTAATTGTAGTAACGAGGGCTTTAGTTCAAAGTTGTTGGTAGTTATAGCAGGGTTTACTATACTAGAACTAGGTTCCTCGTTAGATGGTTGGGCGAATTCCTTGAGCGGTCTTTGGTTACGATCTTCTGCCATAGCTCTTCTTATCTTGCGAATAAAAAGACGGGCACGAGCGTAACGTTCAGGTTCTACTAAAGGATCTATTAGGTTGCCGGTGCTACGATTTCTACGCATCTACCGGCTAGAATAGCCTTAGTCTAAACGGGATAACAATAGGGTACGAAATTTGACGAAGTTGGTCCCCGGCAACGGCGCCAAAAACTTGATGGGGTTTAATCTGTAACGTATAGCCTAAATGTAGTACTGCAAGTGTACAGCCTATCGAAGTAATATATAAGATTATCGAACCACAGAGACCAATTGTCAATCTATCAACTCTATTGCTAAGGTGCTTATCTAAGGCGAACAAGGATATTGATGTGAGTGCAGTGCACAAAGTAAATGAGCGAGGTAAATAACAGTTTAAAAGACAGGTTGGAATGTAAATCATGTAATCAGATATTGGTCCGGTCATGCGTAGATGAACCTACTTATGGGGCAGTATTTTCTATTGATAGCAAAGAATCAGTTTAACGGGAACTTGTAGCTTTTGACTACTAAGAACCGAGTTTACTCTTTAAATTAAATTCCTTTATTGTCACATATAAAGGGTGCCTTCCGCGTTAAAGAGGTAAACCTATTTTTAAGAAATTGATAGTTTTGACTTAACAGAAAAGTGATCTTACTTGGAAAGATTAACTTAAAGAGACTTTTGGCTTTTGACCAAGAGTCAGATTTCAAAGCTACAAACGCGTCCGAAAATAGTTTCAAAATCGTTTTCTAAAAAGGTCAATGATTCCTATTTAACCAATCAACGGCTATCGCTCTTTTTGTTTGGTTAAATAATAATCAAGTCGTATCATTAGTTTGGACGGCTTTCGATCTTACCCAATAAACATTAAAACACAATTGACTTAAGTTAGAAGCAAAACATCCCCAGAGTATTTTCACTAGCATGATAATTGGAACACAACCACGATGACAATCATTACATCCTAACCTTTATAGTTTAGCCAGACATAATAAGTGCGAGTCTATAAAACATGTAGACTATGGTAAGAGCATTTAAAGTCTATAAAACGTGTAGACTATGGTAAGAGCATTTAAAGTCTATAAAACGTGTAGACTATGGTAAGAGCATTTAAAGTCTATAAAACGTGTAGACTATGGTAAGAGCATTTAAAGTCTATAAAACGTGTAGACTATGGTAAGAGCATTTAAAGTCTATAAAACGTGTAGACTATGATAAGAGCAATTAAATAAAGAAATGCAATAAATTAGAACCTTGCTCCGGTCGGAGACTTGAATCTGATACAAATCTACGGAAAAGTAAGGCCGGTATGATGAACTTCAACCAAAGTGCTCCAAGACTCGATTACAACTCAATCTACACCGCAATAACTCCCCGATGTGAAGAGATTATTACTTTACAGAAACTGATAGTATATGGCTTAAGATTGTACTAAGCTTGGATGAAACTAAAGAATGAGAATCGAAAGCTATTTATAGAGGAACTTTGAGGTGCGTAAGGACCAGCATGCCCCTTAACTTCTTTTGAGCGGGAACCTTTTTGTGAAGGCCGCGGGCGCGGTGAGGGTGGCCGCGGGCGCGGTGCCTGGAACCGCCACATCATGGGAACGTGGCAGTTGATCTCTGGGTGAAAGTGGGCCACGTCATCGCGTTTCCTGTAGCCAGCGCGGTGCTGAACGCCATAAGTGCAGAATATCTTGAAAAACCCTAATTTCTTGGCGTTTTGGCTCGTTTCTTCACAGAAGGCTCTGAAATGACAAGAATCCTGAAAACAAAGGAAAAAGGAACATAATACGAGAAAATGACAATAAAAACTAAGGAAAACATGTGATATTTGAGTCAGAAACATAGTGCGATTTAGTGCGATCAGCTAACTGGTTCTCCTCTCGTGGAAAATGTTCGAAGGTTACCTCCTCAAAGTGTGGGAGCAATGTCATTACGTACTCTTTGTACGGAATGAGATTCGGGTGTTTCGTATTCCACTCGCCTTTGATCTGACTTATCACCAAAGCAGAATCCCCGAATACCTTCAAGAACTTGATCCTTAGGTTAATAGCAGCTCGAAGACCCATGATGCACGCTTCATACTCCACCATGTTGTTGGTGCAGTTGAAACATAATCGGGCAGTGAACAGAGGATGACAACCCTCGAGAGATATGATTACGAAACCAATGCTGTTACCCAGTGCGTTCAAAGCTCCATCAAAATACATAGACCATCGGAATCCCTCCTCGGGTCCTTCATCCCGTCCAGGTTCTTCATAGTCAGTCACCAACATAATATTCTCATCCGGGAACTCAAAATTCATGGACTGGTAATCATCCACGGCCTGATGAGCCAAATGATCAGCCAATACACTTCCCTTGATTGCTTTTTGGGTTGTATATTCTATGTCGTACTCAGTTAAGATCATTTTCCATCTTGCTATCCTTCCGGAGAGAGTTGGCTTCTCAAAAATGTACTTGATCAGATCCATCTTTGATATCAACAAGGTAGTGTGAGTCAACATATACTGTCTCAATTGGCGAGCAGCCCATGCCAAAGCGCATCAAGTTTTCTCGAGCAATGAGTATCGTGTCTCACAGTCGGTAATTTTTTTGCTAAAGTAGTATATTGCATGCTCTTTTCAACCAGACTCATCATGCTGCCCTAGCATACACCCCATTAAATTGTCTAGCACTATCAAGTATAATATCAAAGGTCTTCCTTCAACTGGAGGCATCAAAATTGGTAGTTCTTGAAGGTATTCCTTGATTCTTTCGAAAGAGGTCTGGCATTGATCATTCCAGTTTACCACTTGATATTTCTTCAGAAGCTTGAAGATTGGTTCACAAGTAGCAGTCATATGTGAAATGAACCTGGAGATATAATTCAGGCGCCTCAAGAAACCTCTAACTTCCTTCTCTGTACGGGGAGCTAGTGTGATACGGTGGCCAGAACCGGACTATTTTGAAATGCTGGTTTGCGTTTTGCGTTTATTTTTACAAAATGTCGCGGTAAGCAAGAGTCGCCACCGACTTTTATTTTATCCAACAAGGAAAGGAAAAAAGCACAGAAAAATTCCTTTTTCGAGGTATTTCTGAGTACGGGGGTAGATTATAGAAATGGAAGGTATTAGTACCCTTTCTATCCATAGTTATCTACGGTCTCTTAGGTACTTGCTCATTGTTTTCAAAATTGTTTTCTTTGTGTTTGTGGGTTTTGAAAAGTTTTTGTTTTAACTTCGATTTAACTGCACTTTTAAATACCGTTTGAACTTGAAACCTCCTGTGAAAACGTAGCCAACTCAATTTGTGAAATTTTGGCGCCGGAACCAGCTCGATACGATGAAAATCGACCAAGTTATGATTTTTTGAACATGACGTAATTAAATTTCTGTCACAAATTTTCAGTACGGAATTACTTGATAAATCTGCATTTTTGAAGACCTTCTAATCAAAATTGGCTTCCAGCCGTGAGAGATGAAAACATAGATGACGTCAATACGGAATTTTGGCCACCAAAACGGGTTCAAAAAGAGCCACGATCTTCAAGTTATGAATTTTTTAGCACGTAAAAACTGCACTTTCAACACACTTTTTCACCATATTTCTTCGAGAAAACTCACACATTCGGATACCTTCTTTAAAGAATTGACTCTTGAGCCGAACCTGAATTTGAGAATACATTATCAGAGATATCTTGGCGAAAGAACACTTGAATATGACACGCCGCGTTGGACTTGTGAATCTTTGAACCCCGAATCGTTGCGAAACGGCGAACGGATCTTCAACACGGAAAATACTATGAGAATATTCATTGACGAAATAAACGTCACTTGTAACTTGAAGAAGCTTGATAAATATACCTTTATTCCATAACCATAAAACCAATAATATGCGTGTATGAAAAGAGGGAAAATTTTGGGGTACAACAACTGGCATCTCTTGTATGGCTTTTACCTTCGCAGGGTCTACCTGAATACCCTTGTCGCTGGCAATGAAACCCAGAAGCTTACCAGACCTTACCCCGAAGGTGCACTTGTTCAGATTCAACCTCAGCTTATATATCTTCAACCTGTCGAACAACTTTTGTAGATGATCAAGGTGCTCTTCCTCAGTTTGAGACCTGGCTATCATGTCATCAATATAGACTTCGATCTCGTGGTGAATCATATCATGGAACAAAGCGACCATGACGCGCTGATAAGTTTCCCCAACATTCTTCAACCCAAAAGGCATCACCTTGTAGAAGAAGGTGCCCCACTGTGTAACGAAGGTTGTCTTCTTCGTGTCTTCAGGAGCCATCTTTATCTGGTTGTAGCCAGAGAAACCATCTATGAAGGAGAAGATTTTGTGTTGCGTAGTGTTGTCGACCTGAACGTCAATATGAGGAAGTGGGAAGTCATCCTTGGGGCTTGCCCTGTTCAGGTCTCTGTAATCTACGCACATCCGTACCTTACCGTCCTTCTTAGGTACCGGGACAACGTTGGTAACCCATTGCGGATAAGAAGTGACAACCAAGAATCCTGCATCGAACTGTTTCATGACCTCTGCCTTGATCTTCTCTGACATTTCAGGGCACATACGACAGACCTTCTGTTTAACCGAAGGGCAGTCTTCTTTAGTAGGCAGGCGGTGTACCAAAATATCAGTGTCCAAACCAGGAATGTCTTCATAGGACCAAGCGAAGATCTCAACATATTCATGCAACATCTGTATCAACCTCTATTTGACGCTAAGCTCCAGATTTGCACCTATTTTAACCTCTTTTCTGTCTTCCTCAGTACCCAAGTTCACTATCTCAACCGACTCTTCATGAGGTTGTATGGCCCTCTCTTCCTACTGTAATAGTCTAGCAAGTTCTCCAGGAACCTCACAATCATCCTCACCTTCGTCCTCGGCTTGGTTGATCGGATTTTTGAAGTCATAACTGGCAATAGCAAAGCTGTTATCAATGGGATCCAGAGTGGATATGGATCTGCATTATGATACGTGAGTGTGTGTAAGAGAATAGCTGTTTTGATAAAGTGAAAACAAAAAAGAAAAACAGAGAGCGCAAAATTTGTATGCAAGAAACATCCGATACTTTATTAATGATATATGAAATGACAAATAATAGCCCTCACAAGCAAAGCCAATGTGCCTCGAGCAAGGCACAAGGCCGTAAAGTTTTAAATTGTTTATTACAAATCTCAAAACAAGTAAGTCAATTATTGCGAAATAAAATAAACTGGTATAAAGTCTCTAGCTGTCCAATTACTCGGTTCACCGTTGGTAGTTGGGTAGATCCAGCTGTCAATGTCTAAGTCTTCCTCGTTGTCTTCAATGGCATTAACCCTACGATTGTTGATGCGTAAGGGAGGTCCTCCAGCCTGAGCATGTCGAACAGCCCTTTGAGCCCCTGTAGTAAAGCCCAAACCAAATTTGTCAATTTTGTGAGTGAAATCAAGGAGCTGACCTCAATTGACACACCCACCTTCTTCAACCACGACCCTGACATCCTTGAGAGAAGCCATCTTCAGAGGAGGTTTGCCGCTGGTAGTAGTTTCAGTCGATGCCATGATCTGAGGGACCTCTTTGAAGTTCTGACAAGGAGTTTCTATGAATTCCCCGTCCATCTCTACGTAGCAGAAGGAATTGAGGTGGCTCACCATATACTCCTCTTCACCCCGCACAGTGACAATCTTCCCTTTTACTGGATACTTCAGCATTTGGTGGAGTGTGGAAGTAATTGCCCCAGCCTCGTGGATCCAAGGACAACCCAAAAAACAAGAATACGACGGCCTGGTGTCCATCACATAGAATGTGGACCCAAAATTCTGAGAACCTACTTTGACAGGGATGTCCACCTCCCCGTGCACCATTCTCTTCGACCCGTCAAAAGCCCTTACCATAATGTTACTAGGCTTTAGAGTCAAACCCTCGCAACCTAACCGGTCCAATGCCTTCTTGGGGAAGACATTCAACGAAGACCCAGTATCTACCAACACATGAGCCGTAGTGGTGCCCCTGAGTTCAATCGAGACATGCAGAGCATCATTATGCTTCCTTCCCTTTGGTGTCAGGTCTGCATCTGAAAACCCCAGCCCATTATTAGCAGTCAGGCTGGCCACACAATCTTTGAACTGATCAACTGAAGTTTCCTGCGGCACATGCGCAGTCTTGAGGAATGCAATCAAAGCCTTTACATGGGCTTCAGAATACAACAACAAAGACAACATGGATATCTTTGATGGGGTCTTCCCCAGCTGCTCGACCACATTGTAGTCGCTCTTCTTAATTATTTTCAGTATTTCCTTTATCTCTTGCATAGAGGCTTCACAAAAATTTTCCTAGGCGCCTCCGTCCGGGCAGGCTCACCTATAATTTCTTTGTTGTGGGTATCAGACGATTCGCTGACAGGGATAGTAAATGGGGTAAGAACAGGAGCAGCAGTTAATGTACTAGCAGGAACAACAGATGGAATGAAAATAGACTTGTTGAAAGTCTTAGGGGAAATCTCAGGAGAGAAGACCCTTCCACTTCGGGTAACTTTGTTGGTTCCAACGATGTTACTAATATCATGATCGGCCTCTTCATCTTTCAAATCTTGTTTGATTCCATGATAGTACACATCGAGACCATAATGCCAGGGGACAGCTTTGTCTGAGACATACGGGACAGGACCAGGAACAGTGATTATCAGTGGAGCAATTCTTGGAGCAGATGTAATCCTAACAGGTCTTCTCAAAGAAACCTTGGAAGGATTGGCGGATATGGTTATAATGGCAATGTCTTCAGATGGAACAACAGGAACTAGAGTTTTTTCGAATAAAATTTCTTTGCTGTCCATCAGGCGTTGGACACCTGACTTTAGCAAATGGCAACCAGAAGGTAGAAATGAACACACGTGGCAACCTTCACCACAACCCGGAAATAAACCGGCCAATAGCAAATTCTTCTTCATAGTCATGAGAGAAGTAGAAACTTTATCCACCAAGGTCACAAACAAGTAGGTATCAACAACATTAATTCCACGACCGTGCTTAGGCATGGGAGCAATTATGACATTGGGCTTCTTCGGAGCATCGAACTCAATTTCCTTGGCCTCAATATGGTCTTGTACCTTATTCCTTAGAGCCCAGCAGTCATTGGTATTGTGGCCCGGACTCTCAGAATGATAGGCACACCGAGCATTTGGATCATATCGGGGAGATGTAGTATTTGGATTCTTGGGAGCCTCTTTCAAGGTTGCCAAGTTGGATCTCAGCAGATGAGGTAGAACTTCAGCCAATGTCATTTTGATTCCGGTAAACTGCCGTTGTGGTGTTTCCACTCTTTGTTGATTTTTGCGTTGTGGAGCAATGGAAGGCCTATGTATCATTACGACACTTACTGTCTGATGATGTTCAGCCCTGTTTTGGCCCCTCAGGCTATAGATGGCACTGGCTTCATTCTTACCAGCAAAAGGCTTCTTTACTGAGCTCGAAGAGGCATCCTTCTGTATCTTGCCGCTCCAAATCCCAGCTTCTACTCTTTCTCCAGTTAGAATCAGCTCGGTGAAACCAGCTGATGAGTTGCCGATCAAATGATTGAAAAATGGACCAGATAGCGTCCCCAGAAACATATCAACCAATTCCCTATCAGACAACGGGGGTTGAACTCTCCCAGCCAAGTCTCTCCATTTCTGTGCATAGTCTTTAAAGCCTTCACTTGCACCCATAGACATACTCTGGAGTTGAGTACGAGTAGGAGAAAGGTTGGCGTTGTATTGATACTGCTTGTAGAAAGAAGCAGCCAGATCTTACACATTTCCGACATTGGCTCCCACTAGCTGGTAGAACCATTCAAGCTGAGTCCCTGACAGACTATCTTGAAAGAAATGAACCCACAAATTTCTATTAGCGGTGTGGGGCTGGATCTTTCTGACATAAGAGCGGAGATGGAGTTTTGGGCAGGACACCCCATCATACTTAGAAAAAACTAGAGCTTTGAAATTTTGCGGGATGACCACTCCCGACACCAATCCCAATTCTTCGAAATCTAGTCCAGGTATCCTCTGAACTTCCATGGCACTCAAACGATCTTCCAACTGCTTGTATCTATCCTCAGCGGGAGGATATTGCTCATCATTGTAATCGGTATCATTGCCAGAAACTGCAGGACTGGGATCCTTCTCTTCTTCTTGATTCTCCCCTTCCTTGGATGAAGAGGTCAGATCGACTTGTCGCTTCAACAGCTCTCTAAATCTTCTACCCATATTCAGAATACCGGCAACCTTCTTCTTTTTCTTTTTCTCTTTCAGGATGAGGGCTTTCAGATACTCCTGCCCTTTTGCCAGACTTATGAACATTTGTTAGAACTGGGCGTTTTTTGCCTGAAGGTCCTTGATGCTTTGTTTGGAAGACATTTATGCTAAAATAAACAACGAAGAAGATGAGAAACATGTAATGGTACTTGTACATGCAATGTTATGAATGGGATGCGCATGCCATGATTTTAAAGACTTTGGGAAATTTAAATTTGCATACCAAAATAAACAAAGATTTTATTACCTGAATTTGAAGTTCAAATGCCTTTTAGGCGTTTCAATTAAAAATAAATCTAAAACTAGAAAAGAAATCCAAATTCCCATGGATGCTTTCTCTTTGTGCCGAGATAATCATTGAGTCCTTTTTCCTCGTGGAGCTGCTTTGTGAGCTCTAAAGCCTTCCTCTTCTGAGCCTGGAACTTATCCCTGTAAGTATCCCTCTCCTCTTTCAACTGAATCCAAGACCTCTGTAATTCCCCAAGATCAGTGGGTATATAAGGATAGAGAACTGTGTAAGGAATACCCCCTTCAGTAGTGGGTTCCACAATCACTGGTAAAACGGCCACATAGGGCATCATAAGCTTTTGGGCGCGAGCTCGTACCCATTGGAGGTAAGGTTCCATAGGAATGGAAGCCTTTGGCCCCAAAGCCTTGGTGCCAGATCTGTTTACCATGCCCCAAGCTTGTATGAACCTTCGGCGATACTCTTGAACATCATCCTCATAGTTGAATACAATGCCCTCGATAAGTAACTCATGGGGATCATCTCTTCGAGCGTAACCAAATTTCCGCAGAGCTAAACAAGGATTGTAGGTTATACCCCCTCTGGTACCAAGTAATGGGACATTAGGATAATCCCCGCAGCGGTCAATAATAGCAATGTTTTCCACAGCTCGAGAACACCAGAGAATATCCATGTGAGCGAGTGACATTATCCTTTGTGACCAACCCAAACCTTCTTCATTCTTCAGTATGGACTTAGGGAGGTGAGAAATAAACCACCTCGACAGCAATGGCATGCAACACATAAGAACCCCTCTTCTCTTCATGGTACGAGTATGGAGAGTGTGCAAAATATCTCCGAGCAAGGTACACACAAGGTTGCGAGAGAGCAAGATCTTGATAGCATTCACATCTATGAATGAGTCTGGATTAGGGAATAGGACTAACCCATAGATTAGAAGAGCCAAGACACCTGAAAATCCATATCATCCCAAAAAAGTCGGGCCTTGTCTATTAGAAACTTGGCTAGAAAACCCTTGACTCCGCTTCTTGTTTGCTAACTAGATACCACATCGGCCTATTTCAGATGCAAAGCTGAGGCAATGAATTCTGGCTTAGGAACTTCTTCTAGACCTGTGAAGGGAAACTGTTCAAGGATGGGTATATCCAACAGTTGAGAGAATTCTTCCAAGGTAGGCACAAACTGATAGTATGGAAAGGTGAAGCAGTGGTGCTTGGGATCAAAGAACTGAAAGAATACATTCATCATCTTTTCATCAAAGTTTGAAGTAACCAAGTTGAGAAGTCGACCATGTCTCTTAGTGAACACAGAAGTTTCAGAAACCTTTGATACTAGCTCTTTGAGTTGGGAAGGTATCTTCACAAAGTTGATTCGGATAGTGTTTCTACGAATGGAAACCATGATCTGCAAAACAGAACAAATATAAATTCCCTTGGTATTTGAAATGGTTAGTGCAATAAGAATGGATGCTATGTTATGATGCATGATGTCATGATAAACCACAGATAAAGAAAACACAGACAAATCACACCAAGTCCTTAGGTTTAAAGCTTGCATGAAGTTAAAGGTCATACCCTCTTGAAGTTTAGTTGGTTTCAAACATGTCTTAAAAAGTAACCGGGTTCTAAGGGATCTCAATATCACTGACCATCCTTTATCGGGCATTGTCTCAGCTCAAGCAATCTTTTCTTGCGGCCGAAATATCCCGAAAGTATGATCTCAATGAGTATAGCATCGAGTATCAACCAATCCTTAGCTCTATACCGAGGTCGGCTATCTCACTACTTTCTAATGGCCAAGTTTGTTCAACTAAGTTTCTAAGGTCTGTTAGTGCTTCACCACACCACGCAGCGGCCCCGTATTCTCCTCATTTCCCCATGAAGGATACCGGTACCAACCAAAGTGCCACACCAACACAACCATCGCTTAAACCATATTGGTCTACGCCGTAAAGTATCCACGATATATTGTTGTTTACCTAATAAATGCCCCCAGATCCAGGTGTTGGATCTATAGTAATCCAAGCAAAACCCTTTAATAATAAAGCAAGCAAAACAAACAAGAAAGCAATTTTAAAAATGACCTAGATCCTAAGGTAAACCCCACTTTATTTTCTTCCCCAACAGAGTCTCCAGTTCTGTGATACGGTGGCAGAACTGACTTTTAATACTGGTTTGTGTTTTGCATTTTTTGTTTTCAAAATGTCGCGGTAAGCAAGAGTCACCACTGACTTTTATTTCATCCAATCATGGAAAAGGAAAAAGAACAGAAAAAACCTTTTTTTCGAGATTTTTGAGTACGGGGGGGGGGGGGGGGGGGGGGGGGGGTAGATTATAGAAAGGGAAGGTGTTAGCACCCTTTCTATCCATGGTTTTCCATGGGCTCTTAGGTACTTGCTCATCTTTTTTAAAATTGCTTGTGTGTGTGCTTGTTTTGAAAAGTTTTACTTCGTGATAACCCTTATATCAGTCCTCAAGGGTGTGATGAAGTTGTTTTCGAAAATTTTTTTGCAAGGTGTTTGTGTGAAAAGTTTTGTTGAGCAAGTACTTAAGATTCTACCTATTCGAAAAAAGATTGTTCGTTCTCGTTTCCTTTAGACAGCGCTATCCTACTATTAAGGAGTAGGTAGCCCCGTTGTTGGAGTTTGTAAGGGACGTTCGAAAGGGATAAGTACAGTCACCAGAGCAATGGGTAGGAAACCTTAGTAGTAACCCTAGAGTCTTAAGATCTTTTCGAGGAAACTTTTCCGAGGCAACATTTCTGAGGCAACATCTGAATGGGACATTTGACCTTTTAGACAGGAGGGCAACCACTAAAATCTCCTATGCTTAAATGACTATTTTACCGAAGGCAACCGAAGTGAGACAAACCCTAGGAGTGAATATGTGCATGTGAATTTTTCAGTTAATTTAGTCTTTGCACATTAGGTGATCTACCGTTTTAATTCTCAGATATTCTTGCCATACAATCCTATTAACCATGCATCTAACAGTTAAAGATTGCGGAAATTAAAAGTGCGAGAAAATAAACGTAGCTATTACTTGGCTTTCGCAGATACAAAATTATTTAACTGAAAATAAAATGCGGCAATTAAAACCCTAATTAAAATCTATTACAACCTCGAAACAGTTACATAAATAATGATCGAAATGGTAATTAAAACGTGCAACAAATTAAATGCGAAGAATTAATTAAGAGACCTAAAATCTAATTAAAAAATTATTTGGTTATTTTTTTGGAGAAAAAATTAATTATTTATAACCCTAATTTATAATTAGTTTTAATTATAAATAGAAATTGAAATTAACCTAATTTAAACTAAATTAATTAATTAAAGAAAATAAAATATTTTCTAAAAAAAGATTTTTATGTTTTTTGTGATTTTGGTTTGATAAAAAAGATTTTTGTTATTTTAAAAAAAAATCAATTGAGTAAATAATAAGAGAATAAGAAATAAAATAAAAAATAGAAAAAGATGAGAGATGGGCCTGCTTGCTGAAGTAATTGGGGGGTGCAACCGTGAATCTGACCTTGGGTCCAAGGTTGGTGGCCCAAGTCAATGCTGGATCCAGTGGTGCTGGCGCTTGATGGTTCACCATGGTCCTTTAGTGATGAACGCTAGATCTGGGCATGGGATGCATCCATTGGTTGGATGGTGAAGGCGTATGGTGAGCGTATGAGTGGGATGCACACCTGATCTACAAAGAAAAAATAGCACAAAGGAAATTTTTGGGACTTGGGATCGAACCCAGGTCCTTATACTCACCACCAACGCACCTCGCCACTGGGCCAACTGACTTATTTGTACAAATAATGGAAACAAAATATAATATATGAAAAATAGTGGTTAGTGGAAAAACACCCGCAGAACTTCAAATGGCTCAATTGTTGGCTGCCACATAATCTTCTTCTACCTTCCTCCATCGTATTAGACATTAGATCTATACCTACAGACCATGTCTGTAGCTAAAACCCTGTGTGTTTTCAAAATTAAGTACAAGAAATAATAATTAATACCCAGGGCATGAATCAATTGCTCATGACCTCCTGAATACAACTCCACTCTTTATATGGTCCAATTTGGCCTGTGCATGAAGTTCCTAATTTGGAACCTCAAACCCTAATAATGGCATACGTCCATATCTGCACTCAAACTTCAATCAAAGCAAGCTAAAACATTGTAAACATGATAAAAAACATCAATACATGATCAAAATGTGTTTATAGTGCATAAATCAGGGAAATCGAATTTAAATAATATTGCAAACCGTGATGTTCATACAAGGTGTTTCTGAGCGTGAAAGGACTTCTAATTGGTTGGGATATCTTCAAAAATGTTCCAGGATGCGAATAGGAGTTTTTGAAGGCTTTGAATCTTCTTCTAGGGTAGAGATCAGGTCACCACTTTTCTACCAAAATTTGTGTTTTTATTCTCTATTTCCACGACTGCAATACCTTGTTTCATACTTTGTTCTTGTTCATTATATATCCCTCAATGAATTAGGGTTGCAAAACAGATTGGATCTTGAAGTTTTGATGAGATTTGATTTGATTCTTTCGCCATATGCAAACTTTCTAAATTGAGCCAAATCATCCCATTTTTGTACCAATCATGCTTGATTAGATTTGATCTTGATATCTCAGCATAATTTGATTGAGATCCTGTCAAAAAATCATATCAAAACATATCTTTGCTATTATTTGTCATTTATTTGATTTAATTCAAATTTTAATTAATAAAAAATCAAAATAAAATGAAAAATGAAGCAAATAATGTGTGGGTGAATATTTGGGTCGTGGACCATGTTATAAGTGAGGTGCAAGCATAAAAAGTTAGGCCCATTTGGCAAAAAATGTAATTTTGAGCCCATTTGTCTTTTGAAAATTTTGCAAAAAAAGTCAACTTTGACAAGGCATGTATCCTCCAATTTTAACCCTAGAGAGGTGTTCTTGGGATTTTTAGAAATCTTAGTATGTCCCGTAAACAACCCTTTTGGTCTCATCTCAATTGTGTCTTCCATGTTCATGTAAGAAGCTTTGACCCAAAAAGTGTTCTTGTTGACTTTTCAAAAGGGCCTATAATGTGGAAATCCATATATTTTTGTGAGTGAATATTTTGAACTTTAGGGAGAAGATTAATTTTAGGGAATTGCATCCTCTTCAAAATGAGCCTTGGATGGAAACTTTCTGATAAAGTATGAGGAAGTTATGCTTGGTTAAAGTTTAGTTGACTTTTTTCTAAGAAACCCTAATTTAGTAACTCGTGGGTTTTGATAAATTTAGGGCATTCTTTGAAGAATCATGATCAACCCTTGATCAAATGATGGATATCACTTCAAAATGTTGATGTTTACCAAAAATCTTGAAGTTTGACTGTATGTGGGCCACAGTTGACTTTTGACCTAATACAATCGATTCTCAAGCATTTGAGCAGTTGACTGAGCAAACTTCTTATGCAGTGCTTGAAATTTGACATGGAGGGTCTTGAGAACATATTAGGACCATGGATAACATATGATGTCTTTGGAGTTCACCCATCTTGATGAAAATGGAAACCCTAATTTGAGGTATACTGCCTTAGGAGAGATTTTGTCTGGTCACCTCTTGGGCTTCCTTGAGCAACTTGAGGATCTCTAGGAGTATGTTTTGAGTAAAATGAGAGGGAAAATTTTGGGGTACAATAAATAGTAACAACTTTAGGAGGAGAAATCTCGGGAGAGAACACTCTTCCGCTTCTTGTTATTTTACTGGTCCCAACGATATTGCCAACGTCGGGATCAATACTTCCAGTAACTTTGTATTCATAAGACAACAAGTCTTGCTTGACGCCATGGTAATAGACGTCATCCCCATAATTCTAGGGAACAACTTTTTCCAAGGAATATGGTATTGGCCCTGGCATAGTGATGATCAGGGGAGCCAACTTTGGAGCAGATGTAATCCTGACGGGTCTTTTGGTGGAGACCCTGGGAGGATTGGAAGAAATGGTTATAATAGAAACATCTTTACATGAAACGGTTGTGATGTGAGTCTTCTAAAATAGAATCTCTTTATCATCCATTAGGCGCTGAACACCTGCTTTCAACAAATAGCAACCAGTTGGTAGAAATAAACATAAGTGGCAACCTTCACCACAGCCTGGAAATAAAGCGGCTTGTAATAGATTCCTCTTAACATACATGAGAGGAGTAACAAGTTCCTCAATAGAAGCAACAAACATATCATCTCCAACAATATTAACACCATGGCCGTGCTTGGGCATGGAAGCAGTTATAACATTTGGAGTCTCTGAAGCATCAAATTCAATCTCCTTTGCCTCGATCAGATCCTGCACCTTGTTCTTTAAAGCCCATAAGTCGTTTGTATCATGGCCTAGACTTTCAGAATGGTAGGTGCACCGAGCCTTTGGATTATAGTGAGGAGAGGCAGTATTAGGATTTTTCGGAGCTTCTCTTAAAGTTACTAGATTGGACTTCAATAAGTGGGGAAAAATTTGAGACAAAGTCATATTAATCCGGGTAAACTGTCTCATAGGCCTTTCTGCTCTAGGCTGGTTGTTCCGCTGTGAGTAGCTGCAGGCTTGGATATCATTACAGCCCCTACCGTTGAACGCTGTTCGGTTCTGCCCTGATTTCTTTGACTGTAAGCATCGTTGACCTCTTTCTTTCCCATAAAAGGTATCTTTCCTGCACTTAAAGAGACATCCTTTTGAATCTTGTCACTTCTAATACCAACTTCCACACTTTCTCCAGTTAGGATTAGCTCAGTAAACCAGCCGAGGAGCTTCCAATCAAATGGTTGATAAACGGACCAGATAGAGTACCTAAGAACATATCCACAAACTCCCTATCAGACAGAGGGGGTTGGACTCTTCTTGCTAGGTCTCTCCACTTTTGGGCATAATCTTTAAAACCCTCTCTTGAACCTGTGATACGGTGGCAGAACCGACTGTTTAATACTGGTTTGCGTTTTGTGTTTTTGTATTCGCAAAATGTCGCGGTAAGCAAGAGTCGCCACCGACTTTTATTTCATCCAACCGGAAAGGAAAAAAGTACAGAAAAAAATTCTTTTTCGAGATAGAAAGGGAAGATATTAACACCCTTTCTATCCATGGTTTTCCATGGCCTCTTAGGTACTTACTCATCTTTTTAAAATTTCTTGTGTATGTGCTTTGTTTTTGAAAATGTTTTACTTCGTGATAACCCTTGTATCAGTCCTCAAAGGTGTGATGAAGCTGTTTTGAAAATTGTTTTGCAATGTGTAAGTGTGAAAAGTTTGATTTGAGCAAGTACCTACTAGCATCTACCTACTCGAAAAAAGATCGTTTCTATTCTTGTTTCCTTTAGATAGCGCTATCCTACTATTGAGAAATAGGTAGCACCGTCGTTGGAATTGTAAGGGTCAATTCGAAAGGGACGTACAATCACTAAAGCAATATTAGGACACCTTAGTAATAACCCTAGAGTCTTTAAGATCTTTCGAGCCAACATTTCTGAGGCAACATTTGAATGGGACAATTTGATCTTTTGTAGACATGAGGGCAACCACTAAGACACCCTATGCTTAATAATCGTTTACCGAAGGCAACCTAAGTGAGAGTATACCCTAAGAGTGATATGTGCGAGTGATTTGTTTTCAGTTATTTATCTTTGCACATTAGGATTTTCTAACTGTATTAATTGGTCATGCATTCTTGTCATACAATCCTATTAGCATACATCTAAACAGTTAAATATTTGCATAAATTAAAAATGCGAGAAAATAAATCTACACTATTACAAGGCTTCGGGGAGGGGGATTAATTACATAGCCAAAAACTCGGGAATTTAAACAGTAAATAAAACCCTAAATCAAACTATTACAAACCATGAACAGTTACAAAAATATTGTCAAAATAAATAATAAGCGCGCTATGAATCAAATGCGGGACGATTAGGGTTTTGACCCCTGACTAAACCTATTTGCGATTGATTAAAAAAAGATTTTTTTTGTCATGTTTTGTTATTTAAGAAAATAATGAAATAGTTAAATTAAAAAAGAAAATCCTAAGTTCTAATTAATTTTAAATTAAGAAAAAATGAATTAATTCAATCTAAAAACCAATTTTTGTATTTTATTTATTTGAAAAAAATAAAAGAATCAAATCAAGAATTTAACCTAATTTGCCTATTAGTTTTAATTATATAAAAAAACAAGTTAAAATGGCCCTAAGTTAAACTAAATTAAATTAAATTTTGATAATAAAAAAAAACTAATTCTAATTTTTTATGAATTCTTGATTTTATGATTTTTATAAAAAATGATTAATTTTTTAATTAAAATGATTAAAAGAAATATTAAAAGAATTAAATAAAATAAAGAAAAGAAATAAGAAAAAAAAGTAAATGGGCCTGGTAGAATTAGCGATATGGGGGTATGCTGTTGAAATTTTGGGCCTAACAAATCCAAGCCCTTTTGACCTCGCCTCATCTAGTGCGTACGTTGACTTGAGGTGTATGGTGATCCTCCAATGATGGCACGCTGGATATTGGCTAGAGATGTGTTTGATGGCCAGATATTGATGGCACACGGTGGACGTCATACTAAGCAACGTGCCTGATCACCTGATGAAAAATAATATGAAACAAATACTGGGACCTGGGGATCGAACCCAGGTCCTTATGCTCGCTCCCAATACCACGCTGCCAGCTGAGCTGCTTTGTTTGTTTGTATATATAATCAAACAAAATAAATATAATACAAACTGAACACTTGGTCTAAAAAACGCGTGAATTTTAAATCGTCCACTCATGCACTAACACGCCTTCATCCTCTTCCCCAGGGTCTGTTGCCTTAGAGGAGACTTATACCTACAGCCAAATTTGTCGCTATAGGCTATAGTGACGATCTTTAAGCGTGTCTACAAACCTGTAAATTTCCAAAATCTACCACAAGCAATATAAATCAGTTCCAAGCATACAGATCAACTCGTTTTGATCTCACGAGTATGATGGCATACTTCTTTTGGACTAATTGTACCTGTATTAAGAAACCCTAAAATACAACCTCAAACCCTAGCAATGGCAACTATCAATATATGCGCTCAAACATCAATTAAACCAATTCAATACGTTGCAAAAATGATAACAAACACATACATACCATTAAAACATGTTTATAATGCAAGAATCATGATAATCAAATTTTAAAAGAGAAGCAAACTGTGACGGTCGGGCATCGCATTTATGGACTTGTGGAGGCTTGGTGATGCTTGCAATCGCTTCAGAGGATGTCCAGGAGTTGATTGGTGGCTTTGAATCTCCTTGAATCGTCCTCTAAATTGAAAATTGATCCACACTTTTTCTTCAAAAATTTGAGTTTTGCTTGGTGACCTACACGACCTCAATCCTCCTTCTCTTGCCTTGGCTATGTTCTGTATATGTAATGGAATACATTAGGTCAACAAAAATGAGCTAAATCTTGGTCCATTATGAAGATTTGATTTGGTCTTTATCCTTGTATGATATCTTTCTATATCAAGACAAATCATGCCAATTTTGGTTCAATTTGTTTTGCACGTTTTGGATATAATTTGTCAGCCTAATTGGATTTGATTACACCCAAAATCTGATCACAAAACAAATCTTTGATATTTTTTGCTATTTATTTGATTTAATTTGACTTTTAAATGATAAAAATCAAAATAAAATAAATAAATAAATAAAAATATGTGTGGGTGCTGATTTGGATCGTGTACCATGTCATAAGCAAGATTCAATCATGCAAAACTAGGCCCATTTGACAAAAAATGTATTTTTGAGCACATTTGACTTTTGGCAACTTTACAAAAATGGTCAACTTTGACAAGGTATATCTCCTCCAATTTTAACCCTAGAGAGGTGTTCTTGGACTTTTTAGAAAGCTTAGCATGTCCTCTAAGAAACCCTTTTGGTCTTATCTCAATTGAGTCTTCCATGTTCATGTATGAAGCTTTGACCCAAAAGGTGTTTTTGTTGACTTTTCAAAATGACCTATAATATAAAAATTCATATCTATTTGTGAGTTCATATTCTGAACTTGGGAGATGAATATGAATTGTAGGTAATTGCATCCTTTCCAAAATGAGATTTGGATGGGTCATTTCTAATAAAGTATGAGAAAGTTATGCTTGGTCAAAGTTGAGTTGACTTTTCCTACAAAACCCTAATTTAGCAACTTTTGGGTTTTGATGAATCATGAGCAATCCTTGAGGAATAATGATCAACCATTGATCAAATGATGAATAATACTTCAAAATGACGACGTTGACCAAAAATCTTGAAGTTTGACTGTATGTGGGCCACCGTTGACTTTTGACCTAGCATAGTCGATTTTTAGGCATTTGAGCAATTGACTGATCAAGCTTCTTCTACAAGGCTTGAAACTTGACATGGATGATCTTGAGAACATATTAGGACAATGGTGAGCATTTTAATCCTTTTTGGTTAACATATCTTGATGAAAATAGAAACCCTAATTTGAGGTAGACTGCCTTAGGGGGGAGTTTGTCTGACCAACTCTTGGACTTCCTTGAGCAATTTAAGGACCTCACTTGACATGTATTAAGAAATATGGGAGGGAAAATTTTAGGGTACAACATCTTCCCCTGTTCAATCTTCTTAAATCTGAAGATGTAGATTGGCTGCTCTGCCTTTCGTGATCTGAAGGTAGAAGATGATTGAACACTAGAGTGCCCAGAAATTTGCAATCGTCTGTAATGATGCTTGACCGTGTAGGTAGAGTCGGGAACATGCTTATAGAGTCCATTTGGAAGTTGCTAGATGTGATACGGTGGGAGAACTGACTTGAGGTTTTGCATTTTGTCGCAAATGTCGCGGTTAGCAAGAGTCGTCATCGACTTTTATTTTATCCAAAAGAAAAGGTAAAAAAGCACAGGAAAGACCTTTGAGATGTTTTCTTGAGTTCGGGGGGTAGATTATGAAAAGGGAAGGTGCTAGTACCCTTTTCATCCATGGTTTTCCATGGGCTCTTAGTTACTTGCTTAGTTCACTTGCTTTGCTTTGAAATTGTTTAAAATGGTGCTTGGTGTTTGGTGTGGTTTTGAAAGTATTTTGAAAAGAGGCCATCGTTTAGGAAATCCTTGTAATGATTCTCGTTCATAAGAATGTATACAAAGATGTTTGTCTTTTGAAAAATGTTTCAATGTTTTTGTAAGATGTTTTGAAATGTGTGTGTGTGTTTTTGAAAATAGCAAGGATTGTTTTGAAATGGAGCAAGTAACTTAGAAGCTATCTACCTACTCAAATGTATTTCTTGTACATTTTTATTCCTTTGACATTGTTGACTTACCATTTATTTGGCAAGCAACCCTATCTTTGGATGTAAACAGGAAGGGCTTGGGTCATCGTATGACCATGATAGCAATGTTGCTAAGTATCTTAGCATTTTTTGAGGGACCAAGATCATTTTGTTTAGGCAACCTTTGAATAGCGTCATTGAGGGACTATGATCTTATTTTTGTTTTGTTTTGCCAAGATACTTCGCATGCGTAACATGGCCATTTTGTTTTAGGCAACCAAGTGGGTGAAACCCTAAGGATGTTTGTGTGCAATGTCTGTCATTTTTCATGCATTTGATTTGTCTTGGATTAGGTCTTTTCTATTTTTTTTGTTTTTGGTCTTGTCATGCAAACCCTAGTTTACTAAGCATAGTATATAAAGCAATAAATTGCATATAATAAACTAAGCTATTACAACAATTATTATGGGAGGGGGATACAAGTTTTTGAATGGGGATTTTGCACAAATGTAAACCTAAAAATATTATTACAACCCAATCGAATATTGTGTGAAATTAAATAAATATGCAAATATTTAAAAATGCAATGTATTTATGTGAAAAATGTTTTGGTATTTGCTTTTTGTATGAGAAAATAAATTGATTAAACCCTAGAAAAAGGAAAAAATATTATTTATTTTTGAAGGGATGAAACCCTAGTTTTCAATTAAAAGAAAATATATGTTCTATATTATTATTTTGTCCATTTTTGTATAAGAAAATAATAAATAATATAATATGCAAATATTAAAAATTAAGTATGTATAGAGAATAAATATTTTAGGTGTATAAATAATAAAATAAAAATATTAAGTATTTTTAATTGTATTTACAAACTATTTAAGAAAATAAGTTCTATTTGTTAAAATAAACTATTTTTTATGTGAAAAAAAATAATAAAAATAAAATAAAATAAAATTGAAAAAATAAAGAAATTATTTTTGGTTTTTTAATATTCAAAAAAATAATCAAAAGTAGTAAAATATAAAAATGTGGAGAAAATATGAAAAAATATACAAAATAAAGCCAGGGGGTGTGAAAAGAAAAAACAACAAGCCCAAGGCGCCAAAGGCCTAGACTTCATCCCTGTCCTCCAACTTCTTCTCCTTTGCGCGCGTGTTATGGTTCAAACTGTAACTTGCTAATGCTTGCACAGAAACAAAAACCCATAACATAAAACATGTAGCATTTAATCTCACGATTCCAACCATATAAAATTTGTAACCTAACTCTCAAAGATCAGAGAGAATTTTGTCAGCCCTAATTCGTGACCTACAAATTTTATGAACTTCAAGCTTCAAATTCTCACAGCACAGTTAATATAAATGAAAAGTATGCATATGTACAGCTTCACCATGATAAGGGCTACATTTTTTCTTCACAAATCGTGGCTTGAGGATGCATATTCAGAGAGATAGAGTTTTGAAAAATACCTCCTTCAGTTGGATTTGGATAGAGCAATGTAGGGGCTTTGATGGAGGCCTGAGGATTGTGTGAGCTTCCTTGAACTTCCTTCAAGCTATTCCAATGCCTAGCTTGCTTTGTGGATGGCCAGAAGTCTCTGCACAAGTCAAGCTGCAAGCTCCAAGTTTGAAAATGGCAATGGATGAAACAGGGCTTACAGATGCAGGGCAAGGGCTTGGTTTTCTTTGGTATGATGTGTGTGAGATGTTTCAAGTGTCAAGCCACAAAACGCACGAGCAAAAAATGACTTGGCTAGGATTTTGAAGAAGTTCTGAGTTTGGGCAGAAATTTTGTGCTTTTGTGTTTGAGAGAGTTTCAAATGTCAAGCAAGCGTGTTCTGCCTTGTGACAAGTTTGTGAATATGTATAGAATGGATACAAAGTCCACTCTTCCCTAGTTGTACAAGTTTTGACCTTTTGGAAACCTTTTCTTGCATTTGAAGAAAAGTGAAGTGACCATTGCATCATGCTTGTACTGGCTGGGTTGTGAGCTGATAGGAGTTGATACAACTTGCTTAATACCTGTGTGAAATTCTTGCACCAAAGGGACAGGTCCAAGGCTCAAGATGGACAAAATTGCAAAAGCTCACCTTTATGAAAATGACAATGTGAACTTTATGCCTAAAATGGAATTATAACTTGTACAATGCTTCAAAAGTGAAAATAAAGCCTTTAACCTCTGAGTTTTCATTTAATTATAGAGTGTAGAATGAGTTTAGGACCTGTAAAGCAAGATTCAACCATCATGGATCTGATTTGCAACTTGATACTTTGTGAAAATGGCATGAACAAAAGTGATAAAAGGCCAACTTCTCCTCTTCGATTCTCCCTAACCAAAAATGATCTTGAAGAGTTCTTGGATATTTTGGAAAAGTTTGTGAAGCAAAGTTGTATATTTCATGGAGGACTACAACTTTCATGTTGGAATTTTTCTTTGAATCAAAATGCATCATGGTGAAAAAGTGGTGAAAAGTTGGGGAAAAAAAAGAAAATTTCCATACTTTGAAAAATTCTAAGTTATCAAATTTTTCAAATTCAAAACCCTAATTTTCAAAATTAGTTTTCTTGGTGAAAAAGTTTCATATTTTGACATATGTTGATGAATTATGACCCTTGGCATTTGATTTTTACCAAAAAGTCAAAGTTTGACTTTTCAGTGTACAGTTGACTTTTGATCAGTTGACTGCAAAATTCATTTGTCAATCCAATGAACTTGGGATCTTTTGAACCATGTAATTAGGTCAAGATGATGCCACTGAGCTCTTGAAATCATGTTTGAACTCAATTGTTCATTGGCTAGGTTAAAAATCAGAAATTGCCATTTCTCAATCAAAACCCTAATTTTGACCATTTTGCCCTTTTGATGATTTGATCAAATTTCTGGAGGAGTTGTGATCTAAACTTGATCAAATGGTACATATGAGTCTATAATGTTGTTGTGGATAAAAAATTATGAAGTTTGACTGTAAATTGGCCATAATTGACTTTTTTCTCAATACAACTAATTTTTAGGTCAACTGTCCAATTGACTGATCAAAAATGTGGTTCAAGGCTTGAAACTTAACATGAGCAATCTTAGGGGTCCAAGATGGTGTATGAAAGTCACATGAAGCATTGATGGTCCAAAAATCATTGTGCAAACTCAAACCCTAATTTTGGGTTATCAGTGCAAGAGGAGGTGTCTTGAGTTGACCAAACCCTAATCTTATCTTGAGTCCAAGAAGTCTTGTGAGGAAAATCTTGATAAATGAGATGGAAAATTTTGGGGTATAACACTAGAGAATTTTCGGAGATGGGATTAAAGATGCCATCCTAAGAAGTGTCGATCGCATAAGAGATTCCTTTACAAGAACCCGCACACCTGTTGTTAAGAAGGACTTCGCTGGGGAACGCTAGTCTCTGTCTTGGGAGAAATAGAGTTTTATGAGCTTTAGTTGTCCGTTACTCTACTGGGAAATAACTCCGGTTTGGGAAGCGGAAGTGAACTGCGTATCTGGTCGGGGTATATGCTGCACCGCGACTTTCTGGGGAAATGTGAAATCAATTGTGTTCAATCGGGTCCTATTCTTTTAGTGTTGTGGACTGCTGTCTGGGGATAAGAGAGGAAGAAACCGGATAGTAAGGTTATGATAAGGAACTGGATAGTAGGGTTACTTTGAGATGAAAGCCTGGATAGTAGGGCTGTGAGAAGGAACCTAGATAGTAGGGTTATTTCGATATGAAATCATGGATAGTAGGGTTGTGAGAAGGAACCTAGATAATAGGGTTACTTCGATATGAAAGCCTGGATAGTAGGGATGTGAGAAAGAACCTGGATAGTAGGGTTACTTCGATATGAAAGCCTAGATAGTAGGGTTGTGAGAAGGAACCTGGATAGTAGGGTTACTTCGATATGAAAGCCTGGATAGTAGGGCTGTGAGAAGGAACTTGGATAGTAGGGTTACTTCAATATGAAAGCCTGGATAGTAGGGCTGTGAGAAGGAACCTGGATAGTAGGGTTACTTCGATATGAAAGCCTGGATAGTAGGGCTACTGAGGAGGAACCTGCATAAGGTTGCATTTCTCGCCGATGATTACTCTGCTTAGCTTCGAGTGTTGATCATGTACCTGCTGGAAATTGTTGATAATAATTGTCTTTCCTGAAAGAAATACAGGGTTAGTCATGTGCGATGCATGAGATGCATTGTGATGAGGTTCTCAAAATAATTGAGATTATGTTATATGTAATGTATGCACATGCCATGATGTATGAACATGAAATGCTGACGTGATAATCCGAGTCCGGGGAAAATAAATCCCCGACTGCTGTTTGGAGAGTATGAGAAATGATATTCTTGACTGATGTAAAAAACATAGGTTCTCCACTTCTGTTGGGGATGGTGAACAAAGATGACTATGATGGGGATTTGCCTCTCATTTACGGATATTCTGCCGAGTAGAGACTTTATTTGAGAACAAATCTGCGGGAGAATAACTATGTTGGATAGGAAAAATAAACTCAGATGGGGATGAATTATCGTTGTTGGTGATAATGAATTTTGTTGGAGATTGAATTTATGCTTGTGAGAGAAATAAACTCTGCTTGGGGAAACATTTACCGACTCACTCGCGATTGTGAACCTCAATGGGGGAGTTATGTCCTGTTCGGGAAAGCTAGCATCACTGTCTTTGGATGCTTTTTACTCTATGGGGAGTGTATGTACCACTACTCATGTTCTTGAGCTGGCTCTATCCCGGTACCTGATGGGCAGAGTAACTATAAGGTTTTGGGCACCTCTTGTTTTTCCTGTTCCTGGAATTATGAGTAATCGTCTTTTGTTTCTTATGTAAATTCTATGAACAACCATTATTTTCAAATGCATATATCAAGAATGAATTATTGGACGTTCTTGCAAAACAAAACAGAAAAAGAAAAGAAAATTGAAATTTCTCGTTAAAATGAATTGTATTGATTTTTTGAAGTTGGCCTGTAATAGGCGTTTTGTACAAAGAGGCTGACGTCCTAGTAAGAGAATGCCGCCGAAAGAGAGAAATTACAATTTGTGTTAAAGAAAGAAAAACAGCCATGTGGAAAAATCCCATCGGGTTCCAACTCTACTATTGCCTTTATATCTTCAAGCGTCTCATTACTTTGCTGCTTGGTCGAAGGTGGATCAGATTGATTGGCACCGTCTGAGCTTGATAGTCGATACCAAAGTCTGGTTGCAAGATGATCCAATGAGACAAAGTGTTACGATTCGATCCCTAATTTTTGCCTGGACCGCCCTTTTTGGGTTTTCAGTCCACCAGGATACCCTTTTTTTGCTCAAGTCGCCTTTTCAGGTTTTCGACTTGTCGGGTGTACAGTTTTTTTCATTTTCATCCCTTACTTTTTCCTGAACCCTTTTGGTTCGCCGAGAAGCCCTTATTTTTTCCTAGACCAGTCAACCTAGCGGGTCTTTAATTATGCATAGTATCTTTTAACTATGTCTGCATTGACGGGGTGAGGAAGGTCGTCACCATCCATGGTGGTTAGAATCATAGCTCCTCCCGAGAAAATTTTCTTAACCATAAATGGCCCTTCGTATGTGGGGGTCCATTTTCCCCTGGGATCATCTTACGGTAGTATGATGTGTTTGATCACTAGATCCACGACTTGATATTCTTGACGTCTGACTTTCTTGTTAAAAGCCTTAATCATTTGCTTTTGATACGTCTGACCATGACAGATAGCAGTAAGTCTCTTTTCATCGATTAGATTCAACTGATCAAGTCGGGTTTGGATCCAGTCGTCTTTGTTCAAACCTGTATCCTTCATAATCCTGAGAGAGGGTATCCAGACTTCGATGGGTAGGACTGCCTCCATGCCATATACCAAAGAGTAGGGTGTTTCCCCTGTCGACGTCCGTGCTGAGGTACGGTACCCATGAAGAGAGAATGGTAACATCTCGTGCCAGTCTTTGTATGTCACTGTCATCTTCTGCACAATCTTCTTGATGTTCTTGTTAGCTGCTTCGACATCCCCATTCATCTTCGGCCGGTAGGGAGAAGAGTTATGATGCTGAATCTTGAACTGTTTGTAGAGCTCGATGATCATTGTGTTATTAAGATTTGTACCATTGTCAGTAATAATTCTCTCTGGGACACCATATTGACAAATTAGATTATGTCGGATAAACTGCGCCACGACGTTCTTGGTTACTGTAGCAAAGGAAGCTACCTCAACCCACTTTGTGAAGTAATCAATTGCTACCAGAATGAAGTGATGCCCGTTAGACGCAGTAGGTCTGATCTCGTCAATCATGTTAATGCCCCACATTGCAAAGGGCCAAGGAGCTGTCAAGACATTCAGAGGAACCAGAGGTACGTGCACCTTATCAGTATAGACTTGGCACTAATGACAGGTTCGAGAGTGCTGATAACAGTCGGCTTCCATGGTGGACCAATAATATCCCGCCCATAGGATTTTCTTCGCCATGGTATGTCCACTGGAATGAGTTTCTAAGGCACCTTCATGTAACTCTGCCATGATCCTTTCTGCCTTGCTCTTGTCCACACACCGCAGTAAGGTTGAATCATGGTTACGCTTATAGAGGATTCCATTATTGATGAAGAACTTCGCAGCGAACCTTCTCAAAAACTTCTTATCGTTAATAGATGCCCCCTCGAGATATTCTTGATCCTCAAGATACCTCTTTACCTCATGAAACCAGGGTTTATCTACTACCTCTTCAGTCTTAATGTCACAGCAATGTGCGGGTTCGTCCAACCTCTCAATGGTAATCTGGGGAGCTTCATTGTCCCACCTAACTTTGAACATAGAAGACATGGTAGCTAGCGCGTCCACCAACTGGTTCTCTTCTCGTGGGAAATGTTTAAAAGTTATCTCCTCAAAGTGTGGGAGAAATGTTAGTACATACTCTTTGTAAGGAATAAGATTCGGGTGCTTCGTACCTCAGATCAATAGCAGCTCGAAGACCCATGATACACGCTTCAAACTCCACCATATTGTTGGTGCAGTTAAAACATAATCGGGCGGTGAACGGAGTATGACAGTCCTTAGGAGATATAATTACAGCGCCAATGCCGTTACCCAATGCGTTCGAGGCTCCATCAAAATACATAGACCATCCGGATCCCTCCTCGGGTCCTTCATCCGGTCCAAGTTCTTCGCAGTCAGTTACCAACATGATTTTCTCATCCGGGAACTTGAAATTCATGGACTGGTAGTCATCCATGGCCTGATGTGCCAAATGATCCTCCAATACACTCCCATTGATTGCTTTTTGGGTTGTGTATTGGATGTCATACTCGGTTAAGATCATCTTCCATCTTGCTATTCTTCCGGATAAGGCGGGCTTCTCGAAAATATACTTGATCGGATCCATCTTTGATATCAACAAAGTAGTGTGAGTCAGCATATACTGTCTCAATCGGCAAGCAGCCCATGCCAAAGCGCGACAAGTTTTCTCGAACAATGAGTATCGGGTCTCACGGTCGGTAAACTTTTTTCTAAGGTAATAAATGGCGTGCTCATTTCGACCAGACTCATCATGCTGCCCCAGCACACACCCCATTGAATTGTCTAACACTGTCAAGTATAAAATCAAAGGTCTTCCTTCAACTGGAGGCATCCAAATTGGTGGTTCTTGAAGTTAGTCCTTGATTCTGTCGAAAGCAGTCTGGCATTCATCATTCCACTTTACCACTTGATCTTTCTTTAGCAGCTTGAAGATTGGCTCACAAGTAGTAGTCAGATGTGAAATGAACCTGGCGATGTAATTCCGACGTCCCAAGAACCCTCTAACTTCCTTTTCTATGCGGGGAGCCATTATCTCCTGTATGGCTTTTACCTTTGCAGGATCCACCTGAATACCCTTGTCACTGACAACAAAACCCAGAAGCTTACCAGACCTTACCCCAAAGGTACACTTGTTCGGATTCAACCTCAGCTTGTACGTCTTCCACCTGTCAAACAGTTTCTGGAGATGATCAAGGTGCTCCTCTCCAGTCTGGGACCTGGCTATCATGTCATCAACATAAACCTAAATCTTGTGGTGAATCATATCGTGGAACAAAGCGACCATGGCGCGCT
The DNA here is from genome assembly GCA_948472305.1 of Vicia faba. Taxonomy (NCBI): domain Eukaryota; kingdom Viridiplantae; phylum Streptophyta; class Magnoliopsida; order Fabales; family Fabaceae; genus Vicia; species Vicia faba. Next base: position 59,105 of record CATIWC010000400.1, read on the forward strand.
GATAAGTTGCCCCAGCATTCTTCAACCCGAAAGGCATTACCTTGTAATAGAAGGTGCCCCATTGTGTAACGAAGGTTGTCTTCTGCATGTCCTCAGGAGCCATCTTGATCTGGTTGTAGCCAGAAAAACCATCCATGAAGGAGAAGATCTTGTGCTGCGCGGTGTTGTCGACTAGAACATCAATGTGAGGAAGTGGGAAGTCATCCTTGGGGCTTGCCCTGTTCAGATCTCTATAATCCACACACATCCGTACCTTACCGTCCTTCTTAGGTACTGGAACGAAATTGGCAACCCACTGCGGATAAGAAGTGACAGCTAAGAATCCTGCGTCAAACTGTTTCATGACCTCTGCTTTGATTTTCTGACATTTCAGGGTGCATACGGCGGACTTTCTACTTTACCGGAGGGCGGTCTTCTTTAGTCGACATGCGATGTACCACGATATTAGTTTCTAAACCAGGCATGTCTTCATAGGACCAGGCGAAGATCTCAACATAGTCGTGTAGCATCTGTATTAACCGTTGTTTGACACTAGGCTCCAGATTCGAACCTATTTTGACCTCTTTCATGTCTTCCTCTGTACCCAAATTTACTGACTCAACTGGATCTTCATGAGGCTGTATGGCCCTTTTCTCCCGCTGTAATAGTATAGAAAGTTCTCCAGGCACCTCACAATCATCCTCACCTTCGTCCTCAGCTTGGTTGATCATATTTTTGAAGTCATAACTGGCAGTAGCAGAGCTGTTATCAATGGGATCCAAAGTGGATATGGATATGTAATATGATACGTGAGTGTGTGTAAGAGAATAGCTGTTTTGATAAAGTAAGAGACAAAAAAGAAAAACAAGGAGCGCAAAATTTGTAATGCAAGAAATGTCCAATGCTTTATTAATGATATATGAAATGACAAATAATAAGCCCTCACAAGCAAAGCCAAGGTGCCTCGGGCAAGGAACTGTGCCGTAAAGTTTGAAACTGTTTATTACAAATCTTAAAAGAAAAGTCAATTACTGCGGAATAAAATAAATAGGTATGAAGTCCCTATCCGTCCAGTTATTCAGTCCACCGTTGGTTGTTGGGTAGATCCAGTTGTCAATGTCTGAATCTTTTTCACTGTCCTCAATTGCATTAACTCCCCGATTGCTAATGTGTAGAGGAGGTCTTCCAATCCGTGCGTGCCTAACAGCCCTTTGAGCCCCTGTAGTAAAGCCCAAACCAAATTTGTCAGTTTTGTGAGTGAAATCAGGGAGCCGACCCTAATTGGTACACCCACCTTCTTCAACTATAGCCCTGGCGTCCTTGAGAGAAGCCATCTTCAGTGGAGGTTTGTTGGTAGTAACTTCAGTTGATGCCAAAGTGTGAGGGACCTCTTCGAAGTTCTGACAAGGGGTTTCTATGAACTCCTCGTCCATCTCTACATAACGGAAGGAATTGAGATGACTCAACATATACTCCTCTTCACCTCGCACCGTGATAATTTTCCCCTTCACTGGATATTTTAGCATTTGATGGAGTGTGAAAGTAACTGCCCCGGTCTTATGGATCCAAGGACGACCCAACAAGCAAGAATACAATGGCCTGATATCCATTACGTAGAAGGTGGACCAAAAGGTCTGAGAATCCACTTTGACAGGGATGTCTACCTCCCCGTGCACCATTCTCTTTGATCCATCAAAAGCCCTTACCACAATGTTACTAGGCTTTAAAGTAAAACCCTCACAATCCAAACGGTCCAATGCTTTCTTTGGCAGAGAATTCGGCGAAGACCTAGTGTCCACCAGTACATGAGCCATAATGGTTCCCCTACACTCAATCGAGACATGCAGAGCCTCATTATGATTCCTCCCCTTAGCGGTCAGATCCGCATCTGAAAATCCTAGCCCATTGTCAGAAGTCAGGCTAGCCACACAATATTTGAACTGATCTGCTGAAGTTTCCTGTGGCACATGCGCAGTCTTGAGAAATGAAATGAAAGCCTTCACATGGGCTTCAGAACACAATAACAGAGACAACATGGAGATCTTTGACGGGGTCTGCCCCAGCTGTTCGACCACATTGTAGTCGCTTTTCTTGATAATTTTCAGTATTTCCTCTATTTCTTGTTTAGAGGCTTCCACAATAATTTTTCTAGGCGCCTCCATCCAGGAAGGCTCACCTATGATTTCTTTGCCCCGAGTCTCAAATGGCTCGGCGACAGGGGTGATAACTGGAGTGAGAACTGGAACAGTAGTTGATGTACTAGCAGATGGAATGATAATTGGTTTGTTGACAGTCAGAGGGGAAATCTCGGGAGAGAAGATCCTCCCGCTTCTGGTAACCTTACTAGCCCCAACGATATTACTGACATCGACATCAACTTCTTCATTCTTCAAATCTTGCTTAATGCCATGATAATACACATCAACACCGTAGTGCCATGGGATAGCCTTGTCTGAAGTGTACGGGATGGGACCAGGAACAATGATTACTAGTGGAGCAATTCTTTGAACAAGTGTAATCCTAACAGGTATTCTCGAGGAAACCTTGGAAGGATTGGCGGAAATGGTTATAATGGCAACGTCTTCATTTGGAACAACATGAATCATAGTCTTCTCGAACAGAATCTCTTTATTATCCATCAGGCGCTGAACACTTGACTTCAACAAGCGGCAACCATAAGGTAGAAACGAGCACATGTGGCAACCTTCACCACAACCCCGAAATAAACCGTCCAACAACAAATGCCTCTTAACAGTCATAAGAGGAATAGAAATTTCTTCAACAGAGGTCACAAACAAATCAGTGTCAACAGCATTGACTCCACGACCATGTTTGGGCATGGGAGCAGTTATAACATTCAGCTTTTATGGAGCATCGAACTATATCTCCTTGGCTTCAAGAAAGTCTTGTACTTTGTTTCTCAGAGCCCAACAATCATTGGTATCGTGGTCAGGGCTCTCAGAATGGTAGGCGCATCGCGCGTTGGGATTGTATCTAGGAGAGGTAGTATTTGGATTCTTGGGAGCCTATCTCAAGGTCGCCAAGTTGGATCTCAGCAGGTGAGGTAGTACTTCATCCAATGTTATGCTAATGCGGGTAAACTGCCGCTGTGGTATTTCCACTCTTTGTTGATTGTTGCATTGTGGAGCAACTGCGGTTCTTGGTATCACTACATGATTTACCGTTTGACGATGGTCAGATCTGCCTTGGCCCCTCGGGCTATAAACTGCACTGGCTTCCTTCTTACCAGTAAAAGGTTTCTTTACCAAACTTGAAGAGGCATCCTTTTGTATTTTGCCACATCGAATTCCAACTTCTACTCTTTCTCCAGTCAAAATCAACTCGGTGAAACCAGATGACGAGCTGCCAATTAAGTGATCGAAAAATGGACCAGACAGCATTCCCAGAAACATGTCGACCAACTCCCTATCAGACAAAGGGGGTTGAACTCTTCCAGCCAAATCTCTCCCTTTTTGGGCATAATCTTTGAAACCTTCACCTGCACCCATGGACATACTCTGGAGTTGAGTACAGATGGGAGCAAGGTCGACATTATACTGATACTGCTTGTAGAAAGCAGCAGCAAGATCATCCTAGTTTCGGACCTTGGCTCCTTCCAACTGGTAGAACCATTCAAGATGAGTCCCTGACAGACTATCTTGAAATAAGTACACCCACAAATTTTTATCAGCAGTGTGGGGTTGATTCTTCCTTACATAAGAGCGAAGATGGAGTTTTGGGCAGGACACTCCATCATACTTGGTAAAAACCAGAGCTTTGAACTTCTGAGGGATAACCACTCCCGATACCAGTCTCAATTCTCTGAAATCCAAACCAGGTATCTTCTGAACTTCCATCACACTCAGACGGTATTCTAACTGCTTGTACCTATCCTCAGCAGGAGGATATTGCTCATCATCATAATCAGTATCATTTTCAGAGACTGCAGGACTAGGTTCCTTTTCCTCTTCTTGGTTCTCCCCATCTTTGGATGAAGAGGTCAGATCAGTTTGATGCTTCAACCTTTCTCCAAACCTTCTGCCCGTATTCAGAATACCGACCTTCTTTTTCTTCTTCTTCTCTTTCAGAATGAGGGTCTTCAGATCCTCTTTCCCCTTTGCCAGACTATTGAAAATCTGTTGGAACTGGGCGTTCTGTGCCTGAAGATCTTTGATGACTTGATCGGAAGACATTTCTGCTGAAATAAACAACGAAGAAGATGAGAAACCTGTACTGGTACCTGTAATGATGTGTATGATAATGGGATGCGCATGTAATGATTTCAAAGACTTTGGGAGATTTAAATTTGCAAACCAAAATAAACAAAACTTTATTAGCTTAAATTTGAAAGTTTCAACATGCCTTTAAGGCGTTAAAAAGAAGTTAATAAAATAAATCTAAAACTAGAAAAGCAAAATTAAAAGTACCATGGATGCTTTCTCTTTGTGCTAATATAATCATTGAATACTCTTTCTTCCTCGAGCTTCCTGGTGAGCTTTAAAACCTTCCTTTCTTGCTCATGGAACTGCTCCCTGTAAGTATCTCACTTATTCTTCAGCTGAATCCAAGATCTCTGTTGCTCCCCAAGATCAGTGGGCATGTAAGGATAGAGAGCCGTGTAAGGAATGCCGACTTCAGTAGTGGGTTCCACAATCACTGGTAATACGTCCGCATAAGGCATCATAAGCTTCTGGGCACGAGCTCGGACCCATTGGAGGTAAGGCTGCATAGGAAGGGAAGTATTTGGTCCCAACTCATGGGGGTCAGATCTATTTACCATGCCCCAAGATCGTATGAACCTCCGGCGATGCCCCTTAATATCATCCTCATAGTCGAATACAATATCCTCGAGAAGTAACTCATGGGGACCATCTCTTCGAGCACGACCAAATTGTTGCAAAGCTAGACAAGGACTGTAAGTAATACCTCCTCTGACACCAAGTAATGGTACATTAGGGTACCCCCCACAGTGGTCAATAACAGCAACATCTTCCATAGCTCGGGAACACCAAAGAATATTTGTATGAGCGAGTGACATTATTCTGTGTGACCAACCCAAACCTTCTTCGTTCTTCAGTATAGACCTAGGGAGGTGAGAAATAAACCACCTCGACAACAATGGCAAGCAGCACATAAGAGTCCCTCTTCTCCTCGTGGTACGAGTATAGAGAGCGTGCAAAATATCTCCAAGCAAGGTAGGCACAGGGTTGCGAGAAAGGAAAATCTTGATAACATTCACATCTACGAAAGAGTCCGGATTAGGGAAGAGAACTAAACCATAGATAAGAAGAGCCAATACATCCTCGAAAGCCTGAAACTCCATATCATCCCAAAATAGTTAAGCCTAGTCTATCAGAAATTTGACTAGAAAACCCTCGACTCTGCTTCGAGTTTCCCAATTGGATACCACATCGGCCCGTTTCAAATGCAAAGTTGAGGCAATTACTTCTGGCTTAGGAACTTCTTCTATACCTGTGAAGGGTACCTATTCAAGAATGGATATGCCCAATAGATGAGAGAATTCTTCCAAGGTGGGCACCAACTGATAATCTGGAAAGGTGAAACAGTGATGCTTGGGATCGAAGAACTAAAAAAGTACGCTCATCATCTGTTCATCAGGGTTTGAAGTAACCAGGCTGAGAAGTTGACCGTATCTCTTAATGAACATAGAAGTTTCAGAAATTCTTGACACTAGCTCTTTGAGTTGGGATGGTATCTCCACAAAGCTGATTCAGATAGTTTTTCTACGCACGGAAGCCATGATCTGCAAAATAGAACAAAGATAAATTCCCTTGGTCTTTGAAATGGTTAGTATAATGAAACATGAATGCCATGTTATGATGCATGATGTCATGATAAACCACAGGTATAGCAAACACATATATTGCAAACACAATCAAATCACACAAAGCCCTTAGGTTTAAGGCTTGCATGAGGTCAAAGGTAGTACCCTCTTGAAGTTAAGTTGGTTTCAAATCTGTCCTAAAAAGTAACCGGGTTCTAGAGGATCTCAATATCACTGACCATCCTCCATCAGTCATGGTTTCAGCTCACACAATCTTTTCTTGCGAACGAAATTATTCTGAGAGTATGGTCTCAATGAGTGTAGCATCGAGTATCAACCAGTTCTCAGCTTTACACCAAGGCCGGCTTTCTCACTACTTTCTAATGTCCAAGTTGGGAAATTAAAGGTTCTAAGGTCATTTGATGCTTAACGGCACCACGCGGCGGCCCCGTATTCTCCTCATTTCTCCATAAGGGATACCGATACCAACCAAATTGCCACACCAATGTAGCTATTGCTTCAACCGTATCGGTCTACGCCGTACACTTCCCTCATAGTCTATTGCTACTTACCTAAAAGGTATTCCCCAGATCTGGGTGTAGGATCTATAGTAACCCCAAACAAAATCCTTAAAAGTAAAGCAAACAAAGAAATCAAGTGAAGCAATTATGATGAACTAGATCCTAAGGTATACCCCACTTATAAGTCCCCAACAAAGTCTCTGGTTCTGTGATACGGTGGCAGAACCAACTGTTTAATACTGGTTTGCGTTTTTCGTTTTTGTATTCACAAAATGTCGCGGTAAGCAAGAGTCACCACCAACTTTTATTTCATCCAACCGGAAAGGAAAAAAGTACAGAAAAAATCCTTTTTCGAGATATTCTGAGTACGGGGGGTAGATTATAGAAAGGGAAGGTATTAGCACCCTTTCTATCCATGGTTTTCCATGGGCTCTTAGGTACTTTCTCATCTTTTTAAAATTGCTTGTGTATGTGCTTTGTTTTTGAAAATGTTTTACTTCGTGATAACCCTTGTATCAATCCTCAAAGGTGTGACGAAGCTGTTTTGAAAATTGTTTTGCAATGTGTAAGTGTGAAAATTTTGATTTGAGCAAGTACCTACTAGCATCTACCTACTCGAAAAAACATCGTTTCTATTCTTGTTTCCTTTAGACAACACTATCCTACTATTGAGAAATAGGTAGCACCGTCGTTGGAATTGTAAGGGTCAATTCGAAAGGGACGTACGATCACTAAAGTAATATTAGGACACCTTAGTAATAACCCTAGAGTCTTTAAGATCTTTCGAGGCAACATTTCTAAGGCAACATTCGAATGGGACAATTTGATCTTTTGTAGACAGGAGGGAAACCACTAAGACACCCTATGCTTAATAATCGTTTACCGAAGGCAACCGAAGTGAGAGTATACCCTAAGAGTGATATGTGCGTGTGATTTGTTTACAGTTATTTATCTTTGCACATTAGGGTTTTCTAACTGTATTAATTGGTCATGCATTCTTGTCATATAATCCTATTAGCATACATCTAAACAGTTAAATATTTGTAGAAATTAAAAATGCGAGAAAATAAATATACGCTATAACAAGGCTTCGGGGAGGGGGATTAATTACATAGCCAAAAACAAGGGAATTTAAACAGTAAATAAAGCCCTAAATTAAACTATTACAAACCATAAACAGTTACAAAAATATTGTCAAAATAAATAATAAGCGCGATGAATCAAATGCAGGACGATTAGAGTTTTGACCCCTGACTAAACCTATTTGCGATTGATTAAAAAAAAGATGTTTTTTGTCATGTTTTGTTATTTAAGAAAATAATGAAATAGTTAAATTAAAAAAGAAAATCCTAAGTTCTAATTAATTTTAAATTAAGAAAAAATGAATTAATTCAATCTAAAAACCTATTTTTGTATTTTACTTATTTGAGAAAAATAAAAGAATCAAATCAAGAATTTAACCTAATTTGCTAATTAGTTTTAATTATATAAAAAACAAGTTAAAATGGCCCTAAGTTAAACTAAATTAAATTAAATTAAATTTTGATAATAAAAAAAATTAATTCTAATTTTTTATGAATTCTTGATTTTATGATTTTTATAAAAAAAATGATTAATTTGTTAATTAAAATGATTAAAATAAATATTAAAATAATTAAATAAAATAAAGAAAAGAAATAAGAAAAAAAAAGTAAATGGGCCTGGTAGCATTAGCAATCTGGGGGTATGCTGTTGAAATTCTGGGCCCAACAAATCCAAGCCCTTTTGACCTCGCCTGATCTAGTGCGTACGTTGACTTGAGGTGTATGGTGATCCTCCAATGATGGCACGCTGGATCTTGGCTGGAGATGTGTTTGATGGCCAGATATTGATGGAACATTGTGGACGTCATGCTAAGCAACGCGCCTGATCACCTTATGAAAAATAATATGAAACAAATGCTGGTACCTGGGGATCGAACCCAGGTCCTTATGCTCGCTCCCAATACCACGTTGCCAGCTGATATGCTTTGTTTGTTTGTATATATAATCCAACAAAATAAATATAATACAAACTGAACACTTGGTCTAAAAAAATGCGCGAATTTCAAATCGTCCACTCATGCACCGACACACCTTCATCCTCTTCCCCAGGGACTGTTGCCTTAGAGGGGACTTTTACCTACAGCCAAATTCGTCGCTGTAGGCTATAGTGACGGTCTTTAAGCGTGGCTACAAACCTGCAAGTTTCCAAAATCTACCACAAGCAATATAAATCAGTTCCAAGCATACAAATCAACTCGTTTTGATCTCACGAGTATGATGGCATCCTTCTTTTGGCCTAATTGTACCTGTATTAAGAAACCCTAAAATACAACCTCAAACCCTAGCAATGGCAACTATCAATATATGCGCTCAAACATCAATTCAACCAATTCAATACGTGGCAAACATGATAACAAACACATACATACCATTAAAACATGTTTATAATGCAAGAATCGTGATAATCGAATTTTGAAAGAGAAGCAAACTGTGATGGTCGTGCAGCGTGTTTCTAGACTTGTGGAGGCTTAGTGATGCTTACAATCGCTTCGGAGGATGTCCAGGAGTTGATTGGTGGCTTTGAATCTCTTTGAATCGTCCTCTAAATTGAAAACCGATCCACAATTTTTCTTCAAAAATTTGAGTTTTTCTTGGTGACCTTCACGACCTCAATCCTCCTTCTCTTGCCTTGGCTATGTTCTGTATATGTAATGGAATACATTAGGTCAACAAAAAAGAGCTAAATCTTGGTCCATTATGAAGATTTGATTTGGTCTTTATCCTTGTATGATATCTTTCTATATCAAGCCAAATCATGCCAATTTTGGTTCAATTTGTTTTGCACGTTTTGGATATGATTTGTCAGCCTAATTGGATTTGATTCCACCCAAAATCTGATCCCAAAACAAATCTTTGATATTTTTTTCTATTTATTTGATTTAATTTGACTTTTAAATGATAAAAATCAAAATAAAATAAATAAAAAAAGAAAAAGATGTGTGGGTGCTGATTTGGATCGTGGACCATGTCATAAGCAAGATTCAATCATGAAAAACTAGGCCCATTTGACAAAAAATGTATTTTTGAGCATATTTGACTTTTGGCAACTTTACAAAAATGGTCAACTTTGACAAGGCATATTTCCTCCAATTTTAACCCTAGAGAGGTGTTCTTGGACTTTTTAGAAAGATTAGGATGTCCTCTAAGCAACCCTTTTATCCTCATCTAAATTGAGTCTTCCATGTCCATATATGAAGCTTTGACCTAAAAGGTGTTTTTTGTTGACTTTTCAAAATAACCTATAATGTCAAAATTCATATCTTTTTGTGAGTGCGTATTCTAAACTTGGGAGCTGAAGATGAATTGTAGGGAATTTCATCCTTTTCAAAATGAGTTTGGATGGGTCATTTCTGATAAAGTATGAGAAATTTATGCTTGGTCAAAGTTGAGTTGACTTTTCCTGCAAAACCCTAATTTAGCAACTTTTGGGTTTTGGTGAATTATGAGCAATCCTTGAGGAATCATGATAAATCTTTGATCAAATGATGAATAATACTTTAAAATTAGTATGTTGACCAAAAATCTTGAAGTTTGACTGTATGTGGGCCACATTTGACGTTTGACCTAGCACAGTCGATTTTCAGGCATTTGAGCAATTGACTGAGCAAGCTTCTTCTGTAAGGCTTGAAACTTGACATGGATGATCTTGAGAACATATTAGTACAATGGTGAGAATTTGAATCCTTTGTGGTTCACACATCTTGATGAAAATAGAAACCCTGATTTGAGGTAGACTGCCTTAGGAGGGAGTTTGTCTGACCAACTCTTGGACTTCCTTAAGCAATTTGAGGACCTCACTTGACATGTATTGAGAAATATGGGAGGGCAAATTTTGGGGTACAACAGAACCCATGGACATACTTTAGAGTTGTGTACGAGTCGGAGAAAGGTCTGCATTATATTGGTACTGCTTATAGAAAGAAGCACCCAGGTCTTCCCAGTTACGGATATTGGTTCCCTCCAGCTGATAGAACCATTCAAGCTGAGTCCCAGATAGGCTGTCTTGGAAGAAGTGGACCCACAAATCTCTGTCAGCGGTGTGAGGCCGAATCTTCCTCACATAAGATCGGAGATGCATCTTGGGAAAAGAGACCCCATCATATTTAGCAAACACCGGAACCTTAAACTTCTGCGGGATGACAACCCCAGAAACCAAGCCCAACTCTTCAAAATCCAGCCTAGGTACCTTCTGGATCTCCATTGCGTTCAGACGATCCTCCAATTATTTGTATTTATCTCCAGCAGGACGATATTTCTCCTCATTATAGTTATATTCATCATCATATTCCCTCGGGCTGAGGTCTTCTTCTCTTGTCTCCCCTTCCTGGTTGTCTCCTTCTTTTGATGGAGTTACTAGTTTTGACGCTCTCCGCACTGGTCCTCTGATCCTTCTTCCCAAATTCACTACACCAGCTGGTTTCTTTGGCTTCTTATTTTTGTCCTTCAGTATGAGAGCTTTCAGATCTTCTTTCCCTTTAGCTAGAGCCACGATCATTTGCTGGAACTGGGCGTTTTGTGCCTGGAGATCCTTGATGTTTTGTTCAAGAGCCCTTTCTTTACTTGCTGAAATAAACAGTGAAAAAGATAAGAACCCTGCTTTGTAACATGCTTATGCAGTGAGATGTATGATATGCTTATGCAATGCTTTCAAGGACCTTATTGGATTTAAGCTCTTTTTACACAAAACAAGAAACAAAACCCTTTATTAGTAAGTTTTTAAAGAAACAAAAGATTACACAGGGATAAACATTCAAATGAAATTCTAAACTCCTAAGTCTCCCATGGGCGCTTCCTCTTGGTGTTGAGGTACGTATTGAGATTCTTCTCTTCGTGAAGCTGCTTTGTTAATTCCAGCACCTTCTTCCCACTTGCATAGAATTGAGCCTCAAAAGTATCTCGTTCTTCCTTGAGTTGGATCCAAGACTTTTGTAACTCTTCGAAGTTGGTTGGCATATCAAGATGGAAAATAATGCGGGACCCGCCCCCTTGAACAACAGGTTCTAAGATCACCGATAAGATGGCATCGTATGGTATCATAAGACTTTGGGCTCGAGCTCGCACCCATTTGAGGTAAGGTTCCAAGGGGATGGAGTTCTTGTGCCCCAAAGTATTACTATCAGTCTTCTTAATAATGCCTCAAGCGCGGATGAACCTCTGACGATAATTTTGCAAATCATCTGAGTAGTTGAACACAATATCCTGGATGAGCATATCCGGTGGACCATTTCTCTGTGCATAGCGAAACTAACGTAGTGCTAAAGAAGGATTGTAGGTGATGCCTCCCCTAATGACCAGGAGTGACACATTAGGAAATTCTCCGCAGTGATCAATAATAGAGATGTCTTCTTGAGAGTGAGGACACCAACAGATGTCGGAGTGAGAGAGAGACGTTAATCTTTGACTCCACCTTAAGCCTAAATCATTATGCATTGTTGACCTAGGAAGTTGAAAAATAGACCACCTATATAGCAGAGGAGTGCAATACATGAGAGTTCCTTGCTTCTTCAGAGTACGAGTATGGAGATAATGTAGGATATCCCCGAGCAATGTAGGAACCAGATTGTGAGCAAGGAAGATATTGATGGCACTCACATCTATAAAGTGATATGAATTAGGAAATAGGACCAACCCATGGATCAAGAGAGATAAGACATCTTAGAAGGCATGGTAACTCATAACATCCAGGAAAATATGAGCTTTCTCCATTATAAATTTTGCAAGAAGGCCTTTAACTCCGCCTCTTCTTTCTCAATGAGATTCAATATCATATGCCTTTAAGTGCAAAGCTATGGCAACATCTTCAGCAGCTGGATCTTGTTCTAAACTAGTAAAGGGCACTCGCTCCAATATAGGTAAACCAAGTATCTTAGAGAATTCTTCTAGTGTAGGTACCAGTTAATAATCGGGAAATGTGAAGTAATGGTGCTCGGGATCAAAGAATTGGAATAGAACACTCATCAAAACCTCGTCAAATCCGGTAGTAACCAAGTTGAGCAAATGACCATGTCTTTTGTTGAATGACGAGTCTTCGGGAACTTTCAAGACCAATTCCTTGAGTTTGGGAGGGATTTCTGTAAAGTTAATCTGGATGGTTTTTCTGCGACGTGAATTCATATCCTACAAAACAACAAAGAGGTAAATCCAATAGGCCCTTGAAATGGTTAGTATATATGAATGTCATGATGTTTATGATGTCATGATTATGCTTAAATCACAGATAAACACAAGAAAATCACACAATAGAGATTAGGTTCAAAGGCTTTCATGAGGTTTTAAGATAAGTACCCTCTTGAATGTTCAGTTGGCTCAACCTGTCCTATTAATAGTAACCAGATTCTAAGGAGTCTCAATATCATTAACCTTCCCATCAGGAATTGTTTCAGCTCACGCACCGAAGTATTTCAGCCAAAAAATCCCGAAAGTCCAGTCTCAATGAGTGTAGTATCGAGTATCAACCAATCTTCGGTCGGAACCAAAGCCGGCCATCTCACTACTTCCTAATGGCTAGGATGAGTCAATTAAAGGTTCTAAAGGTCAGTTAGCGCTTAGTGACATTATGAGGAAGTCTAATGTTATCCTTGACTTACTCAAGGAACATTAGTATAATCCAGAGTATCGCGCTAACGTAGCCACCACTTCGTCTGTATCGGTCTACGCCGTACAGCCTCCATAATTTATTTCTACTTGCCTAATAAGGTGCCCCAGATCCGGGTGTAGGATCTTTACAAGAATACCCCAACAAACCCTCAAAGATAAATCAAGCAAACACACAATAAAGCATTTAAAATGGTGAACTAAAACTCTAAGGTAACCCCACTTTTTTTTACTCCCCAGCAGAGTCACCAGTTCTGTGATACAGTGTGAGAACTGACTGTTATACTAGTTTGCATTTTGTATTCATAAATGTGCGACAAGCAAGAGTCTCCACCGACTTTTCTTTTATCCAACAAAGGAAAGGGTGAGAATAACAAAAAAAGATCTTTTTTGAGAGTTTATGAGTATGGGGGTAGATTATAGAAAGGGAAGGTGTTAGCACCCTTTCCATCCATAGTTTTCTACGGGCTCTTAGGTACTTTCCATTTTGAAAATTGCTTTCGTGTTTGTGTGTTTTGAAAAGTTTGTTTGCTTTATGCTAACTCTTGTATCAGTCCTCAAGAGTGTTGATAAAGCGTTTGTTAAAAAATGGTTTTGAAAGTGTAAGGTGAAAAAAAGGTTTTTTGAACAAGTACCTAACAACTATCTACCTACTTGAAAAGGTTTTCTTTTCCTCCTTTCCTTTATATAGTGTTATCCTACTATTAGTGAGAAGGTAGCCCTATCGTTGGATGTTGAGGGACTATCGAAGGGACGTTTACGGTCACTAAGGCAACTGGGAAAAAACTCTTAGTAATTGTCCTAAAGTTCTAAGATCACTTTTTAACCGAAGCAAAGTCGAAAGGGTCATCGAGGGACTTGTGATCTCTTGAACTAAAGGACAACCACTAAAAATCCTCACGTTTCAAGAATTCTGACCATTTTCGAAGGCAACCGAGTGGGAGATACCCTAGGGGTGAGCATGTGCAAGTGTGTTGATTCATTTTATTTATCTTGCGCTTTAGGGTTATCTAACCATTTTAATTTCAGACTTTTTCATGCAATCCTATTAATCTAAGCAATTAACAGTGTGGAAAATAAATTATAAAAAATAAAATTTCTAAGCTATTACAAGGCCTTGGGGCAATTACATAAATAGCACAAGAAAATAAAATGCGGAATTTTAAACCTAATTAAAGCTATTATAAACCGGGAAACAATTACATAATGGGAAAAGAAAAAATGGAAAAAAGATAAACACGCGAAGAATGGAAAGAGCGTCTAAACCCTAAAAATGTTTAAAAGAAAACCTTTTTTTGTTTTTATTTATTTATGAAAATATTAAGTTATACTAATAATAATATCCTAATTAACTAAATTAAAAAAAATAGAGAAATTATTAATTACAATTAATTCTAATGAGACTAATATTTTTTTTTGGTATTTTTAAAGAGAATTTTTTTTTGAAATTTAACCCTAACTTCTAATTAATTTTATTTCAAGGAAAACAAGTTAAAGTAATTAAATTATATTAGTTTACAAAAATTAATTTAATTTGAAAAAATCTAAATCTATTTTTTTGTGATTTTTTTTATTGATTTTATGATTAAAATAAAAACTGATTTTAGAACAATTAAAATAAAAATAAAGAAATTGAAGAAAAAAAACAAAAAAGTAAAAGGATAGGCCTGATAGTAAAAGCAGTTTGGGGGGTGCAAATTGAAAACATGTTATGCCCAGGTCAACACAAGCCCAACGCCTTGTCTGAGATCCAGTGGGGGATGTGCTTGATGGTCCACCATGGGGATTGATTGTTGAGCGCTGGATCTGAATTATGGATGATCCAATGATGGAGATCTGGAGATGCATGGTGAACGTGTTGAGATGCCATGCACTGGAACCTACAAGAAATGTTGGAAAAAAAAAAGGAAAATTGTTGGACCTGGGATCGAACCCAGGTCCCCTCCTTCACACGCTTATACCTTTTCCGTTTGAGCCACTTGTTAATTCATGTATATAATAATAAAAAAGTAATATAATTAAAAGCATGTCTATGGCAGAGTCAACAAAACACGCATGCATTATGGGGTCCCTGTATTTTAAATGAGCCAACCAAAAGGACCCAATTTGCCATGCAGGGTCTCCGACCGGTCAAGCCACCTCATACGGTGGCTTCGGTCATCCCCTCTGATTGCTCAAAAACTTAAACCTACGAATCACGCCAGATAAAGATGCCAAGGGTACCCTACCCCCTATTTCGAGGGTTGCGATCACGATGGTGGCATCCTTTTTGACTGAAACGGCCTGCAAGTCCATATACGAAGAAGAAGGACCTTCGTTCCCTAACAATGTCACTTTTTTTCCAAGTCCAAGCTTGCGTATAATGGTTCTAAATACTTGCAAACCTGATATTAAACACAAATATATGCAGAGATATCATTTACATGCCATGAATAAAAAGTTTGAAACATGAAAATTTGGAAAACCATGAGTTGTTCGAGAGGGAGTTCTGGGATCGCTTGGCCTTCAAGGATAGATGGGTTGGATTGCTGGGGGTCTCAGGAACGTGAATGGATGGCTAAAAGTGATTGAAATAGGCTGGAGAAGGAGATCTCGAGTTGAACAACTTTGAACAATTTTGAAACTTTGCTAGGGTTGTTTCTAAAGAAGTTGTGCCTCTCTTTAAGGATGGATATTGTTATGTTTATATAGTATATCATATTAGGTCAACAAAAAGAGCAAGAATCCATGGCATTGAGTACATGATTTGTTTCAAATATTCACTTGAAAATATTTCCCATTTTGGATATTCTTTCTCCTCTTGGCTTGCAAGTTTTTCCCTTGATATAATCAGCATATTTGTCCATAATTTAATGGGAAAAAGATTTCAAATCAAACCTTATATTATTTCCATTATTTATTTATTTAATTTTGAATTTTAATGAATAAAATATCAAAATAAATAGCATAAATAATAGAATAATGCATGGGTTGGCTTAGAGATTATGGACCATGTTAGGAATAAGTTTCAAACATAAAAAGATAGCCCCAATTGGAAAAATTCCAAGTTAGCTCAATATTTGCTTCATGCACTTTTCCAAAAATTGATCAACTTTAGCAATGCATATCTCTCTCAATTTAAACCCTGTGAGGGTGTTCTTGGACTTTTAAGAGAGCTTAGGATGTAATCTAAACAACACTTCTGGTTTCATCTCAATTGAATCTTCCATGTTCATGTAAGGAGCTTTGACCCAAAAGGTGTTTTTGTTGACTTTTTGAAAGGACTCATAATGTATAAGCTTGTATCTTTCAATTGGTGCATTTCTTGAA
Source organism: Vicia faba (assembly GCA_948472305.1). NCBI lineage: Eukaryota > Viridiplantae > Streptophyta > Magnoliopsida > Fabales > Fabaceae > Vicia > Vicia faba. The sequence goes on from CATIWC010000400.1 coordinate 75,376, forward strand.
CTTGAGGTATGAAGAGAAGTTGTAGGGAATTAGATTCTCTTCAAAATGAGATTTGGTGGAAAATTTGTTTGATAAAGTATGAGAAAGTTATGCCTGGTCAAAGTTTGGTTGACTTTTCCTATAGAAATCCTAATTAGCAATTCTTGACTTTTGATGAATTAGGAGCATTTCTTAAGGAATCATGATCGACCCTTGATCAAATGATGGATATCATTTCAAAATGTTGATGTTGACCAAAAATCTTAAAGTTTGACTGTATATAGGCCATAGTTGACTTTTGACCTAATATAGTTGATTTTCAAGCATTTGAGTAGTTGACTGAGCAAACTTGTTGTGCAAGGCATGAAATTTGGCATGGATTATCTTGAGGACATAGTAGGACCATGGAAAACAATTGAGACCATTGGATCTCACACATCTTGATTAAAATTGAAACCCTAATTAGAGGTTTATTGCCTTAGGAGGAGAATTTGTCTGGTCAATTCTTAGTCATCCTTGAGCAGCTTGAGGATCTCAATAGGCATGTGTTGAGTAAAATGAGAGGGAAAATTTTGGGGTACAACATACATGTACACAAATAATAACTATTATGGAAACCTGTCAAGAATATCAGGGGATATCTGGTGATCTTAATGAATCACATGGGAAACACCCAAATCTTGAAATAAAAATATTGGGAAAAACGAGCATTTGAACCCGAGACCACTGGGGAACAAGTCGATAAATTTGGATTATACATCAATGCATGTTTGAATTTATTTTTCAAGGAGTAATGTCCCCAAAGATATTGGGAAAACTACGCATATATGGATGCAATGCAATGATTCATGTTTAAATGTTCCACCGTGGAACGACAAATGAAAAAAAACAACCACAGGTCACCGGCTTTGCAAAAATAAATTGCAAACTTCCACTGAAAAACCAAATAGTTGACTATGTACCAAAGCTCTACTGGGGATGAACACTACTGAGGTACCAGTAACCACTGGATTTACAAGGAGGATATCATTCAATGTCACTAGGAACCAACATCCACTTGAACCTGAATCCAAATTTCTGGTTTTCCAGATATAGCATCTGCAAGGGAGGAAATTGTTCCCATCAACGAGACCATACTGGGGATAAAATAGCCGTCAACATTCGTCTATGCATACCACTCCAGAAAAATATGATACTTTCTCCACTAGGGCATATTAATCATATTGATCAAACATCTCTTTAAGAAAACCTAACAGGGCAGACTTCCCTAGGGAGAAAAGACACAAACTACATGGGGACGATGAATGACAACCTCACTGTGGAGATAAATACCAACTACGGAGATGCATGGTATCGACTTCAAGTGGATATAACAAAGGTATCCAATCCAATGAAATGTTCATGTTATTTTATCTTTAATCCTTGCTCACTTCTCAAACTTCTAGCAATATACATGCCCTGGGAGAATTGACTTGGTTGTTTTACATTTTATCGCAAATGTTACAGTTAGCAAGAGTCTCCACCGGCTTTTATTTTATCCAAAAGGAAATGTTGAAAAGAACAGGAAAGACCTTTGAGATGTTTTCTTGAGTTCGGGGGGGGGGGGGGGTAGATTATGAAAAGGGAAGGTATTAGCACCCTTTTCATCCGTAGTTATCTACGGGCTCTAAGTTGCTTGCTAGATCACTTGCTTTTATTTGAAAATGTGCTTTGTGTGGTTTTTTTGAAAGTATTTTGAAAAGGCGCCTTCGTTTAGGAAAACTTTGTAATAGTTATCGTTCGTAAGAACGTATACAAAGTGTTGATCTTTTGCAAATGTTTCAAGTTTGAAAGGTGTTTTGAAAGTGTTAGTGTTTATTTGAAAATAGCAAGGATGTTTTGGTTTGAAAATGAGCAAGCAATTAGGAACATTCTTCCTACTCAAAAGTCTTTCTTGTTTATTTCCTCTTTCCTTTGACATTGTTATTTTACCATTGATTGGTAAGTAACCTTATCTTTGGGTGTAAAAGGGACGGGCATGGGTCATCGTATAGCCATGATTAGCAACATTGTAAGATATCTTAGCATTTTCTTTAAGAGACTAAGATCATTTTTGAAAGGCAACTTTGATAGCGTCATCGAGGGACTATGATCTTGTATTTTTTATTGCTTTTGCTAAGATACCCCACATGCATAATATGGCCATTTTCATAAGGCAACAAAGTGGATTTACCCTAAGAGTGTAAGTGTGCAAGTGTATTGATTTACATGCATTGTTTTATCTTTGAATTAGGGTTTTCTAAGCATTGATTTTATCTTTCCATACAAACCCTAATTTACTAGCATTTATATATAAAGCATTAAATTGCGGAAAATAAAAATACTAAGCTATTACATCAATAGGGGAGGGGGTGTACAAATTTACAAATGGGGATTTTGCAAGAAAATTAAATCTAATTAACTATTACAACCATATTGAATATTGTACAAAATTGGAAATAAAAGTGCAAGAATGTAAATGGAAAAAAAAGAAATGATTTTTGTTTGTTTTTTATGAAAGGGTTTAGTCTTGACCTAATTAAAAAAATGATTAAGGAAAATTAAATAAAATTAACTTTAAACTAAATAAGAAAAGAAATTAACTAAAAAGGGATTTTTTTTAAGGATTTTATTTATGAAAAGGTTTTAAAAATAATATGGATATTACTTAATTAAAAAAAACCTAAGTTCTAAATTAATTTTAATTGCAAGAAAATGATATAATAGTTAAACCTAAACCTAAATATTAATTATTAAGAAAGAAATTAATTTATTAAAAAAATGTTTTTGTTCTTTTAGTTTTATAAAACAAATAAACTAAATAAGTGTGAAAATAATAAATAAAATATTTTTGGATTTTTATTAATAACAATAAAAATAATATTAATAATAATAATAATAATAATAATAATAATAATAATAATAATAATAATAATAATAATAAAGGAAAAAGAAATAAAATAAAATAAGAAAAAGAAAATAATAATGAAAATTGGGCCAGGGGGTGCTGAAGTAAGTCAGGGATTAGTAAAAAAAATAATCAGGCCCAAGTTGGAGGCCCCACCTGTTCAAACAAAAAAGAAGAGAAACAGAAAAATATGAAAAAAAAAGGTAAAACGGACGCTGGGGCTCGAACCCAGGTCCAAGGGGTGACAAACGCATGCTTTAACCACTGGGGTGGTCATACATCCATTAACATTGGCACAACAATAAATACATAACACATATTTTGCCCCGACTGTACTTCATCTTCAACCTCCAGCCAAAGGATTTTAAACTTGCTCATTCCTCAACCATTTTGTGAGTTTTGGAGCTTGTGTATTCGTGTGTTAGCTTGCAAACAACTTGTGCATAAGTAAGGAAAAGGTTAGAGTACTTGAGGAGGTCAGAAGCACAAGATCTATAGTTATGGCTATGTTACTTGATTTTGAAGAAAAGTGAAAACATGGTTTCAAGGCATAGTACAAGCATGGTCTGAGTTTATGGAAGGCTCTAGACATGTTGCTTTTTCCTTTGACATTGCTTGTGATCAGAAGGAACAAGTGCAAAGCTCTATGCTTTGACTTTGTGATTAAAGCTTCTTTACAAGAATGGAATGGTTACTTTGTGCCATAAATGGAAATGTAACTTGGATAAAGGCTCAAGTGCTTGGATTAAAACTCTAACAGCTGTGTAAACGTTTAATTATGGAGTGAAAAACAAGTTTGAGGCCTGCAAAGCAAAGATTATGCAGCCTAGGCTTGGATTTGAATTCTTGTTCATCATGAAATGGTCTGTAATTTAAGTTTGAAAACCCTAACTTCATCTCTTCAATTCTCCCTACTCAAACATGATCTTAATGAGTTCTTGGACATTTTGGAAAGCTTGTAACATGCTCTACAACCCCTCTTTGAATCACTTTTTCAAATTCCAAATGGAGCTATATGAAAAGTTGCTATGAAGTTGGTACCAAAAATCTTCCTAACTAGGGCAAAATTTTCAGAGTGTTTAGTTTTATGACCATGATTTCATGGATTAATAACTTGAAATCCAAGAATTTATAGAAGGAGTTGTGTAAAGAAATGTTTTAGATATCATTGAGATCTACAACTTTCATGTTGAAAGTTTCCTTTGAATCATCTTGCATCATGGTGAAACATTGGCTCAAAGTTGTGAAAAATATGAAGTTTTCAACACTTAGAAAAATTTCTAAGTTTGGAAACTTTGACTTTTCAAAATGAAATCTTGACTTTTTGATTTATTGATGAAAAAGTTTCATATTTTGACATCTTTTGATGGATTGTGATCTTTGACACTTGATTTTGACCAAAAAGTCAAAGTTGGACTTTTCAGTGTACAATTGACTTTTGATCAGTTGACTGAAAATCAACTATCAATCAAATGACCTTGAGAAATGTTTTGAGTCACGCCATTAGGTAAAAATTATGCAATTGAATCCTTGAGATCATGTTTATAACCAGTCAACCATTTTCTAGGTCAAAAAATCAGAAATTGTCTTTTCTCAATTAAAACCCTAATTTTGACCATTTTGCCCTTTTGATGATCTGATCAAATTTCTTGAGGAATTGTGGTCCAAACTTGATCAAATGACATATGTGAGTTCACAATGTTGATATAGATAAAAAATTATGAAGTTTGACTATAAATTGACCACAATTGACTTTTTCCCTAATACAACTGATTTTTAGGTCAACTAATCAATTGACTGAGCAAAAATGCGATCCAAGACTTGAAACTTGACATGAGCAATCTTGAGGGTCTATAATGATCCATGAAAGTCATATGATGCATTAAAAGTTCAATTATCCTTGTGCAATCTTAAACCCTAATTTTCAGTCATCAGAGCTTAAGGAGGTGTCTTGAGCTGATCAACCCTTGTGCAGTCTTGAACCAAAGGAGATCTTGTGAGAAAATACTTGATAAATGAGAAGGAAAAATTTGGGGTATAACACATCCATAAGAGAGGAAATTGTTCCCACCAACGAGACCATACCGGGGATAAAATAGCCGTCAACATTCGTCTATGCACACTGCTCTAGAAAAACATGATACTTGCTCCATTAGGGCATAATAATCATACTGATCAAACATCTCTTCAAGAAAACCTGACAGGGCAGACTTCCCTGGGGAGAAAAGATACAAACTACATGGGGACGATGAACGACAACCTCACTAGGGAGATAAATACCAACTACAGAGATGCATGGTAACGACTTCAAGTGGATATGACAAAGGTATCCAGTCCAATGAAACGATCCTTCCCAGATTCTTCGAAACAAGAGTAGACTACACTGAAGAAGATTGTAAAGAAACGTGATAAAATGAACTTCTTTGGAGATAATCCCTCTGGAAGGGACAAACTCTTAGCAAGAGAGTTGTCTTCAGTGGGGATTACGCATGGGTATGCTCTCACTGGAGATACAGGATTTTGTTTGGGAGATAGTACGCCTTCACTAGGGATACATGATTCCGTTCTGAGAGAAAAAAATACCTTCCAATAGGAAACTCATGTTGGTCACATCTAGGCCTTTCTTTGCCCATTTACTAGTACCCTTCTTGTCACAAAAGAACAACAATACATGCAACAAAGAAAATTACAAAACATTCCCCATCTTTGGAATGGCAACCTCTGTTAAGGAATAAACAGTTTGAACTACCGACCACTGGATAAAAACTGCGATGCAAGATTGCAACTTCATCATTCAACTTTGAGGAGGAATGCCACTGAAAAGTGGACTTTGGAGAGGATACTGCAAAAATAAATTGTAGTCCATTAAGAAGAAATCATATTGACTTTAAACAACTTCTAAATTTATGGGGAGAAGATCTATTCTCCTCCTGATGAATGCTTCATTGGGGAATAACGATCTCTGAAGAGAAACCCTTTAGCAGACAGACCTTTGTCAAGTAGCAACAAATTCTTTACTGGGGAAAGGAGTCCTCCTAGGAAGCAACATTTCTATAATGAACCTTGTATGGGTAACAACCTCATATACTCTTTGCGTTCCTTCTTGTATCCTGCTGAGGATAACAATCCAAACTTCAATTGGAGATAATGATCCTGACCTCTGATGGAGGAACATCAATAAATGAACTTAAGTCTTCTGATGAGCCGAGGATAACGATCCTAACTTCTCGACATGCTTTTCAAATTCACAAATTGTTTAGCCCGTGCCTGGACTTAATTTGATCAACTCTGAAGAGGAGAAAATGCCCCTACATAATATCTTGCCCCATTCTGTAAGGCCTTTGAAAAAAAATTCCTCGAGAGGACTTCATGAGATTTGTACCATAAAGACAATCTTCCTTGGTGTTATGAACTTCAGAACACTGCCTCTGACTGACCAGTGTTGGAAGTTGTTTCACCTATGCTTGAGTGAATGCCCATGCATCTTCAGATTCCAAAAAGATTCTCCTATAATCAACAGATTCTAAGAAATATTTGTCAACATGCTTGAGATTAGCTGAACACTTACTCAATGGATTATTCAACATGCTTGCCCCTGCTCAACAGAGTCTTAACAGACCTTTTCCTCGCCTCATGCTCAGGGAGAAATGAGGAGCTCGCGGAGTTATGAAGACAACACAATCGTAGGGTGGTTGTCTTACATCTTGAAAGTAGGTTAGTACACAACTGTGCTTCTCAACTTGAACTGCCTCATGTTTAATAAAATACTTGAAGCAATACGTCCCTTGGGACCAACTGACAATGATACACCCTTGCTCAACAGTTACTTCTGGGCAACCAAAGCGTCCATATAATCTGCTTCAGATCATTTCTCAAACTAGTATTCGTTTACTCAACAAAGTCAATAGAAGGTATGTCCCAGATTATGATAATATTCAAAAATGATTTGTGCTTCAACATATCTCTAAAGCAATTTGTCCCTTGGGATAATCAAAATTTTATCAGAGGCTCATCATGCAAGCTCACTTAATGTTTAAGCACTTATTCATATGCAAAGAATGTTTATTCTAAGAATGATAATTCTAATGCAACGCTCATGTTTGTCTTGAAGTTTTTAAAAACGTTTATTGAAAACATGTCAAAACATTGAGTTTTTCTTGTACGAAAGAAAATAAAAAGATGGAGTGATACCAACTCAAAAGTTTTAGCAAGCCTCCTAGGAGTCAGATTACCATACTCTCGTTACAGTTTACTTCGAATTAACCCATGCTTCAGTTAGGACTTTTAAGGGTTGTGTTGTACCCAAAAATTTTCCCTCCCATTTTATTTAAGACACTCTTTTGAAGGCCTCAAGTAATCAAAGCTACTCAAGAGTTGACTGGTCAAACCCCCTCCGTAGCAATGGGTTCACAACTAGGGTTTCATCTTGCACAAGGAAGAATGGGTTTCAAAGGTCTCAAATGGTTTTCATGGTTCATCATAGGTCTTCAACAATGCTCATGTCAAGTTTCAAATTCCTACATCACAAGATTTCTTAGTTAATGGCTCAGATGATTCAAAATTAATTGTATTGGGTAAAAAGTCAACTATGGTCAACATACAGTCAAACTTTAAGATTTTTTGTCAACATCAATATCTTGAAGTGATATTCATCATTTGATAAAGGGTTGATCATGATTCCTCAAGGAAAGCCCTCAAATCATCAAAGGTCAAAAATTTCCAAATTAGGGTTTCCTTAGGAGAAGTCAACTTAACTTTGACCAAGCATAACTTTCACATGTTTCATCAACTTTTCCTTAACCAAAGACCATTTTGAAGGAAATTCAATTCTATACAACTTTGTATTTGTGCTCAAATCCAAAAGTGCTTCATTTGAAAGATATAAGCTAATACATTACATGTCATTTTCAAAAGTCAACAAAAAGACACTTTTTGTCAAGACAACTTACATCAAGATAAAGTCTTCAAATGCAAAAATGATCAACATAGAGATTGAAGAAGACATATTGAGGTTTCCAAAAAGCCAAATATAATATTTAAAATATGAAAATTGAGAGATTCATGATTGATGCAATTTGGATAATTTTTTAAGAATGCATGAAACTTCAATTGAACAATGTTGAATTTTTGGGCTTTTGGGCCTAAGTTTTAGAGTTCAAACATGCTCATGACACCTTAGAGGACCTCTAAGTCCATTCATACCTTTCCTTGATTTTTATTTATATTTAATTTTATTTTTATTCAAATAAATACAAAGTAAATTAAGTAAAATCAGAAAATAATGGATTAATGCATATGGGCTTTGTTATGGATCATTTTTTAGGCCCAATATGCTACATACAGCCTGACATAAACGTGCAAAGCCAATAAGGGAAGGAAATATCTTCTTTTGGAAAGTTTTGAAGAAAAATTATAAATCCATTATTCTATTTATTTGTGTACCATTTTTGTTAACCTAATGCAAAGCATCATATATACACAAAGCCTCTGATCTCAAAGAGACACAACTGCTGCCTCAGATCTCAAAGAGACGCAGCTGCTGCCTCAAAAGCTAGGTTTCAAAAATCACAAAATAAGGTGCAAACTTGAATCAAATGATCCGACCAATTTCAGACCAAGCCACTCGTTACAAATCATTCCTGAAGAACCTAAGAGTAAGAATAGATCAAAAGCCATGGTCATCAGTGCTTGAAATGAGCACACGCATCTTCTCCGATTCACTTTTTTTTCAAATATTCATATATTCAATTTCATGCATGATTAATATTTATTGATTGCTCAAATAAGTTTCTGTTGTTGTATAGAACAGGTCTGAATCAAAAAGCTGAAGCTCTAACGTGAGAATTGAGTTTTGCCATGGCTAAGGAAAAACGCTTTTGTACCTTCGTATTTGTACTTCTAGACCATTACAGGCGAAACTAATAGCACCACCGGGTTCACAAACCTTGATTTAAGGGATGTAATAGTTTAAAATTAGGGTTTACTTTATTTTCCCCCATTATATGGTTTGTACTCCCCATCCCCGAAGCATTGTAATAGTGTAGATTTCATTTCCCGCACTTTTACTTTCCACACTTATGTATGAACATATGTATATATATTTAATTGGTAGTTTAATAGGATTGTATGGAAAAGACTAAAAGCAAATGCTAGATAACCATAAATCCAAGATTAAAATAACTTAAACATAACACACTTTGCACACGCACACCTCTAGGGTAACCCTCACTTGGGGCCTCAGATATAAAAATCCATGTCCCTCGAACGTGGGGCACTTTAGCAAAGACCCTCGGTTAAAAAAAATCATAGTCCCTCAATGACCCTTCAATGCTGCCTCGGTAAACGATCTTAGTCCCTTACGAAAATTGCTAAAGCGTCCTATGAGCTACCTTTGTGATTGTATGATGACCCGCGCCTGTCCCTCAAACATCCAATGATAGGGCTACCTACTAATTCATGGTAGGATAGAATTATCTAAAAGAAGAGGAAAATAACGTGAAAGACTTTTTGAGTAGGTAGATAGCTCGTAGTCGCTTGCTCACAAACAAAAAAGTTTCTCACATACACTTTTCTAAAATATTTTCAAAGACAAACACTTTGTATGTGTTCTCAACGATACAAGAATCATTATAAAGTTTTCCGCACTTAGGCATTTTTTCAAAATATTTTTCAAACACACAAACACAAAGCATTTTCAAAAGTGAGCTAGCATTTAAGAGCCCATAGATAACTACGGATGAAAAGGGTGCTAACACCTTCCCTTTTCATAACCTACCCCCCTTACTCAGAAAATTCTCAAAGGTTTTCCTGTTCTTTTCACCCTTTCCTTATTGGATAAAAGAAAAGTCGGTGGCGACTCTTGCTATTCGCAACATTTGCAACAAAATGCAAACCCAAAGTCAGTTCTCTCACTGTATTACATAACTGGTGACTCTGTTGGGGCTGACTAAAAGTCAGGTTACCTTAAGAGATAGATCACCTTTATTACTTTCCTTGTTTTCCTTGTATGCTTTATATTTCGGGATATGCTTGGGTTATTCTTGTATATATCCTATACCCGGATCTGGGGAATTTTAGGTAAGTAGCAATAGATCGTGAAGACTGTACGCCATATACCGACATGGTTGAAGTGATGGCTATGTTAGTGTGACACATTGGTTAGTGCCAGTGTCCCTTGATTTAAGTCAAGGAGAATGATGGGCTGCCGCGTGGTGTCATAAAGCATTAATTGTCCGTAGAACCTTAGTTCACACAAGGAGATGGCCGGCTTTGGTGCAGACTAAATTTGGTTGATACTCGATGCTACACTCATTGAGGTCGGACTCTCAGGATATTTCGGTCGTAAATCATATGCTTATGCTGAAACAATGCCTGGGAGAAAGATCAGTGATATTGAGGCTCCTAGAACCCGATTACTTCTTTTAGGACAGGTTGAGCCAACTAAAACTTCAAGAGGGTACTTACCTATGAACTCCTTGCAAGATTAAACCTATGGCCTTGTGTGTTTTGTTTGTATATTGAAATTCTAGTATCAGATATGTGATGTCGAAAGATATGTCACGACACAAATATTTGTTTGCAAGTAAGGTGCAGTAAAATCAAAAGTAGTAAAAGCACAAGAGATTGTTCACCCAGTTCAGTGTACAACAACATCTACTCCGGGGGCTACCAAGCCAGGGACAAGTTCACTAAATAGTATCAATTCATAGACCCTCAGTAAATAACCAGTTTATGATCTAATCACTTAATTACTACCCAAGATAAACTTCTACCTGAGACTCACCTAGGTATGAGACCATCCTCAAATCCCTTCAATCACTTACAGAATTAATAAGTTTGAAACACTTCAATCATTCAATGCTTAAAAGCTTATGAATGATACACAATTAACGACCCAAATAACAACTCAACTACTTAAACTAATACTTAGAGTGTATTACAAATAAAAAAAATATTCAAATCTTTTGAATATTTCCATAAAAACAGGCTAAGATATAATTATGCAATTTAAAAAATATTCCTCCATATTTTTCGCAACCTGTAGTTCACAAATCCCGAGTTATAGAGTGTTGGAGATCAGGAAACAAAAAACTTAACTGATTTTGCACTGATATCAATTTAGTAGGTAGATGTCAAGACATCTGCTTTGACATCATTCAAAATAATTTTTCTCCAAATGTTAAGACATTTAGAAAAACATTAAAAAGTCATTGTTTTACCAAAATGCTGACAATAAACACTTACATGTATGATTAAATTGTTCGAACATGACATCGTAACATCATAACATCATGCCATATCATTTTTCACTAACCATTTCAAGGACCAGTGAATTTATCTTTGTTCTGTTTTGCAGGCTATGGCCTCCACTCGTAGAAACATTGTTCGGATCAACTTTGTAAGGGTGCCTCCTTAACTTAAGGAGTCAGTCTCAAGGGTTCCCAAAAGTTCTCCGTTCATCAAAAGGCATGGTCGACTACTCAGTCTGGTTACCCCGGGTTTTGACAAAGACATGATGAGTGTTCTATTCTAGTTCTTTGACCTTGCACATCATTGTTTCACCTTTCCAGATTATCAGTTGGTACCCACAATGGAGGACTTCTCTCAATTACTAAGAGTACATGTTCTTGATCAGACACCCTTCACTGGTTTACAGGAAGCTCCGAAACTAGAAGATATTGCAGCAACCTTACATCTGAAGTAGTCTGTCATTGCATCTAATTGGGAAACGAGAAGTAGAGTCAAAGTTTTTCTGGCTAAATTTCTAATAGAGAAGGCTCAACTATTTCAGGATGCTATAAGTTTTCAGGCTTTAGAGGAAAACTTGGCTCTTCTAATCTATGGGCTGGTACTATTCCCTAATCCATACCAACTCATAGATGTGAATGCCATCAAAATATTTCTTTCTCGTAACATTGTGCCTACCTTGCTCGGAGACATTTTGCATTCTCTTCACACTCAAACTATGAGAAGGAGAGGAACTCTTATATGTTGAATACCTCTGCTATCCAGGTGGTTTATTTTGCACCTTCCCCGATCAGTAATGAAGAATGAACAAGGTTTGAGGTGGTCGTAAAGGATAATGTCACTTTTTCCTACTAACATTTACTGGTATTCCCGATCTCATGAAGATATCACTATCATTGACTGTTGCGGGGAATTCCCAAATGTTCCACTCCTTGGAATTAGGGGAGGTATTACTTACAACCCTTCTTTGGCCCTGCATAAATTTGTTTATGCTCGAAGAGATGGTCCTCATGACGCACTTATCCAGGGTATTGTGTTCGATTACAAATATGATCCTCAAGGTTATCTTCATAAGTTTATACATGCTTGGAGCATGGTAAGCAATATTGATAGTAAGGCTTTAGGATAGAAGAACTACATACTTATGGAGCCCTATCTCAAATGGGTACGAGCTTGTGCTCAAAACCTCATGATGCCATACCCACCTGTCTTACCAGTGATCATGGAGCCTGTTGTCGAAGGAGACGTTTCTCGCACTATCCTACATCCAGACATGCCCACTGACCTTGAAGAATTGCAGAAGTCTTGGATTCAACTCAAGGAAGAACGAGACACCTTTGAGACTCAATTCTATGCAAGTGAGAAGAAAGTGTTGGAACTCACCAAGCAACTTCATGAGGAGTGGAGTCTTAATGCATACATCAACATAAAGAGGAAAAGTCCATGTGAGACTTGAGTCTTAGGTTTTAGGAGTTTATATTGTAATCCCTATGAGACCCTCTTTTCATTGTAATCCTAAAAGGAAATTGTAATTTGAACTTACTAATAAAATCTTTGTTTTTGTTCCCTCTTAGTTAGAAAATTTAAATCTCCTAAGGTCCTTGAAAACATTGCATTTACATATCATGCATCATTACATAACAATTTTTTCATACATGTTTTCTCATCTACTTACTATTTATTTCAGTATAAGATGGTCCTCGAACAAGCTGTTAAGGATCTCCAAGCTCAGCATGCACAATTTCAAGAGACTCTTCTGAACCTGGAACAAGGACATAAAGGTCTGATGGCACTCGTCGCTAAAAAAAGAAAACTAAGAAGCCGGATGTTATCCTCAATATGGGAAGAAGGTTCAAAGGTCCTGCTCAACCAGTTCAAGTGGATGATATTTCCTCTGAGGAAGACGATGACCAGGAAGAAGATGGTAGAAGCATCAAGCATGAAGTAAGATATAACCAGGGTTATGAGAATGTTCATGAAGATGAAGACTACTCTGACGAACAAAACCCTCCTGCAGATGATAAGTACAAGTAGTTGGAAGACCGGCTCAAAGCTATGGAAATCCAGAAGGTGCCTGGATTAGATTTTTGAGAACTAGGTCTGGTCCCGGGGTTGGTCATCCCTCATAAATTCAAAGTCCCTGTCTTTTCTAAATATGATGGAGTCTCTTGTCCCAAACTTCACCTGAGGTCGTATGTTCGAAAGATCCAACCTCATACTGCTGACAAGAAATTATGGGTCCATTTATTTCAAGAGAGTTTGGATGGCACTCAAATTTAATGGTTCTATCAGCTCGAAGGAACCAACATTCACATATAGGAAGACTTGGTTGCTGCTTTCTATAAGCAGTATCAATATAATGCTGACCTGACACCGACTCGAGTACAACTGCAAAACATGTCCATGAGCTCGAATGAAGGGTTCAAGGAATACGCACCAAAATGGAGGGATTTATCTGGAAGGGTACAACCTCCTTTGACTGGCCGTGAATTGGTGGATATGTTTATGGGCACTTTGACAGGCCCATTCTTTAATCTGTTGATTGGAAGCTCATCGTCTAGTTTTACAGAGCTGATTCTGACTGGGGAAAAGTTGAAAGTGATATTAAGAGTAGGAAGATTATGATGGCTACATCTCCTGATGCTGTGAAGAAGTCATTTGGAAGTAAAAAGAAACCAATGATGTCGATAGCCAGAAGGGGCGTAGTAAAAGTGAGCGCCATCGGTCTGTGGAAGCGGTGTTGATTTCTAATCCAGTGCCTGTTCAACAATAACAATAGGGCAACCGACGAAGGCCAGACGCTCTGTTAAGACAACTTACCAAGATCGACATTCCTTTATCTCAGGAATTACAATATTTGTTAAAGGTTGAACTCATTTCACCGCGGGATCCTCCTCAGAATCCCAACACATCCTCTCCAAATTACAATCCAAACACGAGGTGTGCCTATCATTCGAACAGTCTTGGGCACGACACTATCAATTGATTGGCCCTGAAAAGCAATATTCAGGATATGATCGATAATAAAGAAATTGAGTTTGATCCTCCGGAGACTCCGAATGTGATTTTTGCACCTATGCCCAAGCATGATAAGGGCATAAGTGCTATTGAAGATGTTCTATATATTACCATTGTAGGTGATGTGGTTACTCTCCTCTCGACAATAAAAAAGAATTTGCTACAAGTCGGTTTATTTTCGGGTTGTGTTGAAGAGTGTTATTGCTATGCAGTCCAACCCAATGGTTACGAGTTACTGAAGGAAGGCATTCAACGCCTGATGGATGAACATATAATTTTAATTGAGAAAGTTCCGTCTACTGAGAATTTATGTCAAGATTTTCCTGTCGTATCTGGTACTCCTTTCAAGATCACTTCCAATGGTCCTATAAGGATTACCGCCAATCAAAAAACTACTCCTTTAATCATTACAACACCTGGGCCTATCCCATATTCCTCGGAAAAGGCTATTCCATGGAACTATGGGTCTGACGTCTATTACCACGACATTAAACAAGAGTTGTCTGGTGAAGATGATGAAGAGGCTGACCCTGACATTGTCACTATTGCGAGGACCAGCAAAATTACTAGAAGCGAAAGGGTTTTCTCCCCAGAAATCTCTCCACCTGTTCAAGTCATAGTTACTAAGACAACTACCAAGGCTCGGGGTAAAGAGCCAATAATAGAGCCTTCCCAGATGAAGGCACCAAAAGAAACTACAGTCAAGGACACCTATGGACAAGAGTTGGAAGAGGTTTTAAAAATCATCCGCAAGAGCGACTATAAAATTGTTGAACATCTGGGGCAGACTCCTTCCAAAATCTGCATGTTATTGTTATTGTTGTATTCTGAAGCCCATGTGCAGGCTTTAGAAAAATTCTTGAAGACTTCTCATGTGCTGTAAGAAATTTCAGTTGATCAATTTAGAAGTTACATGGCGAGTTTAACAACTTATAATGGATTAGGCTTCTCCAATGCTGACCTGACTCTAGAGGGGAGAAATCATAATAGGGCCCTGTATGTCTCCATTGAATGCAGGGGCACTACATTGGCTCATGTGTTAATTGATACTGGCTCTTCTCTGAATGTTCTACCAAAATGCGCTCTTGACAGACTGGATTGTGAGGGGGTTATGCTGAAGCCCAGTAACATCATAGTTTGATCCTTTGACGGGTTCATAAGAATGGTGCATGGAGAAGTGCACCTCCCAATCAAAGTGGGTTCACTGATATTTGAATCCACTTTCTATGTAATAGACATCCAGCCAGCTTATTCTTGTCTATTGGGACGCCCCTAGATCCATGGGGCAGGTGCCGTCACCTCCACCTTGCACCAGAAATTAAAGTATCCTATAAAAGTCAAGGTTGTTATTGTCTACGGAGAAGAGGAGTACATGGTCAGCCACCTAAGTTTATTCCGGTACATGGAGATAGACGGGGAACTTATTGAGAGTCCCCATCAAACCTTTGAAGTGATTTCCCCTACTGATATTAAAGATGTTTCTGCCATTCCAAAGACCACCAGGACTCCGCACAAGATGGCTTCTTTGAAAGATGCATAAGTAACTATAGAAGAAGGTGGTTGTACTATTTGGGGTCAGCTTCCTGATATCCCATATAAATCTGACAAGTTCGGTTTGGGCTTTACTGCAAAAGGTCAAAAGGTTATTCGCCGCGCTCAGGCTGGAAGACCTCTATTCCATATCAGCAACAACAGAGTCAATGCTATAGAGTATGTAGACAATGATTGTGACTTCAACAACTGGATATTCCCTACTATTGGCGATGGACTCGACAATTGGAAAGCAGAAGACATTTTCCCTATCTCCTTTAGTCAGGAGTAATAGCTACATTCATGTCTTATTACTTTTAAAAGATTTTGGTTCTGTAATAAAACAATGACTTTAACCTTGTGCCTTACCCGGGGCATAATGGTTCATTTGTTAAGGGTTGATAATTCATAAACATTGTTCATTTAATAAAAATATTGGACATTTTGCATTCAAATTTTGTGATCTCTATCTTTCTTTTATCTTATTTCATTTTCAAATAGCTATGTGTTCTTAAACACACCCATACACTACATTGCAGATCATCATCCACTCTGGATCTCGTTGATAACGATTCTGCTATTGTCGCTTATGACTTTATAAATCTGATCTACCAAGCCGAGGACGAAGACGAGGAAGATTGTGAAATACCGGGAGAACTTGTCAGTCTCTTAATACAAGAAGAAAAGGTTATCCAACCACATGAAGAGCCACTCGAAGTTGTAAACTTGGGTATCGAGACAGACAGAAAAGAAGTCAAGATAGGCGCCAACTTAGAAAATAACGCCAAGAGAAGATTAATCCAAATGTTGCATGAATATGTTGAAATATTTGATACGAACACATGCCAGGGCTCGATACTAATATTATGGTTCACCGTCTTCCAATGAAAGAGGGTTATTCTCCAATCAAGCAGAAGGTTTGTCGCGTGTGTCCTGAAATGTCGGAAAATATCAAAGTTGAGGTTATGAAACAATTCAACACAAGATTCTTAGCAGCAGCGTCATATCCTCAACGGGTTGCTAATGTTGTTCTGATACCAAAGAAATACGGAAAGGTACGTATGTGCATAGACTACAAGGATCTGAACAGGGCGAGCCCCAAAGATGATTTCCCACTGCCACATATTGATGTTTTGGTCGAAAACATTGCTCAGCACAAGGTATTCTCCGTCATGGATGGTTTCTCAGGTTATAATCAGATCAATATAGAGCCTGAAGACATGGAGAAAACTACCTTCGTCACACATTGGGGCACTTTCTGTTACAAGGTTATGTCTTTTGGGTTGAAGAACACCGGGGAAACTTATCAGCATGCCATGGTAGCTTTATTTCATGACATGATTCACCATGAGATAAAGTTCTACGTCGACGACATGATAGCAAGGTCACAGACTGAAGAAGATCATCTTGATCATCTGCATAAATTTTTTGAAAGTCTGAAGAAGTACAAGCTAAGGCTAAACCCGAATAAGTGCACTTTTGGGGTGAGATCCGGTAAACTTATGGGTTTCGTCCTCATTGGTAAAGGTATTGAGGTTGATCCTGCAAAAGTTAAAGCTATTCAAGAAATGTCGACTCCCCGTACCGAGAAAGAAGTCAGAGGTTTCTTAGGATGGCTGAATTACATTGCCCGATTCATTTCCCATCTGACTGCTACTTATGAACCAATCTTCAAGCTGTTGAAGAAAGATCAAGTAGTAAAGTGGAACGATGACTATCAAATAGCCTTTGATAAAATTAAGGAGTACCTACAAGAACCTCTGATGCTGATGCCACCATTTGAAGGAAGACCTCTAATCATGTACCTAACAGTGCTAGAGAATTCAATGGGGTGTGTAATGGGGCAGCATGACGAGTCTGGTCGAAAAGAGCATGCAATATACTACCTTAGCAAAAAGTTTACCGACTTTGAAACAATATATTCACTGCTTGAGAAAAATTACTACGCTTTGGCATGGGCTGCTCGCCGACTAAGACAATATATGTTGACCCATACTACCTTGTTGATTTCTAAAATGGATCTCATTAAGTACATATTCGAGAAGCCAACTCTCTCCGGAAGAATAGCCCGATGGCAAATGGTCTTAACAGAATACGACATTCAATACACCACTCAAAAATCCATGAAAGGAAGTGTACTGGCAGATCATTTGGAATATCAAGCTGTAGATGACTATCAGTATATGAATTTAGAATTCTAGAACGAGAACATTATGCTAGTAACAGATTGTAAAGAACCTGGACCGTATGAAGGACCTGAGCAAGGATCCCAATGGACTATGGTTTTCGACAGGGCCTCTAATGCACTTGGCAATGAAATTGGTACTGTAATCATCTCTCCTCAGGGTTCCCATACGCCCTTCACCGCCAGATTATGCTTTGACTGTACAAACAACATGATTGAGTATGAAGCGTGCATCATGGGCATCAGAGCTGGTTTTGATTTGAAGATTAAGTTCTTGAGCGTATATGGGGACTCAGCCTTGGTAATCTGTCAGATTAAGGGAGAATTGGATACGAAGCATCCCAACCTCATTCCTTACCGAGAGCATGTGTTAACCTTAATTCCATATTTCGAGGAGATCACTTTTGAGCACATCCCACGAGAAGATAATCAGTTGGAAGACGCATTAACAACCATGTGGTCTATGTTTAAAGTTAGATAGGACAATGAGGCTCCCAGAATTACCATTGAAAGGCTAGACGAATCGATACACTGCTACGAAATTGACACTAACGGAGTAGAAGAGAAGCCTTGGTTTCATGGTGAAAAGATATCTTGAGGCTCAAGAGTATCCTGAAGGGGCATCTATCAATGACAAGAAATTCCTACGGAGGTTCTCAGCTAAGTTCTTCCTGAGCAATGGAATTTTATATAAGCGCAATTATAATTCGACTCTGCTTTGTTGTATGGACAAGAAGGAAGTAGAGGAGATAATGCAAGATATGCACGAAGGCATCTTTGGCACTCACTCAAGTGAACATACTATGGCCAAGAAGATTTTGAGAGTTGGTTACTATTGGTCGATTATAGAAACTGACTGTCACCACCACTCGAGAACTTTTCATAAGTGCCAGATCTACACCAAAAAGGTTCACGTGCCTCCGGTTCCTCTGAATGTCTTGACTACTCCTTGGCCATTTGTAATGTGGGGAATTGATATTATCGAAGAAATCAAACTTACTACCTCTAACGGATACCTCTTCATTCTTGTCGCCATTGATTACTTCACAAAGTGGGTGGAAGCAGCTTCATTTGCCTCTGTTACTAAGAATGTGGTATACCGGTTCATAAAACATAATCACATATGTCGGTATGGCATTCCTGAGAGGATTATCACAGACAACAATACTAATCTCAACAACACTAGGATCACTGAACTCTGCACACAAATCACAGTGGAAGCCGCCAACAAAAATATTAAGAAGATTATACAGAAGATGGTTATGACCTACAAAGATTGGCATGAGATGTTACCGTTTGCTTTCCATGGCTATCGCACTTCGGCTAGAACATCAACTAGGGAAACCCCATTTTCTTTGGTCTATAGTATGGAATCCATCCTACATGTTGAAGTTCAGATTCCCTCTCTGAGAATTATGAAGGATGCAGACTTAGACGGAGATGAGTGGATTCAGACCAGGCTATACCAGTTGAATCTTATTGACAAGAAGAGACTTTCGGTTGTCTGTCACGGTCAGATGTATCAAAAACATATTATCAAGGCATTCAACAAGAAGATCAAGCATCAAGTGTATATGGCTAGTGACTTGGTAATAAAGCACATCATTCTACCGCAAGGTGATCCCAGGGGCAAATGGACTCCCGCCTACGAGGGGCCATATGTTGTCAAGAAAACATTCTCTGGTGGAACCATGATGTTAACCACCATGGACGGTGAAAATTTCCCACACCCTGTGAATGCGTACATAGTCAAAAGATACTACGCATGAAAACGACCCGCTAGGTTGACTGGCCTAGGCAAAAATAAGGGCATCCTGGTAAACCAAAAGGGTTCGGGAAAAAATCAGGGATATATATATATATATATATATATATATATATATATATATATATATATATATATATATATATATATATATATATATATATATATATATATATATATATATATATATATATATATATATATATATATATATATATATATATATATATATATATATATATATATATATATATATATATATATATATATATATATATATATATATAAGATTGTACACCCGACAAATCAAAAACCTAAAAAGGCGGCTTGTGCAAGAAAGGGTATCCCGGTGGACTAAAAACCCAAAAGGGCAGTCCGTGCAAAAATTAGAGATTAGAGCGTATGACTATGTCCCGTTGGATCACTTACAACAAGATTTATGACCAACGACAAGTTTAAATTGTACAGATCAACCCATTCAACTTCTTCCGACAGCGAGGGATGAGATGCTCGAAGACATAGGGGCAATAGTTGAGTTGAAACCTGACGAGATCATTTACACATAGCTATATTTTTTGTTTTACTTTGTGCTCTTTTCATTTCACGATGATTTCCTCTTTCTTGGATTTCTGTCTCCTTGTGCAACAATCGCCTGTTTATAGGCAAACTATCAATATAAATATAATTTCAAAATTCAAATTTTGTTTTAACTTTTTCTGTTTTGTTTGCAAAAACGTCTAATGACTAAATTGAATGAACATATGCATATGAATACGATTATTGTTAACAAGTATATGCATAAAGACATGAATAAGCATTTATCAAAAACTATATGAGTTGGGATAAAGTTCAAGTCGTCCACAAATCCCCACAGAGCAGTTTCCATAAGATTATCCTCCGCGGAGTCATCTTCACAAACTCGACACATTCCCCGCAAGTCCGAAATACCATAATCATACTCAACAACATATTCCCCTAGCATATAAATAAGTATGATATTTCCCCCGAAGATGTCTCCAACCTACAAAGTCCCAAACCTTGTCAGAGAGTATTTCATCAGTATAGTACGCATAAATTCTCTTCCCCAACTGAGCTTATTTCTACAACACGGTAAAATTCCTCAGCAGTGCATATTCCTCGGCAGAGTATATTTCTCAATTGAGTGTTTCTCCAGCAGGGTTTATTTCCCAAACAAGATATAGTCTCCCCAGCTTGAGTTTATCACTTCGACTACTACAAATCACCGGCAAAACTTCTCTCTCCAGCAAAGGGTAGTCTAGATTGCCATCCCCAGTGAGTTTCTATAGAATCTGAAATCAGACCATATATCATTTAATCTTATCCTCCCCAGATGAGTCGAAATTTATATTGAAAACTCGGTCAGGCAACACCTCAAAAGGTTATCCATATCTTTTATCCCCAGTCAGGGTACATAATAATTAAACTTCCCATGAGAGACATGAATGACCAACGTTCTTGAACTCTTCTCCCCAAATAGAAATCACATTCCCCAGTGGAGTTTCCTCAAACAAAAAGTAGAAATTCCCAGCGGAGGCATTCTAGACAGGATTGAAGATTACACATATTCTTCATCCCCAACAATAATCAGGGATTTATTTTCCCCAATCAAAGATGTTATATGGAGCTACCAATACGCTTCCACGACATCCTACATTCATACATCATTTACATGTCATAGCATATGCATACAAAATGCATATAGCACACTCTCATTTATGTCAAGAAAATCATTACGCAATGCATTTCATACATCATGACATTGCATACGGCTAACTCTTTATCTTTTCAGCTAAAGTCTACAAACAGACGAATATCATTAACAATTCCCAAACAGGTCCCAGATTAATTCCTGAAACAAGACATGGCAACTATCTGGATGACCAAACATAGATTAGTTCCTGAAACAATACAGGGCAACTATATGTGAAAACAAATTGTAGATCAATTATCGAAACAAGACGGGGCGACAATCTAGATAAACAGGTCAGAGAATAATTCGCGAAACAAGATGGGGCAACTATCTCTACGGCCAACAAAAAGCAGGTCCCATATTAATTCCTGAAACAAGACAGGGCAGCTATCTGGATGACCAGACATAGATTAATTCCTGAAATAAGACAGGGCAACTATCCATGAAAGAAAATTGTAGGTCAATTCATGAAACAAGACGGGCCGACTATCTACATGAAAAGGTTGAAGATTAACTCCCGAAATAGGATGGGGAAACTATTTATACAAACTAGCAAAGATTAACTCTCGAAACAAGACGGGTAAAATATATTTCTATCTTTATGACCAGGTGAAGATAAATTCCCAAAACAGGATGGGGAGACTATCTTTATCACCAGGTGGTACGAATTCCCAAAACAGGACGAGTTTACCAACAAGAACAGATTGTAGATCAATTCCTGAAACAAGACGGGGCGACTATCTACATGACAAACATTTCCCTTTAGAGACTGAATTCTGAAAGGCATCTTTCTCAGAAACTAAGTTCTGATAAGTACTTCCCTCAGAGACTAAATATGACAAGTAGCTACTCAGACACCTTCCCCAGAGGTTCATTTTGGAAAGCATTCTTCAGATAAAGTCAAAGCGTAGACTCGTCTGATACTTCTATCAACAATTACTTTGGATGGAATCTACAAGCCCACCTCTGACGACACTTCGTCACCTCTCCGAACGGAATCTTTAAGCCCATTCAAGCAATATTATCAACCAACAACGTCATCTCCTTCACATGCAAGTGCAAATTTCTAGGCACTTAAGTGTTCAATTCTCTTCCACATTCAAGTCACGAATGGCGGGCATTCCAATCTAACTCTTCAGGTTTAAGAAGATTGAACAGGGGCAGTTGTTGTACCCTGAAATTTTCCCTCCCATTTTTCTTCAAGACATTCCCCTAGGATCCTCAAATGCTCAAGGTTTCTCAAGAATTGATCAGACAAATTCTCCTCCTAAGCAATGAGTCCACAACTAGAGTTTTGTGTTTCTCAATGAAGATTGAATTTATAAGGTCACAAGTGGTTTTCATGGTTCCTAATATATATATATATATATATATATATATATATATATATATATATATATATATATATATATATATATATATATATATATATATATATATATATATATATATATATATATATATATATATATATATATATTCAAGAATTCTCTTACCAAGTTTCATGCCTTGCATCACAAGTTTGCTCAGCCAATGGCTCAGATGAATGAAAATCAACCGTATTGGATAAAAAGTCAACCATGGTCAACATGCAGTCAAACTTAAAGAGTTTTGGTAAACATAAACATTTGGAAGTGATATTCATTATTTGATCAAGGGTTGATCATGATTCCTCAAAAAAAGCCCTCAAATCATCAAAAGTCAAAAGTTGCCAAATTAGCGTTTCCTTAGAAGAAGTCAACTGAACTTTGACCAAGCATAACTTTCACATGCTTCATCATCTTTTCCCAAACCAAAGCTCATCTTGAAGGTAATTCAATTCTCTAAAACTTTTTCTCTCTTAGCTCAAGTCCAAAAATGCATCATTTGAGAGATATAAGCCCATACATTATAAATCATTTCAAAAGTCAATAAAAAGACACTTTTTGTCAAGGAAAATTACATTAAGATAAAGTCTTCAAAAGCAAACATGATCAATATAGAGGTTGTATAGGACATCTTTAGATTTCCAAAAAGTCCAAGATCACCTTCAAAGGATAAAAATTGAGTAAGTCATGACCATTACAAGTTGGGAAATTTTGAGCAAATGCATGAAGTTCAAATTGAGCAAGCTTGATATTTTGGGCTTTTGGGCCATGATTTAAGAGTCCAAACGTGATTTACACTATTCATAAACCTCAAATATTGTTCTTCCATCCCATGAACTATTTTATTTTAATTTTTTTTATTTATTCATTAAATAATGAAAATAAATAAGATAAAATTATATCTTCTTCTACAAGGTCCAAACCCACATGACTTTGACCTAATTTACCACTATATAATCTCATCAACTCCCATACAAGAGGACATGAAAACCCTTGCCTCAAAATTGTCAAAAAAAGATCAAATTTTTCAAGAACCCTATAATTTCAAAATCCTTATTACAAACCCCCTCACCACAAACAGCCACTCTATTCACTCTCAACAAGCATACAGAGTAAGGTTGGATCAGTTTTGGTGATCCAAAATGTGTGAAATCACATTTCATAGCATCTCCAGTTGCATAATGTTCATAATGTTAATATCTTGATTTTCTGTTTGTTCTAATGCTTACTAATATTTGTTATGTGTCCATGAGATCCAACAATTCAGAATAGAACAATCATGGAGGTCTCATGCATGCTGAAACGTGAACCACCATACTAGCACCAATTTCACATGTTTACATCATAGCTCTTAATCCCTTGTGATCTTACCGGTTGATCAGAACCTGTAGAGTGGCTGGAAGATGATCTATAGTCGGGTTGTGATATCGAGGAGGAAAAAAGGGGGTTGTACATCCTGCCATGTCCGGGTCGGCATTGAGAGGGATGGTGTTGTACCCCAAAATTTGCCCTCCCATATTCTTCAAGAAATTGCCAAGCCAAGTCACAAAATTCCCCAAGGGTTGCACAATGCAAAGGTCTCCTATACAGTCAAAACTAGGGTTTGTGTGCTGATCAAGAAAATGAAGTTTTCAAAGGTCCAATCAAGTCTCACATGCCTACAAATATGGTCAAGTATCCTCATATCAAGTTTCAAGGCATTCAGCTCAAAATTGCACAGTCAAAAACCCTAATTGCACTACAGTCAACTGTAGGGGCAAAATGGTCATTTGACAGTCAAAAGTTCAAATTTTTGGTCAACATATCATTTTGAAGCCACAAACATCATTTGATCAATGCTTGATCATGATTCTCAAAATTTGGCTCAGAAATCATCAAAGATGCAAAAGTTTCCTTATTTGGACAGCTGAAAAAGTCAACTGAAATTGACCAGGGCATAACTTTCACATGGATTATCAGAAAAATTCCATCCAAAGCTCATTTTGAAGAGAAAGACATTTCCTACAACTCATCTTCATACTTCAAGTCCAAGAAATGCTCTCACAAAAAGTTATCAATTTCAACATTATAGGTCATTTTTAAAAGTCAACAAAAAGGGACTTTAAGTCAAAGGACATAACTTGAGATTGGTAAATCAAAATGACATGGGACCAAAGGCATTGGTTAGAGGACTCAAAGACCTTTCCAAAATGTCCAAAAACATGAGAAAATCTTAAACATTGAGCAAGTTATGCCTTGTGGAAGTTGGGAAATTTTTGGATATTTTGAAAAGTCAACATTGATTCAAATGACCTAAAATTGCTAATGGGCCCATTTTTCTTCCATGATTCATCATTCTAAGCATATTCACGACCACTTGGCCCAAAGGGAAGTATTTTCTCATTTTTTATTTATTTATTTGAATTTTTATTTATATTAATTCATTTAAATCATTTAAATATGTGAAAAATATATAACTTGACCTAATAAATCTTTTCATGCATGTTTTGAACTCAATATTTCGTGCTTGTACAATTATGGAAAGATTTGGCTTAATTGGATGCTAATTGATACAAAAACATGTGAAAAAGATATGGAAAAGATCTTAAGAAATCAAATATTCAAAACAATGAATTACAAGAGATTTGATCAATATTTTTGACCTAATGCATTCACTACAAAGGCTTGATCATAAACCTAATCGTGCTACACACAAAGCTGCGCTGAAAAGCTCTCTACAAACTTGAAATTTTCTCAAAGAAATTCAAAACTGAAAACCACTTTAGAGGTCGATTCAAGGCATAAAAACCATCCCATTAGCTTCCTTGAAGGTTCCTGAACGTGTTCCAATCCATAACACTCATCAAAACTCCAAGAATTGGTAACACGAATGCAAACTGTGTCAAGAAATTTTCAGAATCGTGCATCATGATTTATGCATACTTTGCAATTTTTATTCATTGATTCATGTTTGTTATGAGCTTCTGAAACTAACCATGCAAATTAATTGCGTTTTTGTGCTATATACGTGATTTTGCCATTGATGCAGTCTAGGGTTTCTTGGGCTCCCAATTAGGGGTTTCCTAATAACGTAAAATTCGACCACCACAATGCCATGGATGGATTCAGGGAGCTTGGACGAAGAGATTAACGTACTCGCGCCTAATTTATAAGGCCACATGACCTAATCGCTATTTTCTAATAGCATGTCTTAGGCAACGCACAGAAAACCGTTGCTTAATGTTTATGTTTCAGGGAAAAGGAAGAAGATGGACTCGTGGCAGTGTGTGATACGTGGGTTTGAATTTCGCGCGTTTTAACCCATTCACGTGTTGTCTTCTTTTATTATATTTATTGTTTACTTGTTTAACAAACGCGTGACGATGGTTCAGTGGTAGACGTACACGTTTGCAATGTCCATGACCTGGGTTCGAACCCCAGGTCTTTCATATATTCATATTATTTTTCACGTTCTAATCATATGCAGTTTCCACAATAAAGTACACCATGTACCTTCATCATCCATCCATCCACGTGCACGCTGAGATCCATCCAAAGGCATAGAATGGGAGAGCACCATAAACGCTGGTCAACATTGTTGTACGCTACTAAAAAAAGTCAATGGACCCATGTCTTATTGGGCCAGAATTTCACAATCAAAACCTCCATATTGGGACTTCCACCCCCCCTGGTTTGCAATTTTCTTTTTTTTATTTTGTTTTCAATTGTTATTTTATTTGCTTTATTGTTTTGATTCAATTAATTATTTTTTTAACAAAATACAAAAACATCATAAAAAATCAGAAAAGACAAAAATATAATAAGTATTTTATTTTAATATTTTCTTACAAATAAATGCATTGTAATAAATTTAGTTTAAATTAGGGTTTGCAATATTAATTCTTTTGATAAAAAATCTAAAAAATATAGAAATAGGTTTAATAAATTTTATTCCTTTTAATTATTTTTCTCTTTTTTCATAATAATATTTATTTATTTATTTATTTTTATAATTAAACTTGTAAATCAATTAGGGTTTCATTTAGGTTAAAAAACTCCAATATTTTTCTTAAAAAAACTTAAAAATAATTAGAACTAGGTTTAACATTTTATTTTAGTTTTAATTAATTCTTTTTCCATTAAATCTTAAAAAACATAAAAATACCAAAAACATTTTCTTCTAATTTTAATTTTAATTCATGTAATTTTAATTTTTTTTGCAAAAGGGTCCAACGCCCTCGTTCGTAATTTATTTAAGTCGCGTATTTATTTTATGTCATTTAAATAATTATGTACCTCTCCCAAAGCCTTGTAATTACATCTCGCACTTTTCAATTTCTTTAATTTATTTACTTTCTGTCAAATCGGGTCCGGTTTAATTTTGGCGATGTGGACCCGCGCCATTTGTAATAACTTTAGATTTACTTTCCCGCAAACATTCTAACTGTTAACAAAGCATGCAAGAATGAATGGCCCTAAATAAAATCAAGCGTAGAACACCAATGAACATGACAAGATAAATACAAATGAATCTGACACACAAATCACACACCACCCCTAGGGTACGCCTCACTGTTGCCTTGCCTCGAAAGGTGATCGTCGAGTAGAGGATGTCTTAGTAAGTCCTCATGATCCGGGAACCTGGCATGAGGGTAGCTTCTAAGGTGTCTTTCCATTGCTCTGGTGATCACCATGTCCCGAACCTCGAATTGACCCGAACACCTCCAACGGTGGTGCTACCTACCTCTCAATGGTGGGATGGCACTACTTTAAAGGACATCTACACAGACGAATTCCTTAGGGTAGGTAGACGACTCTAGATACTTGCTCTAATTTCGAAACAAAAATTCAAACATACTTTTCACACCGACACCTTTTCAAAAGCTTTCGAAAGCAACTTTTCAAACACTCTTGAGGACCGATACAAGAGTCGAACTGGAATTTTCAAAGAAACTTTTTAAAACCCACAGTTGAAAAGCAAACAAACAATTTTGAAAACACAATGAGCAAGTATCTAAGAGCCCATGGATAACCATGGATAGAAAGGGTGCTAACACCTTCCCTTTCTATAATCTACCTCCCGAACCGAGAGCAATCTCTTTAGGGAATTTTTCTGTGCTTTTGTCCTTTCCATTTGGAGAAAATAAAAGACGGTGGCGACTCTTGCTTCCGCGACATTTCGCGAACCAGCGTTAAACAGTCAGTTCCAGATCCACTGATCACAGAACTGGCGACTCTGCTGGGGAAATCTTAAAGTGAGGTGTACCTTAGGGCTAGGTCATAACTATGTTTTCAATTGTCTTCTTTGCTTGCTTTATTATTGTGGGTTGCTTGGGAGTTCTATAGATCCTAACCCGGATCTGGGGATACCTTTCTTAGAAAGTAGCAGCAAGGCTGTGAGGGAACTGTGCGGGGTATACCGACATGGTTGAAACAGTCTGCTACGTTGATGTGGCACTTTAGTGTGTACCGGTAACCCTTGAGTTCAGTCAAGGAGAGTACGGGGCCTCCGCGTGGTGTCGTGAAGCATCAACAGACCTTAGGAACCTTAATTGAACTATCTTGGCCTCTTTAGGGTAGTGAGATAACTGACTTTGGTGCAGTCCGAGGTTGGTTGATACTCGATACTACACTCAATTGAGGGTTGCTTTCCTGGAATATTTCGGTCGCCAGTTCAGTGGCTAAATCGAAACGATGAACAATGAAAGCAATCCCGTGATATTGGGAACCTTAGAACCCGGTTACTTTGATAGGACAGGTTGAACCCACCAACTTCAAGAGGGTACTACCCAGACCCCATGCTGGCCTTAAACCTTAAGGGCTTGACTTGTGTGCCTTGTGTGCCTTACATGTTTGTCTTTGTAAATATCTGTGGTGTGTTTAATCATAGCATCATGACATCATCCAGCATCATATGCATTGACTAACCATTTCAGGGGTTCGAATTTTCATCTTTGTTCTTGTTTTGTAGGACATGGAAACTGTTCGTAGAAAGACAATTCAAATCAGTCTTGTAAGGGTACCTCCTCAGCTTAAGGAGCTTATATCTAGGATTCCTGAGAACTCTTCATTCAGTGAAAGACATGGAAGCCTCATCAGCTTGGTCAACACCAACATTGAGGAAGATATGATTAAGGTCCTGTTCCAATTCTTTGATCCTCTGCATCACTGTTTTACCTTCTTGGATTATCAGTTGGTACCTACATTAGAGGAGTTCTCCCGGCTCCTGAAGATCCCTATCCTTGATCAGCTACCCTTCAACGGTACATAAAAAGAACCTAAGCTTGAAGAGATTGCTAAAGCCTTGCACCTACAGTCATCTGACCTCAAGGGACATTGGGAAGTTAGAAGTGGTATCAAAGGGTTCTTAGCCAGATTTCTGTTTGAAAAGGCCTTTGAATGTTGGAACTCCCTTGACTTGCAAGCTTTTGAAGAGATTGTGGCCCTCCTTGTCTATGGTTTGGTGTTGTTTCCTAACCCAGATCAGCTTATTGATATCAGTGCTGTCCAGATCTTTATGTCCAGGAATCCCATACCTACGTTGCTAGGGGACATCCTTCACTCATGTTACACTCGAACCATGAGAAAAAGAGGTGTCCTTATGTGTTGCACTCCTCTTCTGGGAAGGTGGTTTATTTCGCACCTTCCACAATCAGTCTTGAAGAATGAGCGGGGTTTGAGATGGTCACAACGGTTGATGACTCTTACACATGCAGATATACATTGGTGCCCTAGGTCCAGAGAAGATGTCACTATCATTGATCGTTGCGGGGAGTACCCTAATGTTCCTTTACTTGGAATCAGAGGAGGTATTACTTATAGCCCATGCCTGGCTTGGAGACAG
This sequence comes from Vicia faba, assembly GCA_948472305.1. Lineage (NCBI taxonomy): Eukaryota > Viridiplantae > Streptophyta > Magnoliopsida > Fabales > Fabaceae > Vicia > Vicia faba. The sequence goes on from CATIWC010000400.1 coordinate 104,927, forward strand.
TTTAGTTATGCTCGGAGGGATGGTCCTCATGACATGTTAATTCCTGACATAGTTTTTGACTTCGACAACGATACTCAAGGACTTCGCCAGAGATTTATCAGAGCCTGGAGGATGCCCAGTAGGATAGACAACAAGACATTGGGGCACAGGAATTCCATCCCGTTGGAACCTTATCTCAAGTGGGTACGAGCCCGCTCCCAGAAGTTAGTAATGCCTTATCCTCACATGCTCCCGGTAATCAAAGAGCCTGTCTTGGAAGGGGAAGTGTCCCACATTATTCAGCACCCTGATATGCCCACATCCTGGGAAGAGATGCAGAAGAGCTGGATCCAGCTTAAGGAAGAGCGGAATTCTCTTGAGACTAGTCTACATGCCAGTGAAAAGAAGGTCTTGGAGCTCACCCGCCTGTTGCATGAGGAGAGGAATCTCAACACTTACATAGCTCCAAAGAGGATGCGCAGTGTATTCTGGGATTGATTTGATTTTTGTATTATTTTTCCCATGAGGCCTTGATGTATAAAACAATGATTTCCCTAATGATAACGTGTGTTCCTTTTTGTCTACAACAAATTTGAACTTTCGAACCCTTGAATGCATTGCATACGCATTTCATACATCATGTGCATAGCAGGTTTTTCCTCTTTTCAGGTTGCTTACAGTTCTTCGCTGTTTATTTCAGCATCATGAACCCCGAATCTGCATCAACCGAGACATCAATCAAGGCTCTTCAGGCGCAGAATGGGCAGTTTCAAGAATTAATCAAGGGTCTAGCTCAAGGCCAAGAAGAACTGAAGGCTATGCTCCTGAAGAAGGAGAAGAAGAAGAAGAGAAGAACTGTTCTGTTCAACTCGGGCCGAAGGTTTGGCAATACTCTGCAGCATGAAGAGGCTGGTTCTTCTGTTGGCAAGAGTCCTTCTCAGGCAGAAGTAAAGGTTCCTAGTCCGGTAGTCTCCGACAACGAGACAGATTTTGATGAAGAGCAGTACCCTCCTGCTGATGACAGATATAAGCAATTGGAGGACAGGTTGAAGGCTATGGAGGTTCAGCAGGTACCTGGGCTGGATTTCGGAGATTTGGGTTTGTCAACTGGTGTGGTCATCCCTCACAAGTTCAAAGCACCATCCTTCTCTAAGTATGATGGGGCGTCTTGTCCCAAGCTACATCTGAGGTCCTATGTTCGGAAAATTCAGTCGTACTCTGCGGATAAGAATTTATGGATCCACTTCTTCCAGGAGAGTCTTTTAGGGACTCATCTCGAATGGTTCTATCAGCTGGATGGGACCAAGGTTCGTAACTGGGAGGAGTTGGCTACTGCTTTCTACAAGCAGTATCAATATAATGCCGACCTTGCCCCCACACGTACCCAACTCCAGGGTATGTCGTTAGGTGCAAGCGAAGGTTTTAAGGAGTACGCTCAGAAGTGGAGAGACCTGGCTGGCAGGGTGCAGCCATCGTTGACTGATCGGGAGTTGGTGGACATGTTCTTGGGGACCCTATCTGGGCCATTTTTCAACCATCTCATCGGGAATTCTTCTGCTGGGTTCACTGATCTAATCTTGACTGGAGAAAGGATTGAAGCTGGGTTAAAGTCTGGAAAAATTCTGAAGGGTGCATCATCTAGTTCTGAGAAGAAACCCTTCAAGAAGGAGTCTAGTGCCGTATATGGTTCCAGGAGACCAGAGAGACATGAGCACCGCCAATCTGTCAGCGCGGTAATGATTGCTAAGCCTGCTGCCGCTCCCCGGCCAAATAACCCTCAAAAGGTTGAAAGACCCCGGAGAGAATTCACCCGTTTAAACATGACTTTGTCGCAGATCCTGCCACAGTTGCTCTCCACCAATTTGGTGACTGTCAGGGAGGCTCCTAAGTTCCCCAACACTGCATCCCCCAAGTACAACCCAAATGCTCGTTGTGCTTACCATTCAGATAGCCCGGGGCACTCTACTGATGACTGTTGGGCGTTAAAAAATAAGGTGCAAGACCTTATCGACGCAAAGGAGATACAGTTCGAAGCGCCTGCGAAGCCGAATGTAGTTACTGCCCCTATGCCGCAACATGGGGTAAATGTTGTGGATGAAGATGTTTATGTTGTTTCTGTGGATGATCTAGCCACTCCTCTAAAGATTATCAAGAAGAACCTACTGCAGGCCGGTTTATTTTCGGGTTGTAGTAAGGGTTGCCTGTTCTGCGCTGTGTCCCCATCTGGTTGTCCCTTGCTAAAGTTAGGCATCCAAAGCTTAATGGATAGCAAGGAAATTCTATTCAAGAAGTCTGCTGTTCGGTTGGTTCCAGTGGAAGAAGTTTCTGTGGTGACTATCTTCAATAATCCGATCCCGGCTCTCCCGAAGAAGCCCGTCCAAATCATGACCGTTGCGCCTGTTATTATCACTGTTCCAGGGCCCCTGCCCTATATATCTGACAAAGCTGTCCCCTGGCATTATGGGGCAGATGTATATGTAAACGGGATTAAACAAGAGTTCAACGCTGCCGCCAGCATTTGTGACATTACTGGCCCAGCCAAGGTTACCCGCAGTGGCAGGCTCTTCTCGCCTGACATTGCACCGCCTGCTGCCCGAAGACCGCTTCTCATAACCCCTGCAAGTATACCTGTTCCTGTTACTGATCCGATTGTTTCTCCTGCTGCCGAGTCATCCAATGCTCGGGGAAAAGGAGTTGAAGTTGAGCCTGCCCAAGTGGAGGCACCTGTACCAATAACTGCTGAGGCCTTCCAACAGGAGATGGAGGAGATTTTAAAGATTATAAAGAAGAGCGATTTTAATGTTGTGGAACAGCTGGGGCACACGCCCTCCAAGATCTCCATGCTCTCTTTATTGCTGTGCTCCGAGGCCCATGCTAAGGCCCTAATCTCATTCCTCAAGACGGCCCATGTGCCACATGAAACCTCTGCAGTACAGTTCACTGATTGCGTAGCAAGTCTGACGGCAGACAATGGCTTAGGGTTCTCAGATGCTGACTTGACCGCAAAGGGAAGAGACCATAATGATGCTCTGCATGTCTCTATTGAATGCAGGGGCACCACCTTGGCACATGTGTTAGTGGACACGGGTTCTTCTTTAAATGTGCTACCCAAGAAGGCTTTGGACCGTTTAGATTGTGAAGGTCTGGAATTGAAACCCAGCAACATCATCGTCAGGGCCTTTGATGGTTCGAAGAGGATGGTTCATGGAGAGGTTGACATTCCGATTCGTGTGGGCTCTCAGGTGTTCGACTCCACTTTTTATGTGATGGATATCTGTCCATCTTACTCTTGTCTATTGGGTCGACCTTGGATACATAAGGCTGGGGCAGTGACCTCTACCTTGCATCAGAAGCTGAAGTACCCCGTCAGAGGGAAGATCGTCACCGTGCAGGGAGATGAGGAATATATGGTGAGCCACCTGAACTCCTTCAGGTACATTGAGATGTGTTGTACCCCAAAATTTGCCCTCCCATATTCATCAAGAATTGTCAAAGTCAAGGTCACAAAAGTCCCCCAGGGTTGTGCAGCTCAACTGTCTCCTAGACAGTCAAAACTAGGGTTTGAGTTCTGGTCAAGCAAAGGAACTTTTCAAAGGCCCAATCAAGTCTCACATGCTTAAAAAGATGGTCAAGTATCCTCATGTCAAGTTTCAAGGCATTCAGCTCAAAATTGCACAGTCAAAACCCTAGATTGCACTACAGTCAACTGTAGGGGCAAAATGGTCATTTGACAGTCAAAAGTTCAAATTTTTGGTCAACATATCATTTTGAAGCCACAAACATCATTTGATCAATGCTTGATCATGATTCTCAAGATTTGGCTCAGAAATCATCAAGATGCAAAAGTTGATATATTTGGACAGCTGAAAAAGTCAACTGAAATTGACCAGGGCATAACTTTCACATGGATTATCAGAGAAATTCCATCCAAAGCTCATTTTGAAGAGAAAGACATTTCCTACAATTCATCTTCATGTTCCAAGTCCAAGAAATGCTCTCACAAAAAGTTATCAATTTCAACATTATAGGTCATTTTCAAAAGTCAACAAAAAGTGACTTTAAGTCAAAGGCCATAACTTGAGATTGGTAAATCAAAATGACATGGGACCAAAGGCATTGGTTAAAGGACTCAAAGACCTTTCCAAAATGTCCAAGAACATGTGAAAAGCTTAAAAATTGACCAAGTTATGCCTTGTGGAAGTTGGGAAATTTTTGGAAATTTTTGAAAGTCAACATTGATGCAAAAGGCCTAAAAATGCAAATGGGCCCAATTTTCTTCCAAATTTCTTCATGCCAAGCCTATGCACGACCACTAGGCCCAAAGGGAAGTATTCTCATATTTTTTAATTATTTATTTGAATTAATATTAATTTATATTCATTTAAATCATTTTAATTCATGAAAAATATAAACCTAACATGGAAAAATCTTTTTATGCATGATTTGGCCTCTATAACTCGTGTACATGCTGATTGGGAAGAATTAGATTGAATTGGATATGATTTGCACAAAAACCATGTGAAAAAGATTGAAAGAATAATGGAAGAAAATCAAATCTTTAATCTTTGAATGCAAGAGATTTTGTTGAAAATTGTTGACCTAAAATGCTCCATACATATACTACAACACAACCCTAATCATCCTAGACTGAAAAGCTGCGCATAAACAAGCATAGCATTCTTGAATTTTCTCATAAAAACTCAATACTGAATTCAAGGTTCTTGGACGATTCAAGCTCTGATTTTTGTTTCAATAGCATTCTGAGACCTTCCTGAACCTTTCTCAATCATTAACATCAAGAAAAGCACAAGGAATCGTTGGTTAGGATTCAAACTGTACCACTAATTTTTTGAAATCATAGATCATAATTAACGCATCTCCTTGCATTTTTATTTGTGGATTATTATTCAGTGCAATGTTTCTAAACTAACCATCACGTTTAATTGTGTTTTCGCTGACCATATACGATAATGCCATGGATGGAAGTTAGGGTTACAGGTTGCTTCAAATTGGGGGTTCTCACTAGGGGAAAAATTGGACCATGCCAGTACCATCATCACACTCAGCTCATCCAGACGGAAAAGATGGCACCCTCGCGCTCAATTTATGAGCGACGAGGGGCTAGTCGCTATTTTCTCATAGCCTCTCTAAAGCCACACTGCAAAAACCGTGGCCTCTGAGTCTTACGTTTACAGGGATGAAGATGATAATGTCGTGGCATAATGGGACTGGCTCATTTAAATGTCGCGCGCGCTTTTAGGACCATTGACCAATTTTGATATTTATTATTTAATTGCTATATTATGTTAATTGAAAGTGAATGGCTCAGCTGGCAACGCACTACGCTTGTGACCTCACAGACCTGGGTTCAAGTCCCAGGTCTTGCATAAATTCCATATTATTTTTCTATAGCTGATTCCATGCAGGCCTAACGTGAACGTTCACCATACACGCTCAATAATCCATCGCCCACGCGTCCATCTCACCCAGATCAAGGGCCAGGATTCAAAGAATACCATGCACTAGGTCAAAGCGCTGACAGCTGATCCAAGAAAGTCAACGAATCAACCCTTAGTGGGCCAGGCTTTTTCAGATTTGAACCTCCTAAATTGGGGACTACACCCCACTCTGGTTTGATTTCTTTTTTTGTTTTATTTATTTTAATTGATTGTTTATTTTAATTATTTGTTTTAATTATTTATTTTTCCATAAAATATAAAAACATTATAAAAGATCAGAAAAAACACAAAAACATAATATTTATTTTATAATTAATTATTTTCATAAATGTAGATTATTTAGTTTAACTAGGTTTTAATATTAATCTCTTTTTAATAAAAATCCAACAAAATAGAATTAGGTTAATTAATTTATTCCTTTTAATATTTTTCCCCTTTTTTAGAATAATAATAATTATTTACTTGTTTATTTTCCTATTTAAATTGTACATAATAAATTTTAGGTTTAATTTAGATCATATTTTAATTCTTTTCATAATAAATAAAAAAATATTAGAATTAGGGTTGCTTCTTAATTTAATTTTAATTAACTCCTTTTTTCTTTTAAATCTTAAAAAATACAAAATACCAAAAAACAATTTAATCATTTAATTTTTAATTCTCATTAACTTCTAATTATTTGCAAAGGGGTCCAACGCCCTAGTTTCGTTTCAATTATTCAATTTACGCATTTATTTTATTGTCGCTTATTATAATGTTGTAAATATCCCAAAGCGTTGTAATTTACTTTTCGCACTTTATTTTCTTCGCATTATTTATTTTTCCGCTAAATCGGGTCCGGTTTAATTTTGGCGATGTGGACCCGCGCCATTTGTAATAGTTTAGATTTATTTCCTCGTAAAATATTTAACTGTTAATCAAGCATGAAAGAATGAATGTCTAATTAAAATCAAGCGTAGAACACGACAAACATGACAAGACAAATAAATGAAACATGACACACGAATCGCACACACCACCCCTAGGGTACGCCTCACTGTTGCCTTTCGAAAGGTGATCGTCGAGTAGAGGATGTCTTAGTAAGTCCTCATGATCCGGGAACCTGGCATGAGGGTAGCTTCTAAGGTGTCTTCCTATTGCTCTGGTGATCACCATGTCCCGAACCTCGAATTGACCCGAACACCTCCAACGGTGGTGCTACCTACCTCTCAATGGTGGGATGGCACTACTTTTAAGGACATCTACACAGACGAATTCCTTAGGGTAGGTAGGTTCTCAAGGATACTTGCTCTAATCTCAAAACAAACTCAAAAGACTTTTCACACTGACACTTTTCAAAAGCTTTCAAAACAAATTTTTCAAACACTCTGACGTACGAGTCGAACTGAAATTTTTCAAAAGAAACTTTTTTTAACCCACATTGAAAAGCAAACAAAGAATTTTGAAAACACATTGAGCAAGTATCTAAGAGCCCATGGATAACCATGGATAGAAAGGGTGCTAGCACCTTCCCTTTCTATAACCTACCTCCCGAACCGAGAGCAATCTCTATAAGGAATTTTTCTGTGCTTTTGTCCTTTCCATTTGGAGAAAATAAAAGACGGTGGCGACTCTTGCTTCCGCGACATTTCGCGAACCAGCGTTAAACAGTCAGTTCCAGATCCACCGATCACAGAACTGGCGACTCTGCTGGGGATACTTAAACTTAAAGTGAGGTTTACCTTAGGGCTAGCTTATAACTATGTTTTCAATTGTTTTCCCTGTGTGCTTTAAATTGTGGGTTGCTTGGGAGTTCTATAGGTCCTACACCCGGATCTGGGGAATACCCTTCTTAGAAAGTAGCAACAAGGCTGTGAGGGAACTGTGCGGGGTATACCGACATGGTTGAAACAGTCTGCTACGTTGATGTGGCACTTTGGTGTGTACCGGTAACCCTTGAGTTCAGTCAAGGAGAGTACGGGGCCTCCGCGTGGTGTCGTGAAGCATCAACAGACCTTAGGAACCCTAATTGAACTATCTTGGCCTCTTTAGGGTAGTGAGATCACTGACTTTGGTGCAGTCCGAGGTTGGTGGATACTCGATACTACGCTCAATTGAGGGTTGCTTTCCTGGAATATTTCGGTCGCCAGTTCAGTGGCTAAATCGAAACGATGAACAATGAAAGCAATCCCGTGATATTGGGATCCTTAGAACCCGGTTACTTCTAATAGGACAGGTTGAGCCCACCAACTTCAAGAGGGTAATACCCAGACCCCATGCTGGCCTAAACCCTAAGGGCTCTTTTGTGTGACTCGTGTGCCTTCGTACTTGACTACTTGCATGCTTGTTACCTGACCCTTGATGTCTTGCAGGTTTTGTTCATAGTCCTTAATCGGGACTTATAACAGGGTGAACTAATTTCTTGCAGGTCTTGTTTATAGTCCTTAACTAGGACTCATGACAGGGTTAACCAAATTTCTTGCAGGGTTTGTTTTAGTCCTTAACCAGGACTCATAACAAGTTTATCAAGTTTCTTGCAGGTTTTGGGTTCGCAGTCCTTAATTGGGACTCATAACAGGGTTACCTACATTACCCCATGCATAGCATGACATCATACCATTGCATACCATTGCATACATCCTAACCCATTTCAGGGATCTCAAGGGCTTATGATGCAGGTCATGATGAACCAACTGCCCAGCAAGGGGCAAAGAGGATTTATTTTCCTCCAGCTAAGGTCGTCAGAGGCTATGACCCACTTGATATGGTGAGCTCTGACTCCTGAAGAAGGTTCCCTTAACCAAGATTGTTTGGAAATCTAAACCAGACACGATGACTAAAGTCAGAGGCTATGACCCACTGGATATGGTGAGCCTTTGACCCTTGGAAGAAAGACTCTCAACAAATATGAAGTTCTTTCAATCAAACTGCCGGATCCAAATGCTAACCAATTTTCTTGTTTACCCCGCGAGGTCCTTGAAAACATTGCATGCATATCATACCCATCATTGCATAGCAGGTATCCCTTGTTGCAGGTCACTCACCCTTCTCGCTGTTTATTTCAGCAATGGCTCGCCCACAAGACAACCAGGACTTTCTTGCTCAAGAGACTCGGTTCGGGGAAATCCTCCTGAATCTATCCAAGGGGCAGGAGGAGCTAAGGACACTTCTCACAGAGACCTCCGTCAGGGGCAATGCTGAGGAGGGAAAGTTGGAACACCTACAAGCTGAGATGGATGCTATGAAAGTCCAGATGCTGGGACAGAGGAATATCATTCACTGCCTAGTTCAAAGACAAGAGGAGCTCTGGTTTCTCTTCAACCAACTGCTTCAGGGTAACCTACTGGGGCAAACATCTGAGGGTAAAAAGCCATTCATCATCCAATCATCCTCGAGACAAGAGGATAAGGGGAAAGTTCCTCAAATGACTCCAGTACCACAAATTCAACGCCAACCTCACCGAGTTCAGCCAGACAAGCCCAGGAGGCAATTCACCCAGCTCAACATGTCGCTGTTTCAAGCTTTGCAACACCTATTGAGGTTGAATCTGATCACATTAAAGGCTCGTCCCCGGAATCCCAACACAGCATCTCCTGCCTATGACCCCAATAAGAGATGTGCCTACCACTCTGCTAGCCCAGGACATGACACCAATGAATGTTGGGAGCTGAGGAGCAAAATCCAGCACCTGATCAATGAAGGGACAGTGGAGTTCACACAAGATGGACAGGTTGAATTTTTCTACCATTCCTCCAAGGATCATCAGTTAAAGTGACAAGCTCCGAGACTAAGAAACTTTTGTCCATTCGAATGTTCAAGTTGTGTTTTCTTTTGACCGTTCAAACATTTATTCATGTTAAACATTGTTATCACATTAATGCATCGCTTATGTCTATTTTGAATCAATATATTCGTATTCACTAAATGCCAATTATTTTCATATTATTTTCATATTTTTTCTGATGTCAACTCTTGATCTAAAATTCTAAGCCTCTTGAGGGAGGATGACGAAAACGATACCACGATCTTTACAGTATGCTTTTGAACAGACCCCGCTGATGAGGTACAGGCATTGTTTCAATCCCTAAACACTGGAGTTATAAGGATGATAATCCCTCGTCAACCCATCAGAGCCAAAGAAGTAGGAGTTTTATTTTCGAAATTGAAACCCTTAATCATAACCTGGGGCAGGGTAGTTCTCTCGGTTGATCCAAGTGCATAGCGAATGGCACCAAAGAGATCCTTAAACAAAAAAAGTAATGGTTCAGAACAATCAAAAGGACAGGCAGTCGTTATCCAAAAAAAATCATAAACGAAAAGCCCAAGAAGTCAAAACCTATAAAAAGGGACTTATAAAACTGGGGCATCCCGCTGACTGTAATTCCAAAAAGGAAACAGTTCAGGCAAAAAAGAAAGGGATAACAAAAATCAAGAAAGAGGTCTCACAAACCCTCAACAAAAAATAACTGCCTAGTCAGAATAAATCATCAATGTTTGAACCATCACCGAAAATCAAAGCAAAGACTCGAACGAGGTCTAACGTATGATCAACTGAGTTTAGGTTTGAAGAACATCACGAAGAGCGGGTGGGTACAAATAAAATTTGAGCCTTTATCCTTTGTTTCTTAAACCGTGAACCAGGCCACGTTATAACCCTAAAAAGTCCTAGCTGAAGCAGGGGTTAGTTCAAAAGCATATTGTGACAAAAGGTATCCTGACTCCTTAAGGCTACGGTAAATGCAGTGTAGACATCACGTTTTACAAACAATCACTTGTTTTATGAAAAAAGAATGCATTTTCAAAATCTTCAAGACAGACATAAGCTTTGCATTTTTAACATAACTTTGTTTGCATATGACTTTTTGTTTGAACAGCAGGGAAATTCGCATAATGAAAGTCTAATGAACGAAAGTATCTCCAATCGAGGGGCATGGCATGACTATTGTCCATCATCTGGGGCAGTTAAGTCAAGATCCAGAGAATCTCTCAAAAGGCCAAAAGCCTGGGGCAAATCTCCGCCTGAGTCACTTGGGGGCATCCCAGCAACAAATCTTGCCTGATCAAACACCCTTTGATGGCATGACAAAACACTTCTGACAGGGGCAATTCCCTACATCCTGAGGACACGGACATAGTCGAAAAAAATACTGCGCATAATCAAAGACCCGCTAGGTTGACATACCTAGGCAAAAATAAGGGCTTCCCGGCGAACCAAAAGGGTTCGGGCAAAATGAAGGGATGAAATGAAAAAATCTGTACACCCGGCAAGTCGAAAACCTGAAAAGGCGGCTTGGGCAAAAATGGGTATCCCGGTGGACTGAAAACCCGAAAGGGCGGCCCAGGCAAAAGTTAGGGATCGAAGCGTACGACTATGTCCTGTCATTCATATCACTTGCCTACCAGAAGAAGGTTTGTCCGCCAACAACTATCAGCACCTCATAGGTCTTTCTCTCCTCAGAAACAGGGGCAATAAGGAGTCACCTAAGAGCAATCTAATGGTTCTATCCCCCAAGGTACTAAGATAGGTTCAGCTAAAGAACACGGCCAAGTGTATCTTAATCCCCCAGAGAGTGGTTCAACAAGTCAATACATTCTCCTCCAAGCCAAGTCATCAAATATCAAGGAAATTGAGTATCCTCCCGTAGATCTCAATACTTCCCCAGCAGCAATACACAAACATCCCCGGCAGTCTTGGTCTAAAGATTGTTCCCCGGCGGTATACCACTATTCAAAGGAATCACTTCCCTGCAACTCAAACCTCCCCCAGAAGAGTCCAATCCAGTTTCCCCAGGAAAGTTGGAATTCATATCTCCCCAAGCAGCAAGCTTATCCCCAGTAGATTCTGGAAGCTTATCCCTCGCAGAGCACGAACGCGTCGTCCCGGCTTGATTTAAAGAGTTATTTCCGTAACAGGATATAACTGGGTTATCCTCAGCCAAAAGCCACGGAAAGAATGTCCTCGGCAAAGGATCTTCCTACCCCCAGCGAAGTCTATCAACACTTCCAGCACGACAAGGGTATCCCCAGCATAACTCATCAACGGTATCCCCAGCGGAGTTATCCTCATCAACACAGCAAAACACCGCTATCCCCACAGAGTAGCACTTCCCAGCATGATCGTTAGAGTATCTTTTCTCCCGCAGAAATTATTTCATCTGCCAAGTTTATTCCTCAAACGGAGTTATCTTCTCCTACCGGTATTCTTGCAACGAATCATCCACGGCGGAAGCAAAATCTCTTCCTCAACATCGGCCCTGGATATGACTTCCCGGCACCCGTCAAGGATTTACTTTCCTAGACGAAAACATACATGAATCATCACATACATCATTGTAGCATGCATAACGTATTGCATCATACAAGTCTCATTTACATCAAGAACGTCATTGCATATCATGCATTGCATATGACTGACTTTTACCTTTCAGGAAAGATGCAGTTTAAATTCTCAATCACATTTCAAGACCTAGACCGGTCCAGTCAAATCAACCCTAAGATCTCCCTGGTTCTTATCTCAGTAGAAGACACCCAAGATTCTTCTCAACGAGCGTTGTTGAAGATAAAGTCACCCAAGATTTTTCTCAACGAGCGTTGTTGAAGATGAGGTCACCAAGATTTCCTCGACGAGCGTTGTTGAGGTCACCAAGATTTTTCCTCAACGAGCGTTGTTGAAGTTAAAGTTTCTTATGGTCCCCTCTCCGACGGTGAGCGTGAGGTGGTAATTCCTTTTTCGAGATGTTTTCCTCTCCGACGGTGAGCGTGAGGTGATAGTCTTTTGTGGTCCCCTCTCCGACGGTGAGCGTGAGGTGGTAATTCCTTTTTCGAGATGTTTTCCTCTCCGACAGTGAGCGTGAGGTGATAGTCTTTTATGGTCCCCTCTCCGACGGTGAGCGTGAGGTGGTAATTCCTTTTTCGAGATGTTTTCCTCTCCGACGGTGAGCGTGAGGTGATAGTCTTTTGTGGTCCCCTCTCCGACGGTGAGCGTGAGGTGGTAATTCCTTTTTCGAGATGTTTTCCTCTCCGACGGTGAGCGTGAGGTGATAGTCTTTTGTGGTCCCCTCTCCGACGGTGAGCGTGAGGTGGTAATTCCTTTTTCGAGATGTTTTCCTCTCCGACGGTGAGCGTGAGGTGATAGTCTTTTGTGGTCCCCTCTCCGACGGTGAGCGTGAGGTGGTAATTCCTTTTTCGAGATGTTTTCCTCTCCGACGGTGAGCGTGAGGTGATAGTCTTTTATGGTCCCCTCTCCAACGGCGTGTGAGGTGGTAATTCCTTCTTCAGATGTTCCCCTCTCCGGCATGAGCGTGAGGTGATATTCTCTTATGGTCCCCTCTCCAACAGCGTGTGAGGTGGTAATTCCTTCTTCAGATGTTTCCCTCTCCGGCATGAGCGTGAGGTGATATTTCCTTCCAGATTATAATCTCCTATAGTCCCTCTCCAAACGGTGAGTGAGATGACTCCCTTTGAGATTATAATGTCCTTTGGTTCTCTTCCTGACACTACGAAGATGGTAATTCTCACCAAGATTTTCTCAACGAGCGTTGTTGAGATCATTCAGGATTCTCTTACCCTTCATGCTAAGGCAGTAACCACCCCTGGTTCATTCATCAACGTTTGAAGCTCCAGACTCAGCTCCTGTAACCAATCAGGACATATCTATATCAAGCATCTAAAATCAGCTCCTGCGACGTGTCAGGTACTCATTTTTCTGTTTTGCAGGTATGCAGGTTCTCGCTAAGGAATCTCTTACGCAATCAACGTCCAGATGGCATCTATAAGCCCATCATCCTATCCAAGCAACATCTAAATGGCAGCTATAAGCCCATTCCCCCATCACCGTCACTATGTGAGCGCAAATTTCTGGGCACTTTAGTGTTCAATCATCTTTTACCCTCGGATTACGAAAGGCACGTCAGCCAATCTGCATCCTCAGGTCTAAGAAGATTGAACAGGGGCAACTGTTGTACCCCAAAATTTGCCCTCCCATATTCATCAAGAATTGTCAAAGTCAAGGTCACAAAAGTCCCCCAGGGTTGTGCAGCTCAACTGTCTCCTAGACAGTCAAAACTAGGGTTTGAGTTCTGGTCAAGCAAAGGAACTTTTCAAAGGCCCAATCAAGTCTCACATGCTTAAAAAGATGGTCAAGTATCCTCATGTCAAGTTTCAAGGCATTCAGCTCAAAATTGCACAGTCAAAACCCTAGATTGCACTACAGTCAACTGTAGGGGCAAAATGGTCATTTGACAGTCAAAAGTTCAAATTTTTGGTCAACATATCATTTTGAAGCCACAAACATCATTTGATCAATGCTTGATCATGATTCTCAAGATTTGGCTCAGAAATCATCAAGATGCAAAAGTTGCTATATTTGGACAGCTGAAAAAGTCAACTGAAATTGACCAGGGCATAACTTTCACATGGATTATCAGAGAAATTCCATCCAAAGCTCATTTTGAAGAGAAAGACATTTCCTACAATTCATCTTCATGTTCCAAGTCCAAGAAATGCTCTCACAAAAAGTTATCAATTTCAACATTATAGGTCATTTTCAAAAGTCAACAAAAAGTGACTTTAAGTCAAAGGCCATAACTTGAGATTGGTAAATCAAAATGACATGGGACCAAAGGCATTGGTTAAAGGACTCAAAGACCTTTCCAAAATGTCCAAGAACATGTGAAAAGCTTAAAAATTGACCAAGTTATGCCTTGTGGAAGTTGGGAAATTTTTGGAAATTTTTGAAAGTCAACATTGATGCAAAAGGCCTAAAAATGCAAATGGGCCCAATTTTCTTCCAAATTTCTTCATGCCAAGCCTATGCACGACCACTAGGCCCAAAGGGAAGTATTCTCATATTTTTTAATTATTTATTTGAATTAATATTAATTTATATTCATTTAAATCATTTTAATTCATGAAAAATATAAACCTAACATGGAAAAATCTTTTTATGCATGATTTGGCCTCTATAACTCGTGTACATGCTGATTGGGAAGAATTAGATTGAATTGGATATGATTTGCACAAAAACCATGTGAAAAAGATTGAAAGAATAATGGAAGAAAATCAAATCTTTAATCTTTGAATGCAAGAGATTTTGTTGAAAATTGTTGACCTAAAATGCTCCATACATATACTACAACACAACCCTAATCATCCTAGACTGAAAAGCTGCGCATAAACAAGCATAGCATTCTTGAATTTTCTCATAAAAACTCAATACTGAATTCAAGGTTCTTGGACGATTCAAGCTCTGATTTTTGTTTCAATAGCATTCTGAGACCTTCCTGAACCTTTCTCAATCATTAACATCAAGAAAAGCACAAGGAATCGTTGGTTAGGATTCAAACTGTACCACTAATTTTTTGAAATCATAGATCATAATTAACGCATCTCCTTGCATTTTTATTTGTGGATTATTATTCAGTGCAATGTTTCTAAACTAACCATCACGTTTAATTGTGTTTTCGCTGACCATATACGATAATGCCATGGATGGAAGTTAGGGTTACAGGTTGCTTCAAATTGGGGGTTCTCACTAGGGGAAAAATTGGACCATGCCAGTACCATCATCACACTCAGCTCATCCAGACGGAAAAGATGGCACCCTCGCGCTCAATTTATGAGCGACGAGGGGCTAGTCGCTATTTTCTCATAGCCTCTCTAAAGCCACACTGCAAAAACCGTGGCCTCTGAGTCTTACGTTTACAGGGATGAAGATGATAATGTCGTGGCATAATGGGACTGGCTCATTTAAATGTCGCGCGCGCTTTTAGGACCATTGACCAATTTTGATATTTATTATTTAATTGCTATATTATGTTAATTGAAAGTGAATGGCTCAGCTGGCAACGCACTACGCTTGTGACCTCACAGACCTGGGTTCAAGTCCCAGGTCTTGCATAAATTCCATATTATTTTTCTATAGCTGATTCCATGCAGGCCTAACGTGAACGTTCACCATACACGCTCAATAATCCATCGCCCACGCGTCCATCTCACCCAGATCAAGGGCCAGGATTCAAAGAATACCATGCACTAGGTCAAAGCGCTGACAGCTGATCCAAGAAAGTCAACGAATCAACCCTTAGTGGGCCAGGCTTTTTCAGATTTGAACCTCCTAAATTGGGGACTACACCCCACTCTGGTTTGATTTCTTTTTTTGTTTTATTTATTTTAATTGATTGTTTATTTTAATTATTTGTTTTAATTATTTATTTTTCCATAAAATATAAAAACATTATAAAAGATCAGAAAAAACACAAAAACATAATATTTATTTTATAATTAATTATTTTCATAAATGTAGATTATTTAGTTTAACTAGGTTTTAATATTAATCTCTTTTTAATAAAAATCCAACAAAATAGAATTAGGTTAATTAATTTATTCCTTTTAATATTTTTCCCCTTTTTTAGAATAATAATAATTATTTACTTGTTTATTTTCCTATTTAAATTGTACATAATAAATTTTAGGTTTAATTTAGATCATATTTTAATTCTTTTCATAATAAATAAAAAAATATTAGAATTAGGATTGCTTCTTAATTTAATTTTAATTAACTCCTTTTTTCTTTTAAATCTTAAAAAATACAAAATACCAAAAAACAATTTAATCATTTAATTTTTAATTCTCATTAACTTCTAATTATTTGCAAAGGGGTCCAACGCCCTAGTTTCGTTTCAATTATTCAATTTACGCATTTATTTTATTGTCGCTTATTATAATGTTGTAAATATCCCAAAGCGTTGTAATTTACTTTTCGCACTTTATTTTCTTCGCATTATTTATTTTTCCGCTAAATCGGGTCCGGTTTAATTTTGGCGATGTGGACCCGCGCCATTTGTAATAGTTTAGATTTATTTCCTCGTAAAATATTTAACTGTTAATCAAGCATGAAAGAATGAATGTCTAATTAAAATCAAGCGTAGAACACGACAAACATGACAAGACAAATAAATGAAACATGACACACGAATCGCACACACCACCCCTAGGGTACGCCTCACTGTTGCCTTTCGAAAGGTGATCGTCGAGTAGAGGATGTCTTAGTAAGTCCTCATGATCCGGGAACCTGGCATGAGGGTAGCTTCTAAGGTGTCTTCCTATTGCTCTGGTGATCACCATGTCCCGAACCTCGAATTGACCCGAACACCTCCAACGGTGGTGCTACCTACCTCTCAATGGTGGGATGGCACTACTTTTAAGGACATCTACACAGACGAATTCCTTAGGGTAGGTAGGTTCTCAAGGATACTTGCTCTAATCTCAAAACAAACTCAAAAGACTTTTCACACTGACACTTTTCAAAAGCTTTCAAAACAAATTTTTCAAACACTCTGACGTACGAGTCGAACTGAAATTTTTCAAAAGAAACTTTTTTTAACCCACATTGAAAAGCAAACAAAGAATTTTGAAAACACATTGAGCAAGTATCTAAGAGCCCATGGATAACCATGGATAGAAAGGGTGCTAGCACCTTCCCTTTCTATAACCTACCTCCCGAACCGAGAGCAATCTCTATAAGGAATTTTTCTGTGCTTTTGTCCTTTCCATTTGGAGAAAATAAAAGACGGTGGCGACTCTTGCTTCCGCGACATTTCGCGAACCAGCGTTAAACAGTCAGTTCCAGATCCACCGATCACAAGATGGATGGGGAGTTTATTGAAACCCCCTTTCAGCATTTCGAGGAGGTGTTTCCAATTGCAGCAACAGCAACAGAAGAAGGTGTTCCTTTGAAGATGGCTTCCCTAAAGGACGCCCGGGCTGTGGTTCAGAAGGGTGAATGTGCCGACTGGGGCAGGCTTCCAGACTTTACTCAGAAGACTGATAAACTTGGGCTGGGCTTCACCACAGAAGGTCAGAAAGCTATGAGGAAAGCAAATATCGGAAGACCTCCGGTATTTATTAAAAGTTCAGGAGTGAATGCTGTTGGGGAAGACCATGAAGTGAGCGAAGCTGAATTCAACAGCTGGATCTATCCGACGACCGAAGGCGGATTGAACAACTGGATTGCTAAGGATCATACCCCTGTTACCTTTGTGACGCAGTAATAAATTTCTTTGTTTTGTTATTTTGTAATAAACAATGATAAACTCTATGGCCTGGTGTCTTACCCGAGGCACCGTGGTTCTATTTGTGAGGGTATAAAAACTGTCATTTCATATATCATGAATGAAAATCTTGGACGTATTTTTCGCATTGCAAATATTGGGCTCCTTTTCTGTCTTTCTTTTCCTTTACATAATTTTCAAAAACAGTTGTATTTACACACACACTCACTCATACAGGTTCCAATCCACCCTGGATCTCACTGATAACAACTCTGCTACTGCCAATTATGACTTCGAAAATCCGATCAACTTAGCAGAAGACGAAGGTGAAGATGATTGCGAAGTGCCTAGCGAGCTTGCAAGACTGTTGCTTCAGGAAGAGAGGGCAATTCAACCCCATGAAGAGCCAGTAGAAACCATAAACTTGGGTACTGAAGCGGACAGAAAAGAGGTAAAGATTGGTGCCAACCTAGAGCTCAGCGTGAAGCAACGGTTAACCAAGATGTTACATGACTATATGGAGATCTTTGCCTGGTCCTACGAAGACATGCCCGGGTTGGATACCGATATTGTGGTCCATCACTTGCCGACTAAGGAAGACTGCCCTCCAGTTAAACAAAAGGTCCGTCGGATGCGTCCAGAGATGTCTGAGAAGATTAAAGCCGAGGTCATGAAACAGTTTGATGCTGGGTTCCTTGCAGTGACTTCTTACCCTCAGTGGGTTGCTAACGTGGTGCCGGTACCTAAGAAGGACGGTAAGGTCAGAATGTGTGTCGACTATAGGGATCTGAACAGGGCCAGCCCCAAGGATGACTTCCCTCTACCTCACATTGATGTCCTTGTTGATAATACGGCTCAGCACAAGGTATTCTCTTTCATGGATGGCTTTTCAGGTTACAATCAAATCAAGATGGCACCTGAAGACATGGAGAAGACTACATTTGTTACATAGTGGGGCACTTTCTGTTACAAGGTCATGCCATTCGGGTTGAAGAACGCTGGGGCAACCTACCAACGTGCCATGATCGCCTTATTTCATGACATGATCCATCACGAGATAGAGGTGTATGTTGACGACATGATCGCAAGGTCCCAGACTGAGGAAGAGCACCTAGATCATCTGCAGAAGTTGTTTGACCGGTTGAAACTGTACAAGCTGAGATTGAACCCGAACAAGTGCACCTTCGGGGTAAGATCTGGGAAGTTGCTAGGCTTCGTGGTCAGTGATAAAGGTATTCAATTAGACCCTGCTAAGGTCAAAGCTATTCAAGAGATGCCAGTTCCTAGGACAGAGAAAGAAGTCAAAGGCTTTTTAGGACGCCTGAATTACATTGCTCGATTCATCTCACATCTGACTGCTACTTGTGAGCCAATCTTCAAGCTGCTGAAGAAAGATCAGGTAGTACGTTGGAACGATGAATGTCAGGCTGCTTTTGACAGAATCAAAGAGTATCTCCAAGAACCACCTATCCTTATGCCACCGGTTGAAGAGAGACCTCTGATACTATACCTGACAGTGCTCGACAATTCAATGGGGTGTGTGCTGGGGCAGCATGACGAGTCTGGCCGAAAAGAGCATGCCATTTATTACCTTAGCAAAAAGTTTACCGACTGTGAGACCCGATACTCACTGCTTGAGAAAACTTGCTGTGCTTTGGTATGGGCTGCTCGCCGGCTGAGACAGTATATGCTAACTCACACTACCTTGTTGATCTCAAAGATGGATCCTATAAAGTACATATTCGAAAAGCCTGCTCTGTCTGGGAGAATTGCAAGATGGCAAATGATCTTGACGGAATACGACATTCAGTACACGACCCAGAAAGCCATCAAGGGGAGTGTATTGGCAGACCACCTGGCACATCAAGCTGTAGATGACTACCAATCAATGAA
The DNA here is from genome assembly GCA_948472305.1 of Vicia faba. Lineage (NCBI taxonomy): Eukaryota > Viridiplantae > Streptophyta > Magnoliopsida > Fabales > Fabaceae > Vicia > Vicia faba. The sequence continues at coordinate 124,287 of CATIWC010000400.1, forward strand.
CTTCGAGTTTCCGGATGAAAGCATCATGATAGTAACTGATTGTGAAGTACCTGGACCGGATGAAGGACCTGAACCAGGATCCCGATGGTCTATGCACTTTGACGGAGCCTCCAACGCTTTGGGAAACAGTATCGGCGCCATAATCATATCTCCACAAGGTACTCATACTCCACTCACTGCCCGGCTGTGTTTCAACTGTACCAACAACATGGCGGAGTATGAGGCGTGCATCATGGGTCTTCAAGCTGCGATCGACCTAAGGATCAAATTTCTAAGTGTCTTCGGAGATTCTGCTCTTGTGATCAATCAGATCAAAGGAGAGTGGGATACGAAACACCCAAACCTGATTCCTTACAGAGAATGTGTGTTGACCCTAATTCCCCACTTCACAGAGATAACCTTTGAGCATTTTCCAAGAGAAGAGAATCAGTTGGCGGACGCGTTAGCTACAATGTCTTCTATGTTCAAAGTCAAATGGGATAATGAGGCTCCCCGAATCATCATCTGGAAACTGGACGAACCGGCATACTGTTGCGATCTCGAGACTGAATTGGTGACTGAGAAGCCTTGGTACCACGAAGTGAAGAGATATCTGGAAGCTCAGGAATACCCTGAAGGTGCCTCTATCAATGATAAGAAATTCCTGAGAAGGTTCGCAGCCAAGTTCTTCCTTAGCAACGACATCTTGTACAAGCGAAACCATGATTCAACCTTACTGCGTTGTGTGGATAAGACTGAAGCAGAAAGAATCATGGAAGAGCTACATGAAGGGACCTTTGGTACACATTCCAGTGGACATACTATGGCTAAGAAAATCCTACGGGCAGGATATTACTGGTCCACAATGGAAGCTGACTGCTACCAACATTCCAGGACATGCCACAAGTGTCAGATTTATGCAGATAAGGTGCATGTTCCTCCGGTTCCCCTGAATGTTCTGACTGCGCCTTGGCCGTTTGCAATGTGGGGCATAGACATGATCGGCGAGATAAAACCTACGGCATCTAATGGGCATCGCTTCATCCTAGTGGCGATTGACTATTTTACGAAGTGGGTTGAGGCGGCATCCTATGCTACGGTAACCAAGACTGTTGTGGCACGGTTCATTCGACACAACCTGATCTGTCGGTACGGCGTCCCTGAGCGGATTATTACAGATAACGGTACCAATCTGAATAACAAGATGATCGCTGAGCTCTGCGAATAGTTCAAGATACAACACCACAATTCTTCTCCTTACAGACCGAAGATGAATGGGGCTGTAGAGGCAGCAAATAAGAACATCAAGAAAATCGTGCAGAAGATGACAGTGACTTATAAAGATTGGCACGAGATGTTACCGTTCGCTCTGCATGGGTACCGTACCTCAGCTAGGACGTCAACCGGGGCAACTCCTTTCTCTCTGGTTTATGGCATGGAGGCAGTCCTACCGATCGAAGTACAGATACCCTCTCTCCGGATAATGAAGGATGCAAATCTGAACGAAGAGGATTGGATCCAGACACGACTTGATCAACTCAACCTCGTTGATGAAAAGAGACTTGCTGCTATCTGTCATGGTCAGACGTACCAAAAACGAATGATCAGGGCATTTAACAAAAAGGTCAGACCACAGGAATATCAAGTTGGGGATCTGGTAATCAAGAGAATCATCCTTCCTCAGAGTGATCCAAGGATCAAATGGACCCCTACATACGAAGGGCCATTTGTGGTTAAGCATGTGTTCTCAGGAGGAGCAATGATATTAACCAACATGGATGGTGACGACCTTCCTCACCCCGCCAACGCAGACATAGTAAAAAGATACTACGCATGAAAAAAGACCCGCTAGGCTGACATGCCTAGGCAAAAATTAGGGCTTCCCGTCGAACCAAAAGGGTTCGGGCAAAATGAAGGGATGAAAATGAAAAAATCTGTACACCCGGCAAGTCGAAAACCTGAAAAGGCGGCTTGGGCAAAAATGGGTATCCCGGTGGACTGAAAACGCGAAAGGGCAGTCCAGGCAAAAATTAGGGATAAAAGCGTAATACTATGTCTCATTGGATCACTTTGCATCCAGAATCCGGTATCTATATCAAGTTCAGACGGCATCGATCAGTCAGCTTCACCTTCAACCAAGGTCATCAAGTGATGAGACGCTCGGAGTTATAAAGGCAATAGCAGAGTTAAAACCCAGTGGGATCATTCAATTCACACAGCTGTTTTATTTTCTTTTGTACAAAATTCGTATAAACTCTTTTGTTCGGCGACGTTCCTCTTACTAGGACGTCAGCCTCTTGTATACAAAACGCCTATTTCCAGGCCATTCAAAATCAATACAAATATATTTTCAGTTAAACGTGCCAAGTGTTTTTTCTTTTTCTGTTTTGTTTTGCGAAGAACGTCCAAGGTTCAATTTGTGATATATGCATTGACAATAGTTTGCTAACTCATAAATATTTGCATACGAAACAAAGGAATTAATTACAGGTGACACTAGAAACAGGGGCAATAAAGAGTTGTCTGAGCAGTCTAAATTGTTCTATCCTCCCAGGTACCTTAATTCCCCAGAGAGTGGTTCAGCAAAACAGTACGTTCCTCTCCAAGCAAAATTATCAAATCTCAAGGAAGTTGGGTATCCTCCAGCAGATATCAACATTCCCCGGCAGTATACATATATTCTTAACAAGCATCCCCGGCGGTCTCGCTCTAAAGATTGTTCCCCGGCGGCACATCAAACATTCAAAGGAATCACTTCCCCCACAGTTCAAAACTCCCCAGAAGAGTCCAATCCAGTTTCCCCAGGAAAGTTGGAATTCATCTCCCCAAGCAGTAAGCTTATCCCCAGTAGATTCGGGAAGCTTATCTCCTCGCAGAACACGAACACGTCGTCCGGCTTGATTGAAAGAGTTATTTCCTTAACAGGATATAACTGGGTTATCCTCGGCCAAAAGCCATGGAAAGAGCATCGTCAACGAAGCCTTCTTATCCCCAGCGAAGTCCATCAACACTTCCAATACGACAAGGGTATCCTCAGCAAGTTATCAACGATTCAGCAAAACATCTCTATCCCCACAGAGTATTGCTTCCCAGCACGGCCGCTAGAGTATCTTTTCTCCCCGCAGAATTATTCATTCGCCAAGTTTATTCCCCAACGGAGTCATCTTCTCCTACCGGTATTCTTGCAATTATCATCCCCAGCGGAAGCAAAACCTATTCTTCAACATCAGCCCAGGATACGACTTCCCGGCACCCGTCAAGGATTTATTTTCCTAGACAAAAACATACATAAAATATCACATACATCATTATAGCATGCATAGACGCATCATATCATACGAATCTCATTTATGTTGAGAACATCATTGCTTGATCCATATCATGCATTGCATATGACTGACTTTTACCTTTCAGGAAAGATGCAGTTTAAATTCCCAATCACATTTCAAGACCTAGACCGGTTCAGTTAAATCGACCCTAAGATTTTCCTGATGCTTATCCAGTCAAAGGCCTTCTCTGGTTCAGTCAGATCGATCCTAAGATCTCCCTGATGCTTATCTAGTTGAAGATATTTCAAGATCTAGACCGGTTCAGTTAAATCGACCCTAAGATTTTCCTGATGCTTATCCAGTCAAAGGCCTTCTCTGGTTCAGTCAGATCGACCCTAAGATCTCCCTGATGCTTATCCAGTTGAAGATATTTCAAGACCTAGACCGGTTCAGTTAAATCGACCCCAAGATTTTCCTGATGCTTATCCAGTCAAAGGCCTTCTCTGGTTCAGTCAGATCAACCCTAAGATCTCCCTGATGCTTATCCAGTTGAAGATATTCCAAGACCTTGTCCGGTTCAGTTAAATCGACCCCAAGATTTTCCTGATGCTTATCCAGTCAAAGGCCTTCTCTGGTTCAGTCAGATCAACCCTAAGATCTCCCTGATGCTTATCCAGTTGAAGATATTCCAAGACCTTGTCCGGTTCAGTTAAATCGACCCTAAGATTTTCCTGATGCTTATCCAGTCAAAAGCCTTCTCTGGTTCAGTCAGATCGACCCTAAGATCTCCCTGATGCTTATCCAGTTGAAGACATTCCAAGACCTTGCCCGGTTCAGTTAAATAGATCCCAAGATTTTCCTGATGCTTATCCAGTCAAAGGCCTCCTCTGGTTCAGTCAGATCGACCCTAAGATCTCCCTGATTCTTATCCCAGTAGAAGACACCCAAGATTTTTCTCAACGAGCATTGTTGAAGTTAAAGTCGCCCAAGATTCTCTTACCATTCGTACTAAGATGGTAACTATCCCTGGTTCATTCATCGCCGTTTGAAGCTCCAGACTCAGCTCCTGTAACCAGTCAGGACACATCTATACCAAGCATCTGAAAACCAGCTCCTACAACGTGTCAGGTACTCATTTGTTTCTTTTGCAGGTATGCAGGTTCTAGCTAAGGAATCTCCTACGCGATCAACATCCAGATGGCATCTATAAGCCCATCATCCTATCCAGCAATCTCCAAATGGCATCTATAAGCCCATTCCCATCACACTGCTAACATGTGAGCGCAAATTTCTAGGCACTATAGTGTCCAATCATCTTCTACCCTCGGATTACGAAAGGCACGTCAGCCAATCTGCATCCTCAGGTCTAAGAAGATTGAACAGGGGCAACTGTTGTACCCCAAAATTTGCCCTCCCATATTCTTCAAGAAATTGCCAAGCCAAGTCACAAAATTCCCCAAGGGTTGCACAATGCAAAGGTCTCCTATACAGTCAAAACTAGGGTTTGTGTGCTGATCAAGAAAATGAAGTTTTCAAAGGTCCAATCAAGTCTCACATGCCTACAAATATGGTCAAGTATCCTCATATCAAGTTTCAAGGCATTCAGCTCAAAATTGCACAGTCAAAAACCCTAATTGCACTACAGTCAACTGTAGGGGCAAAATGGTCATTTGACAGTCAAAAGTTCAAATTTTTGGTCAACATATCATTTTGAAGCCACAAACATCATTTGATCAATGCTTGATCATGATTCTCAAAATTTGGCTCAGAAATCATCAAAGATGCAAAAGTTTCCTTATTTGGACAGCTGAAAAAGTCAACTGAAATTGACCAGGGCATAACTTTCACATGGATTATCAGAAAAATTCCATCCAAAGCTCATTTTGAAGAGAAAGACATTTACTACAACTCATATTCATACTTCAAGTCCAAGAAATGATCTCACAAAAAGTTATCAATTTCAACATTATAGGTCATTTTTAAAAGTCAACAAAAAGGGACTTTAAGTCAAAGGCCATAACTTGAGATTGGTAAATCAAAATGACATGGGACCAAAGGCATTGGTTAGAGGACTCAAAGACCTTTCCAAAATGTCCAAAAACATGAGAAAAGCTTAAAAATTGAGCAAGTTATGCCTTGTGGAAGTTGGGAAATTTTTGGATATTTTGAAAAGTCAACATTGATTCAAATGACCTAAAATTGCTAATGGGCCCATTTTTCTTCCATGATTCATCATTCTAAGCATATGCACGACCACTTGGCCCAAAGGGAAGTATTTTATAATTTTTTATTTATTTATTTGAATTTTTATTTATATTAATTCATTTAAATCATTTAAATATGTGAAAAATATATAACTTGACCTAATAAATCTTTTCATGCATGTTTTGAACTCAATATTTCGTGCTTGTACAATTATGGAAAGATTTGGCTTAATTGGATGCTAATTGATACAAAAACATGTGAAAAAGATATGGAAAAGATCTTAAGAAATCAAATATTCAAAACAATGAATTACAAGAGATTTGATCAATATTTTTGACCTAATGCATTCACTACAAAGGCTTGATCATAAACCTAATCGTGCTACACACAAAGCTGCGCTGAAAAGCTCTCTACAAACTTGAAATTTTCTCAAAGAAATTCAAAACTGAAAACCACTTTAGAGGTCGATTCAAGGCATAAAAACCACCCCATTAGCTTCCTTGAAGGTTCCTGAACGTGTTCCAATCCATAACACTCATCAAAACTCCAAGAATTGGTAACACGAATGCAAACTGTGTCAAGAAATTTTCAGAATCGTGCATCATGATTTATGCATACTTTGCAATTTTTATTCATTGATTCATGTTTGTTATGAGCTTCTGAAACTAACCATGCAAATTAATTGCGTTTTTGTGCTATATACGTGATTTTGCCATTGATGCAGTCTAGGGTTTCTTGGGCTCCCAATTAGGGGTTTCCTAATAACGTAAAATTCGACCACCACAATGCCATGGATGGATTCAGGGAGCTTGGACGAAGAGATTAACGTACTCGCGCCTAATTTATAAGGCCACATGACCTAATCGCTATTTTCTAATAGCATGTCTTAGGCAACGCACAGAAAACCGTTGCTTAATGTTTATGTTTCAGGGAAAAGGAAGAAGATGGACTCGTGCCAGTGTGTGATACGTGGGTTTGAATTTCGCGCGTTTTAACCCATTCACATGTTGTCTTCTTTTATTATATTTATTGTTTACTTGTTTAACAAACGCGTGACGATGGTTCAGTGGTAGACGTACACGTTTGCAATGTCCATGACCTGGGTTCGAACCCCAGGTCTTTCATATATTCATATTATTTTTCACGTTCTAATCATATGCAGTTTCCACAATAAAGTACACCATGTACCTTCATCATCCATCCATCCACGTGCACGCTGAGATCCATCCAAAGGCATAGAATGGGAGAGCACCATAAACGCTGGTCAACATTGTTGTACGCTACTAAAAAAAGTCAATGGACCCATGTCTTATTGGGCCAGAATTTCACAATCAAAACCTCCATATTGGGACTTCCACCCCCCCTGGTTTGCAATTTTCTTTTTTTTATTTTGTTTTCAATTGTTATTTTATTTGCTTTATTGTTTTGATTCAATTAATTATTTTTTTAACAAAATACAAAAACATCATAAAAAATCAGAAAAGACAAAAATATAATAAGTATTTTATTTTAATATTTTCTTACAAATAAATGCATTGTAATAAATTTAGTTTAAATTAGGGTTTGCAATATTAATTCTTTTGATAAAAAATCTAAAAAATATAGAAATAGGTTTAATAAATTTTATTCCTTTTAATTATTTTTCTCTTTTTTCATAATAATATTTATTTATTTATTTATTTTTATAATTAAACTTGTAAATCAATTAGGGTTTCATTTAGGTTAAAAAACTCCAATATTTTTCTTAAAAAAACTTAAAAATAATTAGAACTAGGTTTAACATTTTATTTTAGTTTTAATTAATTCTTTTTCCATTAAATCTTAAAAAACATAAAAATACCAAAAACATTTTCTTCTAATTTTAATTTTAATTCATGTAATTTTAATTTTTTTTGCAAAAGGGTCCAACGCCCTCGTTCGTAATTTATTTAAGTCGCGTATTTATTTTATGTCATTTAAATAATTATGTACCTCTCCCAAAGCCTTGTAATTACATCTCGCACTTTTCAATTTCTTTAATTTATTTACTTTCTGTCAAATCGGGTCCGGTTTAATTTTGGCGATGTGGACCCGCGCCATTTGTAATAGCTTTAGATTTACTTTCCCACAAACATTCTAACTGTTAACAAAGCATGCAAGAATGAATGGCCCTAAATAAAATCAAGCGTAGAACACCAATGAACATGACAAGATAAATACAAATGAATCTGACACACAAATCACACACCACCCCTAGGGTACGCCTAACTGTTGCCTTGCCTCGAAAGGTGATCGTCGAGTAGAGGATGTCTTAGTAAGTCCTCATGATCCGGGAACCTGGCATGAGGGTAGCTTCTAAGGTGTCTTCCCATTGCTCTGGTGATCACCATGTCCCGAACCTCGAATTGACCCGAACACCTCCAACGGTGGTGCTACCTACCTCTCAATGGTGGGATGGCACTACTTTAAAGGACATCTACACAGACGAATTCCTTAGGGTAGGTAGACGACTCTAGATACTTGCTCTAATTTCGAAACAAAAATTCAAACATACTTTTCACACCGACACCTTTTCAAAAGCTTTCGAAAGCAACTTTTCAAACACTCTTGAGGACCGATACAAGAGTCGAACTGGAATTTTCAAAGAAACTTTTTAAAACCCACAGTTGAAAAGCAAACAAACAATTTTGAAAACACAATGAGCAAGTATCTAAGAGCCCATGGATAACCATGGATAGAAAGGGTGCTAACACCTTCCCTTTCTATAATCTACCTCCCGAACCGAGAGCAATCTCTTTAGGGAATTTTTCTGTGCTTTTGTCCTTTCCATTTGGAGAAAATAAAAGACGGTGGCGACTCTTGCTTCCGCGACATTTCGCGAACCAACGTTAAACAGCCAGTTCCAGATCCACCGATCACAGATGGGAACTAGTTGCAAGATGTATGGCAGTTCCTCAGTGGGATTCTTGGGGCGTCCCTTGTCCAAGAATTGGTCGTCACTGCATTGGGCATCGGTTGAGTCTGGAGATGCAGTATGTCCGTCTCTAAAACCCAGGTTATCCTCGAGATGAGGATGTTCCTGACTTCCGTCGGTTTTGTGAGCAGGGGAAAAAAAACCTTTCCGGGAAGATGGAGATCATCATGGTCGGCCATGATTAGTGAAAGGAATCTTGAAAAATTTCTTTGATCTTTAAGTTTCGAGGAAAGAAAGATGAGGAGAGCAGTTTTCCACAGAAGGTGCCACTGATCTTACCGTTTGATCAGAACCTATAGAGTGGCTGAAAAATGATTTGTAGTCGGGCTGTGATGTCGAGGAGGAAAAAGGGGGGTTGTACCTACAAGGCACTCCAACAATCAAGTAAGAGTGAGAACAAGGAGATACACGCAAAGTATTAAGGTATTGATGGTGAATACTGAATATTCAATTCTTGGCCCTCACAAGTGTGATGGTTTAAATAATGCCCCTGACATATGGCCATTGGTTCTTGATTTCACGCCTGGATATGTGGGTCCTTAAAATCAGGTAACTGCCAGGACTTGGTCAAACCGGGCAGATGTGCCTGTAACTAGTCGTTTATTCTGAGGAGGGGGGCAATTACAGGCATCTCTCTGGTCGTTCCTGGTGTCATGCACAACTTTGATGTCGGGCAGGCTGAGAGGATGCTCTCCGATCATCATAGGCGAGTGCTGGCTTGGGAGGGAAAATGGTCAATATTGCCCAAGGGATAGCGGGCGATTCAGGTCATGGACATGTAGGCCATACCAAAGGAAAGGTCTAGACTGGGCCAATTCAAGTTTTCAGGTCAGTCCATAACACCTTGCATTTTAGCCTTCAAAAATACTACCATTGGATTCGTAACCCTTGATTTAGGGGGTAGGACGTTTCTGGATCATTAACATTTTGATTTTGCAGGTGTTGGAAGAAACAAGTCACCGGAGAAGACGACCAGAGCTAGGGCTCCGACGCTTCTCCGGCCAATATATTTGTTTACATATTTTTTTTTCAATTATATAAACGAATGTATAGCCACCCCAGTGGTAGAAATGCGTCGGTTAAGTCACTCTTCTCCCAGGTCACGGGTTCGATCCCCAGTTTTGCCAAATTCTTTCATGATTTCATTATGCAGATTTATCATATGATGCACTGATCCTGTTACCTTGACACAAACAACAACTTGGCCTGGTGGTATGCTAGGAGTGGGGAATGCTTGAGGGTGTGGGTTCAACGCCCACCCCTACCCTTTGGTTTATTTTCTATATTTCTCACTCTTTTTCACCCTTTTTCTTTAAAACTTTTTTTACAAAACCTTTTTTCTTTCTCAAAACATTTTTTAATAAACCCTAATCTAGGTTTTAGTTTTTAATTAACCCTAATTAATTTTTTTTAGTTTTTTATTTAATCAATTAATTTAGATTTTTAGGTTTTCACTAATTAACTATTTTCTTAATTAAAATCAACTTAGATTTTAGGGTTTTGATTAATTTAATTAACTAACGTTTTTCTAAATTAACTAAAGTTAACTAGGTTTTAGGTTAATCATCAAATAATTTTTTCATCAAACAAATAACAAACAATTTCTTTTTCCCGTTTCTTTTACTTTACAAGTTCGCGTACTTTATTACTGTCGCATATTTCACTATTTTTTCAATTATGTAACTGCTACGATTTGTAATAGTTTAAATTAGGGTTTTACTTCCTATTTCCCCAGTTTTATGGTTTTGTACCCCCTTTCCCAAATCCCTGTGTTGTACCCCAAAATTTGACCTCTCATATTTTTCCAAGATTTTTTCTCTTACATAGGTGATTACAAACACTTGATTAAAGAAAAAATATTTTTTTAAGATAAACAAGGTATTTCGATTGGCATGTCAAGGGGTCTTTCGATTGGAATTTTGACAGGCTTCGATTGAGCGCCTAACCTCCTCCAAGCTTGCCTCAAATTTCCAAGCTTGGATTGAAGCCTTGGTCTTCTGCTTGTTTGTTTTATACAAGCTTCGACTGGGCATGTGTTTCCTTTGAAACAGCCTCCTTCGATCCAAAAGGGAAAGGTCTCCTGTTAGTGCTCCTTCGATTGCACCATTGGCTTTGTATGCTGGCTTAATTCACAATGCAATGGCTACCTGCATGCAAGCTGGATTCCTGCTTCATTTGGGCATTTGGTTTCTTTGGAGCAAGCTTAATTCTTGCTTCGATTGGGTATTTGATTTCTTTGGAGCAAGCTTGATTCCTGCTTCGACTAGGCAAATTCTCCCTCTATACGTGCCTTCAACGTACAAAGAAAGAATCCCCTGCAAGCTCCCTTCGATCCACCAGTAGTGACCTCCTACATGCTTCCTTTGATCCACAAAACATTGGGTTCCTGCATGCCAGCTTCGTTCAGGGAAAAAGGCTTCTTCATGCTTGCTTTGGATTCACAATGGAAAAAAACTTCTTCAGACTGGCCTTTGATCCACAAGGCAAAAGGTTACTTTTAACTGGCCTTTAATTCACAAAGTTCCCACTGGGCAAAAGGCCCCTCAGCTTGTCACCAGCGCACGTATGCCTCTTCATGCTTGCCTTGGTTTCACAAGTCAAAGACCCATCAGCATGCCTTTGATTCACTAGGCCAAAAGTCCATCCATGTTTGTGGTGGAAGCGTAAGGCAAATACTTCTTTTGTGCTTGCTCTCAATGCCAATACCCTTCAATGCACAAAGTTTCTGCACTATGACGTACCCGGATGCCTCTTTCAGAAGGTACACAACTGGCGCATTCGAAGGACAGGCACATGGTCCATTCGAAGAACATATATTTGCCCCATTCGGAAGACATGTATTGATGGATTTAAAGGGGCATACATGGGTGTTACATTCAAAGGACTTACTTTGTTGGCCCATTCTAAGTAATGGCAAGTGATGTATACAAATGATGCATGGGTTCCCTTCAAAAGAGCACACACATTGGTTCAAAACGAAGCATATTGCTAGCCAAAACGAAAGAAAAATATTCAAAGAGACTTGCTGGCCAGAAATCCAACATACTTCCAGTTTCAATCCAATGTGCACAATCACATTCATGCCAAAAGAAGCTTTGATTGGCAAGGAAAGAGCTTTCGTTTGGGCTAGCTGAACAGGGGTTCAAATGAAGAAACCCCGGTGATGAGAACATGAGCCAGTCGAAAGGTACACAAATTATCCATTCGAGGAGGCAACCAAATGCCCACTCGAAGGGTACACAAATGGTCCATGGACCCATTCGAAGTCTATACAAGAAGTCCAATCGAAGGGCGGGAATTGGAGGCATTCAAAGGCCATTGATGTCCACATTCATTCAAATTTAAAAAAAAGGGACAAGATTCCATGCTTTTGGCCAAAGTTATAAATTTTCATTCATGGCTTTTGTGGTACAGTGGTAGAACCAACTGTTTCATACTGGTTTTGCATTTGTATTCGCAAATCTTGCGGTAAGCAAGAGTCGCCACCGAATTTTCTTTTATCCAACAAAGGAAAGGGTGAAAAGAACTGAAAAAGACCTTTTCGAGATTTTCTGAGCAAGGGGGGTAGATTATGGAAAGGGAAGGTGTTAGCACCCTTTCCATCCGTGGTTTTCCACGGGCTTTTAGGTACTTTCTAATTTTTTTAAAATATTTTCGTGTTTGTGTGTTTTGAAAAGTTTTGTTTGCTTTATGATAACTCTTGTATCAGTCCTCAAGAGTGTGATAAAGCATTTTTTTTAAAAAGAATTTCGAAATTGTGGTGTGAAAATGAATTAGATTTGAGCAAGTACTTAACAACTATCTACCTACTTGAAAAGGGTGTTCTTTTCCTCTTTTCCTTTAGATAGTTCTATCCTACTATTAATGAGTAGGTAGTCATATCGTTGTATGTTTGAGGGACTATCGAAGGGACGTTTATGGTCATTGAAGGCAACATGTAGAGATACCTTAGTAGTTCAAAGGGACTGTCATCATATATTCGTAGGCAACATCGAGGGACACAATCATTTCTCATAGGCAACTCGAGAGAAATTGAGGGACTATGATCTTTATGATGACTTTAACCGAGGGGTCTTTTCTAAGGTATCCTTATGTTCGAGGGACATGACCATTTCCGAAGGCAACCAAAGTGGGAAATACCCTAGGGGTGAGAGTGTGCAATAGTGTTCCTTTTTCAGGTATTTTTATCTTGATGTTAGTAATCTAAGATTGATTAATTATCTCTTTCCATACACGCCTAATTTACAAGCAGTTTATATACAGGAATATAATATAGTGCGGAAAGTAAATTGCAGGAAATAAAAACTCCTAAGCTATTACATGGCCTTGGGGCAGTTACAGTTATATCTGATTGAAAATGTTAAGTGCGGAAATTAAAACCCTAATTAGGCTATTACAAACCGGGCACAGTTAAATAATTAAAACTGAAAATAATAAGCGCGCAGAGATTAAGATGGGAACAAGTTTGAAACCCTAAAAATCGAATTGCTTATTAAATATATTTTTTGGTATTTTATGAAAAAAACTTGAGATTTAACCTAATTTCTAATTAATTTTAATTAAAGAAAACAAGTTAATAATCAATTAAATTAAGTTAATTTGCAAGAATTAATTTTAATTAAAAAAACCTAAATCTATTTTTTGTGGTTTTTTTATGATTTTATGATTAAAAAAAATGAATTAAAAAAATGTAAACTAATCAAAAAAATAAAATAAAGTAAATTAAAAAAAGAATGGGCCTGGAGTGAGAAACCACATTGGAGGGTGTTAACTGAATTTTCAAGGCCCAGATCTGATGGCCTATACTCATGCGCATGATCCAGTAATGCTGCATCTGGAAGGTCTATGGTGGGGCTGCACCCAGGAGCGCTGGATCTGGAACAATGAAGATCTGGCGGTGATGGTGTGAGGACACATGGTGTGCACGCTAGAGCTTGAAGCACTAGATCTACATGCACAAATAATAAAAATAATATGCAGGAGGCAACAGTTGAACCCTTGACCTCCCACACACATAATGCCTTAACACCCTTTGTTCTTGCCACTGGACCATACTGTATATTCGTTAATATAATCAAAATAAAACAATATAATATTAAATCAACACTATTGCTGAGTTGTCAACGCGTACGTCTTTAGTGGGACCCTGGATTTTAAATGAACCAATCAAAGCAAGTTATCCAGCCACGCCAGCGCAGGGAGGGTCAAACCATCCCTCACGGTGGTTGACCACCATCATCTTCGGTGATATCAAAATTGGAACCTACAAAATAACACGTTTCCGATCCAGAAATTTGACCTACCCCTCCTAAATCATATGTTGCGAGTTCAATGGTGGTATCCATTTGGCCTAAAAGTCCTTGTATTGTAAGTTTTGAAGGTTTCAGGTTGTGATGCCCTAACAATGGCATCTTTTGATTCAAGAATCAAAGCTCTCATGCGAAACATCTAACATGTTCTAATGGATGTCCTGAACACAAACCAACACATCAAACATGTCAACAATGCATGAAATATTAATTTTGAATTTATCAAACCTTACCAAACCGGTGGTGCTTGGTTACAGTGATCTGGGGTGTTACGAGCTTCAAGAATGATAGGGATGGACTCTTGGGACATTCAGGAGTGTGATGGAGTGCTTAGTTTTCCTTGAAAAGGGTTGAGATTGTTTGATACGAGTTTCACTTTTTTCTTTGAATTTTTGGAAAAGATTTCAGGGTTTTTGGAGGCAGCTGCGTGTCTGCCCTAAGTCTAGATAGTTTGTGTATATGTAGTGAATCGCATTAGGTTAACAAACGTGGAAAAGATCCATGCTTTGATGAGAAAAAATCTTCTTTCAATTATGTGATTTTTTTTGCTTTTTTAGAACAAATCCAATCTTTCTTTTCCCCACGAGCTTCCCTTGATTTTCCAGCATATTTTGTCCATTATTTGATGAGAAAAAGATTCCAAATCATATCTTCCATTATTTATTTTATTTATTTATTTAATTTTTTTATTTTAATGGATAAAATATCAAAATAAATAGTATAAATAATAAAATAATGTATGAATGAGCTCAAAGGTCGTGGGCCATCTTGGAAACAAGTTTCAAGCATGAAAAGATAGGACTATTTGGAAAAAATTCAAGTTTGGTCAATATTAGCTTCATGCACTTTTCCAAAAATTGGTCAACTTTAGCAATGCATATCTCTCTCATTTTTAACCCTAAGAGGGTGTTCTTGGACTTTTTAGAGATCTTATGATGTCCTCTAAACAACCCTTTTGGTTTAATTTCAATTGGATCTTCCATGTTCATGTAAGGAGCTTTGACCCAAAAGGTGTTTTTGTTGACTTTTTGAAAGGACCTATAATGTATGAGCTTGTATCTTTTAACTGGGGGATTTCTTTAACTTGGGAGCTTAAGAGAAGTTGTAGGGAATTGGATTCTCTTCAAAATGAGCTTTAGTGGAAATTTTTTTGATAAAGTATGAGAAAGTTATGCCTGGTCAAAGTTTGGTTGACTTTTCCTATAAAAACCCTAATTTGCCATTTTTGACTTTTGATGAATTAGGAGCATTTCTTGAGGAATAATGATCAACCCTTGATCAAATTATGGATATTACTTCTAAATGTTAATTTTGATCAAAAATCTTAAAGTTTGACTGTATATAGGCCACAATTGACTTTTGACCTAGTACAATTAATTTTTAGGCATTTGAGTAGTTGGCTGAGCAAACTTGTTGGGCAAGGCATGAAATTTGGCATGGATGATCTTGAGTACATATTATGGCCATGGTAAACATTTGAGACCCTTGAAGCTCAACCATCTTGATGAAAATTGAAACCCTAGTTTAAGGTTTATTGCCTTAGGAGGAGAATTTGTCTGGTCAATTCTTAGTCATCCTAGGGCAAGTTAGGGACCTCAATGGGCATGTGTTGAGTAAAATGAGAGGGAAAATTTGGGGGTACAACAGCAGACCCTGTTCAATCTTCTTAAACCTGAGGATGTGGATTGGCTGGTCTGCCTTTCGTGATCTGAAGGTGGAGTGCCCAAAAATTTGCACTCGTCTAAAATGATACTTGACTGTGTAGATAACATCAGGAATGGGCTCGTAGATGCCATTTAGAGAAGATGATGGGAGATCTTCGGAGATGGTCTTAAATACGCCATCCAGAGAATAGGACAGAGAGTCGTCGGAGATGGGCTTAAAGATGTCATCTAGAGGACAATGTTGATTTCATGAGATATTCCTTTATGGGGATTCCTATTTTTCTTGTTAAGGAGGACTCCGCTGAGGAATGTTGGTCTCTGTTTTGGGGAAATAGAGTTTAGGAGCTTCAGTTGTCCATTACTCTACTGGGGAGTCATCTCTTGATGGGAGAGACAGAAGTGAACTGCTATCTGGTCGGGATCCAGGCTTCACAGTGACTTGCTGAGGATAATAAGGTTGACTGCCATCAGGTCGTATTCCAAGCTTCACAGTGACTTACTAGGGGAACATGAAATTAACTTCTATCTGGTCGGACTCTAGGCTTTGCAGTATCTTCAACTGGAATAGAAATCAGAAAAATCTTAGTGTCGATTTAACTGAACCAGAGGAATGTCTTGAGTTGTCTTCAACTGGAATAAAAATCAGGAAAATCTTAGTGTCGATTTAACTGAACAAGAGAAGGGTCTCGAGCTAACTTTAACTTGAATAGAAATCATAAAAATCTTAGTATCGATTTAACTGAACCAAAGAAAGGTCTAGAATTATCTTCAACTGGAATAGAAATCAGGAAAATCTTAGTGTCAATTTAACTGAAACAAAAAAAAGGTCTTGGATTATCTTCAACCGGAATAGAAATCAGAAAAATCTTAGTATCGATTTAACTGAACCAGAGAAGGTCATTGTTGTACCCTAAAATTTTCCCTCTCATTTTATCAAGACTTCCCCTCACAAGACTCTTTGAACTCAAGACCAAGCTAGGGTTTGCTCTGCTCAAGACATCTCCTTGCACTATTGACCTAAAATTAGGGTTTGAGATTGCTCAAGGATTTTTGGACTTCCAATGCTCAATCTGATTTTCATACTTCATGTTGGACTTATAAGATTTCTCATACCAAGTTTCAAGCTTTGAATCAAATTTTTACCCAGTCAATTGGACAATTGACCTAGAAATCAACTGTATTGGGGAAAAGTCAATTGTGGCCAATTTACAGTCAAACCTCATAATTTTTTATCCACATTAACATTATAGACTCATATGAACCATTTGATCAAGTTTGGACCACAACTCCTCAAGAAATTTGATCAAATCACCAAAAGGGCAAAATGGTCATTTTTAGGGTTTTGATGGTAGAAGGGAAATTTCTGATTTTTGACCTAGCCAATGGAAAATTGGGTTCAAGCATGGATTCATGGACCCAATGGCATCATCTTGACCTAATCACAAGGTTCAAAAGATCTCAAAAGCATTGGATTGACAGATGAATTTTCCAGTCAACTGATCAAAAATCAACTGTACACTGAAAAGTCAAACTTTGACTTTTTGGTCAAAATCAAGTGCCAAGGGTCATTTTCATAAAGATGTGTCAAAACATGAAACTTGTTCACCAAGAAACTTAATTTTGCAAATTAGGGTTTAAGATTTAAAAATTTCATAACTTAGAATTTTTCTAAGTTATGAAATTTTCTTATTTTTTCCCAACTTTGCTCAATATTTTCACCATGATGAAATTGGATTCAAACAAAACTTCCAACATAAAAGTTGTAGTCCTCAACAAAATATACAACTTTTATTCACAAAGTTTTACCAAAAGATGCTTGGATCTCAAGTTATGATTTTTGGAATAAGGGTCCATGAAACTTTTAACTTAGTGAAATTTTGCCCTAGTTTAGGCAGGATTTTGCCTATCTTCATGGCAATTTTTCACCTAGTTCCAATTGGAATATCGAAATGCATTTCAAATATGGATTGTATAGAATGTTATAATCTTTCCAAAATATCCAAGAATTCTCCAAAATCATTTGTGGTTAGGGAAAATCAAAGGTTTAAATTTGGCAAAAAGTCACTTTGATCCATGGCATTTTTCATGTTGCTACAAGTTGCAATTTCTGTCCAGCTTTGTTTGTACTTGCTTACAGGTATCTAAACCCTTCCACACTAAAAAATTTAATGCAAACTCAATGGATTAATGCATTTTTCTGATCAATGGAAGATTACACAAAGGATTAATCCAAAAATGACAAAAAGCTAACAATGCCATTTTGATAAAGGTGGATTTATGTCAATTTGTTTCCCTTGAGCTTTAAACCCATCTCTTTGCAGCAAACAAACTCCATAAACTTAGGCATAGGTACAATAACTTTGTGCATTCTTGAAGCTAGCCTGTACATGCCTGCCCTTGGTCACTTCACACTTTTCTTCAAGACCAAGTCAACTTGCCAAAATCACAGAACTTAGGTATCTGATAAAACCAAGTGTTGTAACCATTTCAAACAACTTTTGCATATTTCCTAAGGTCAGAAACACGAGCTAGCTAGTCCTCAAACACCCTTGAACACCAAAACACCAAAAACTTGCAAAACAGGGCAGCTTCTGCATTTTGACATCCAAAGCAAAATCCACTCGTGTGTTTTGCTTACAAACACTTCAAACACCTTCTAAACAACCCACCTAAGCTATCCCAACCATTGGCCAACAACTATAACCTTGTTTTCAAGCTTCACCATTTTTGAATTCTGATTGTGCAGGTTGACTTCTACAATCTTATTCAAGCAGATTACAAGCAAACTAAGCATTGGGGAAGGTCAAAGGAACTTCAAGCAAGCTCACAAACATCTCAGGCCTCACTGAAAACCCCTACATTGACATACTCGAGTTCAACTGAAACTGGTAAAGTTCAAACTTCTACCTCTCTATTTAGGAATCATTAGGCTTAGGTTTGTGAATAAAAATGTAGTACTCATTGCCCTTAAGCTGTACATATGCATAGATTTCATTTAAGTTAACTGTGTTGGGAGAATTTGGATGACGAACTTTCTGAAAAAGCTAGGTTAGAAATTAGGGCCAGAGAAATTCTCTCTGGTCTTTGAGAGTTAGATTAAGTTTTTTACATGGTTAGAATCGTATGATCATGCTCTATAACTTTCATGTTGCAAGTTTTCGTTTTTAAGCATAAATGCAGGAGTTAGCAGTTTGAACTATGGCGCGCGTTATTTGGTTCAAAGGTTGAAGACAAAGCTGGCCATCTGGGCTGGGCATGTTTTGTTTCCACTATTGACACACCCCTATTGCTGTTTACACCCCCTTGGCCCATTGTTTTATATTTTCATATTTTTTTCATTTCTTTTTTAGTTTCTGACTTTATTTTATTTTTCTAAACATAAAAAATTACTAAAAATATTTTCATAAATTTTCACATTTTATTTCGTTATTTTTATTATTTTTTTGGACATTAAAATAATTACCTTAATAATATACTTTTTATTTTATTAAATAAAGACTTGTAAATAATACAAAAAATACCATATATTTTTATTTTTATTATTTATACACTTAAACAATATTTTCTCATATATTTATAATTTTCTAAACATTTGTATATATTTTATTTTATTTTCTTGTACATAATATATATATATATATATATATATATATATATATATATATATATATATATATATATATATATATATATATATATATATATATATATATATATATATATATATATATATATATATATATATATATATATATATATATATATATATATATATATATATATATATATATATATATATATATATATATATATATATATATATATATATATATATATATATATATATATATATATATATATATATATATATATATATATATATATATATATATATATATATATATATATATATATATATATATATATATATATATATATATATATATATATATAAATATATAAATATATATATATATATATATAAATATATATATATATATATATATATATATATATATATATATATATATATATATATATATATATATATATATTCTTAAACCAAAATTAGGGTTTTCACCTTTAATAAAAATAACCTTTTATTTTCTTATTTTTGATACAAAAATAATTTATTTTTACATACATAAAAATAATACCAAAAAAAACACCTTTGGCATATTTATAATATATTGCATATTTATTTAATTGTCTATTTAAATATTGTCTATTTATTTATTTATGCAAAGAATTCAATATGGTTGTAATAATCTTAGGGTTTTAATTTCTTACCAATAATCCCCTATTCAAAATTGCATCTCCCTCCCCATATCAATGTTGTAATAGTTGTAGATTTACTTTTACGCATTTATAGCTTTCAAATATGCATGATAGAGATTAGGGTTTGTATGCAAATATCCAAAATCAAGCAAATAGCTTGACTAAAACAAGACAAAAATGCATGAAAATGACAACACAATGCACACAAGCACCCCTAGGGTTTCATCCACTTGTTGCCTTAAAAATGACCATGTTATGCATGTTAGGTATCTTGGCAAAACATAAACAAAACAAAAAGATCATAGTGCCTCGATGACGCTATCTTGGTTGCCTAAACAAAATGATCTAGTCCCTCAAAACTTGCTAAGATACTTGGCAATATTGTTATCATGGTCATACGATGACCCGCGCCCGTCCCGTTTAACATCCAAACACAAGTTTGTTTACCAAATACAATGGTAAAACAACACTGTCAAAGGGTTAAAAATGTGTAGGAAAGATCTTTGAGTAGGGTAGACAGCTCCTAGTTACTTGATCAACTTGCAAACATCCTTGCTATTTTCAAACTATCACACACAATACAATTTCAAAACATTTTCCAAAACAAAACTTTCAAACATTGAAACATATTTTCAAAAGACAAACACCTTTGTGTATATTCAAACAAGAATCATTACAAAGGTTGCATAGACAAGGCCTCTTTTCAAAACATTTTCAAAACCACACACAAAGCACCATTTCAAACAATTGAAAAGCAAAAGCAAGTGATCTAAACAAGTAACTAAGAGCCCATGGAAAACAATGAATGAAAAGGGTGCTAGCACCTTCCCTTTTCATAATCTACCCCACGAACCCAAGAAAACATCTCAATGGTCTTTCCTGTGCTTTTTGACCTTTCCTTTGGATAAAATAAAAAGTCGATGGCGACTCTTTCTAAACCGAAACATTTGCGAACATAAACGCAAAACCTCAAGTCAGTTCTCCCACCGTATCACAGAACTGGAGACTCTACTGGGGAAACATCTAAAAGTGGGGTTACCTTAGGGTTTTAGATCACCTTTACATGCTTATTTTGTATGCTTTGATTGCTTTACATTTGGTTCTATTGTTTGTGTTTGAAATCCTCTACCCGGATTTGGGAAACATTCATAGGTAAATAGCAATACATTGTGGAAACAGTGCGGGGTATACCGACATGGTTGAAGCAATAGCTATATTAGTGCGACATATTTGTGGGTACCGGTAGCCTTTGAGTCAATCAAAGAGAATACGGGGCCGCTGAGTGATGTCATGAAGCACTAATGGACTTTTAGAACCTTTACTTGACCATCTTGGCCTTTTTAGGGGTAGTGAGATGACCGACTTTGGTGCAGTCCGAAGTTGGTAGATACTCGATACTACACTCATTGAGGGTTATTTTCTTGGAATATTTCGGTCGCCAGTAAAGTGGCTAAACTGAAACAATGAACACAAAAAATAATCCAGTGATATTGAGCTCCTTAGAACCCGATTACTATTTATAGGACAGGTTGAGCCAACTAACTTCAAGAGGGTACTTACCTATGAAACTCCATGCAAGCCTAAACTAGGAACTTGTGTGATTTGTTTGTACATATACTTGTGCATACATCATGAACATCATGAAACATTATTTTCATCCACTAACCATTTCAAGGGTTTGGATCTTCATCTTTGTTCCTATTTTGTAGGTTATGGAATCACTTAGCAGGAAAACAATCCAGGTCAACTGTGATCGGTGGATCTGGAACTGACTGTTTAATGCTGGTTCGCGAAATGTCGCGGAAGCAAGAGTCGCCACCGTATTTTATTTTCTCCAAATGGAAAGGACAAAAGCACAGAAAAATTCCTTAAAGAGATTGCTCTCGGTTCGGGAGGTAGATTATAGAAAGGGAAGGTGTTAGCACCCTTTCTATCCATGGTTATCCATGGGCTCTTAGATACTTGCTCACTTGTGTTTTCAAAATTGTTTGTTTGCTTTTCAAGTGTGGGTTTTAAAAAGTTTCTTTGAAAATTTCAGTTCGACTCTTGTATCCGTCCTCAAGAGTGTTTGAAAAATTGCTTTCGAAAGCTTTTTGAAAATGTGTCGGTGTGAAAAGTATTTTTGATTTGTTTTTGAAATTAGAGCAAGTATCTATGAGAACCTACCTACCCTAAGGAATTCGTCTGTGTAAATGTCCTTTAAAGTAGTGCCATCCCACCATTGAGAGGTAGGTAGCACCACCATTGGAGGTGTTCGGGTCAATTCGAGGTTCGGGACATGGTGATCACCAGAGCAATAGGAAGACACCTTAGAAGCTACCCTCATGCCAGGTTCCCGGATCATGAGGACTTACTAAGGCGTCCTCTACTCGACGATCACCTTTCGAGGCAAGGCAACAGTGAGGCGTACCCTAGGGGTGGTGTGTGCGATTCGTGTGTCGTTTTCAGATATTTTGTCTTGTCATGTTAAAGTGTTCTACGCTTGATTTTATTTTGTCCATTCATTCTTGCATGCATTGTTTAACAGTTAAAAAGCTTGCGGGAAAGTAAATCTAAAGCTATTACAAATGGCGCGGGTCCACATCGCCAAAATTAAACCGGACCCGATTTGACGGAAAGTAAATAAAGCAATAAAATAAAAGTGCGAGAAGTAAAATTGTTACAACGCTTTGGGAGAATTACATAATTATAATAAACGACATAAAATAAATGCGCGAAATTAAATAAATTATGAACATGGGCGTTGGACCCTTTTGCAAAAAATTAAAGTTAATGAAGGATTGAAATTAAAATTTAAAAGAAAATGTTTTTTAGATTTAATAGAAAAAAATAATTAATTAAAATAAAATGAAACGCAAACCCTAATTCTAATTATTTTTTAGTTATTAAGAAAATATTGAAAATTTTAACTAAATGAAACCCTAATTTTTGTGTACAATTTAATCATGAAAATAAATAAATAATAATATTATGACAAAAAGGAAAGATTAAAAGGAATGAAAATTGTCAATTAAGCTAATTCTACCTTTTTTATATTTATTATGAAAAGAATTAAAATTGCAAAAATCCTAATTAAAACTAAATTCATTACATGTTAATTTATTTACAAGAAAATATCAAAATAACTAATCATTATATTTTTTTATCTTTTTCTGAGTTTTTAAGGTATTTTTTGTATTTGGTAAATAATTAATTGAATTGAAACAAATAAAGAAAATAAAATCATAATTGAAAATAAAATAAATAATAAAAAAAATATAGAGAAGCAAACCAGGGGGGGTTCAGTCCCAATTGTGAGGTGTGATCCAAGAAGCTGGCCCAATAAGCTTGCAATTCGTTGACCTTTCCATGCATTATGTGGCTTGTTGACTGGGGGTGCAGCGTGTTCGTTGAATCCTGGCCTTTGATTTGAATGTGCTAGACGCGTGGATGGTTTGATATGATGAGCGTATGGTGATCCACAATGTTGTGCCTGCATAGGAACTAATATGGAAAAATAATATTGAAAGTTACTCAGACCTGGGACTCGAACCCAGGTCTTGGACGTTATTGCCTTCAACGTTTGCCAGCTGAGCTATGAAACATATGTTAACATATTATAATAAACAAATAACAAAAAGAAAAACGAAAGCATTAGTGGTTAGAGCGCGCGAAATTTAAAAACAACGAATCATGCTTTGCCACGAGGTCTTCTTCCTCGTTTCCCCTGAAACTAAAAACATTGAGCCACGGTTTTCAGAGCGTGGTCTTAGAGGGCTTTAGGGAAAATAGCGAATAGCGCTACAGGGCTTATAAATTGTTCGCGACAAGTGTTCCTTCTTCGTCTCTCTGCACTGAGTTGGATGGTCATGGTTTGGAGGCTTAATTTTACCTCGTTACCAAAGCCCTAAATTGACAAACCTGTAAACCCTAGAAATCGCGCATGGTAAAATCTCATACACAGCACGATAATCAAATCAAACATAAGGGTTAGCTTTAAAACATCACAAGGAACAAGAATCCATAATTAGAATGTCATGAGGATGCCTAGAATCGAAAATACGATTGTCACTTTTTTGCTGTACAGGGAGGGTTCTATATACCAATTCCTGGAGTTTAAGTTGATGTTTTAGATTGCAATGTGATCAGGAGGACTTGAGGAAGCTATTAGAAAAACTTTTATGCCTTGAATCGCCTCCTATCAATGAATTCAGTTTTGCTTTTTATGGAGAAAACTTCAAGCTTGTCTATGGTCTTTGAGCGCAGCATTCAGTGTCTTGTGATTAGGGTTTGACTCAGTACTTATGAGGGAAGGGAATTAAGTCATTAGCTGGCCTTTATCCATGCCCATGAGAGAACTAGTCTTAGGTTTTTCACCATTAACAAACTTTCCCTTTTTTAAGCAAAACCAAGACTTGGTGTACAACCTAACCCTAGCATGAGTTTGTGAGCTGGCACATGATATATGGAAGCTATCCAAATTCAAATGACACTATTCCATTGATTTTTAAATTTTATTTTAATTATTAAAGATTTAAAATGAATTAAATTAATAAAAATTAAATAAAATAGAAAAATAAATGTTTGATCTTGAAATTAATCATGGGACACGTGTGTGGCATGACAAGGCTGAATCAAGTGGAAGAAAGTGGGCCCTTTTGTCAAAAATTGAAGTTTCAAGGATAGTTGACTTTTGCCATTTCACAAAAATTTCCCAACTTCTACAAGGCATAACTTGCTCAATTTTTAAGCTTTTCTCATGTTCTTGGACATTTTGGAAAGGTCTTTGAGTCCTTTAACCAATGCCTTTGGTCCCATGTCATTTTGATTTTCCAATCTCAAGTTATGGCCTTTGACGTAAAGTCTCTTTTTGTTGACTTTTGAAAATGACCTATAATGTTGAAATTGATAACTTTTTGTGAGAGCATTTCTTGGACTTGAAGTATGAAGATGAGTTGTAGGAAATGTCTTTCTCTTCAAAATGAGCTTTGGATGGAATTTTTATGATAATCCATGTGAAAGTTATGCCTTGGTCAATTTCAGTTGACTTTTTCAGCTGTCCAAATAAGGAAACTTTTGCATCTTGATGATTTTCTGAGCCAAATTTTGAGAATCATGATCAAGCATTGATCAAATGATGTTTGTGGCTTCAAAATGATATGCTGACCAAAAATTTGAACTTTTGACTGCCAAATGACCATTTTGCCCCTACAGTTGACTGTAGTGCAATTTAGGGTTTTGACTGTGCAATTTTGAGCTGAATGCCTTGAAACTTGATATGAGGATGCTTGACCATGTTTGTAAGCATATGAGACTTGATTGAGCCTTTGAACACTTCCTTTTCTTGATCAGACCCAAAACCCTAATTTTGACTGTTTAGGAGGCCCTTGCACTGTGCAACCCTTGGGGAATTTTGTGACTTGGCTTGGAAATTTCTTGAAGAATATGGGAGGGCAAATTTTGGGGTATAACAGTTGCCCCTGTTCAATCTTCTTAGACCTGAGGATGCAGATTGGCGGACGTGCCTTTCGTAATCCGAGGGTAGAAGATGATTGGACACTAGAGTGCCCAGAAATTTGCGCTCACATAGTGGCAGTGATGGTGGAATGGGCTTATAGATGCCATCTGGATGTTTGATTGCGTAAGAGATTCCTTGGCGAGAACCTGTATACCTGCAAAACAGAAAATGAGTACCTGACACGTTGCAGGAGCTGATTTTTAGATGCCTGGTATGGATGTGTCCTGACTGGTTACAGGGGCTGAGTCTGGAGCTTCAAACGGAGATGAAAGAACCAGGGATGGTTACTACCTTAGCATGAATGGTAAGAGAACCTTGGGCGACTTTAACTTCAACAACGCTCGTTGAGAAAAAATCTTGGATGTCTTCTACTGGGATAAGAATCAGGGAGATCTTAGGGTCGATCTGACTGAACCAGAGAGGCCTTTGACTGGATAAGCATCAGGAAAATCTTAGGGTCGATTTAACTGAACCGGACAAGGTCTTGGAATATCTTCAACTGGATAAGCATCAGGGAGATCTTAGGGTCGATCTGACTGAACCAGAGAAGGCCTTTGACTGGATAAGCATCAGGAAAATCTTAGGGTCGATTTAACTGAACCGGACAAGGTCTTGAACTATCTTCAACTGGATAAGCATCAGGGAGATCTTAGGGTCGATCTGACTGAACCAGAGAAGGCCTTTGACTGGATAAGCATCAGGAAAATCTTAGGGTCGATTTAACTGAACCGGTCTAGGTCTTGAAATGTAGCTTGAGAACTTTAACTGGATCTTTCCTGAAATGTAAAAGTCAGCCATATGCAATGCATGATATGGATCGAGTAATGATGTTCTCAACATAAATGAGATTCGTAGGATATGATGCGTCTATGCATGCTATAATGATGTATGTGATGTTTTATGTATGTTTTTGTCTAGGAAAGTGAATCCTTGACGGGTGCCGGGAAGTCGTATCCTGGGCTGATGTCGAAGAATAGATTTTGCTTCCGTTGGGGATGATAACTGCAAGAATACCGGTAGGAGAAGATGACTCTGTTGCGGAATAAACTTGGCAAATGGAGGATTCTGCGGGGAAAAAAGATACTCTAGCGACCATGCTGGGAAGCAATACTCTGTGGGAAGAGGGATGTCTTGCTGAGTGTTGATAATAGTTTGCTGGGGATAGGAAGACTTTGTCGACGACACTCTTTCCGTGGCTTTTGGCTGAGGATAACCCAGTTATATCCTGTTAAGGAAATAACTCTTTAAATCAAGCCGGACGACGCGTTCGTGCTCTGCGAAGGATAAGCTTCCAGAATTTACTGGGGATAAGCTTACTGCTTGGGGGGATATGAATTCCAACTTTCCTGGGGAAACTAATTGGACTCTCCTGGGGAGTTTTGATATGCTGGGGAAGTGATTCCTTTGAATGTTGATGTATGCCGCCGGGGAACAATCTTTAGACCAAGACTGCCGGAGATGCTTGTTAAGAATATATGCTGCTGGGGAATGTTGAGATCTGCGGGAGGACACCCAACTTCCTTAAGGTTGATAACTGTTTTGCTTGAGAAGAGTATACTGCTTGCTGTTTCACTCTCTGGGGAATTAAGATGTACTGGCTATGCTCTTTAGTTGAACCTACCTTGGTACCTGGGAGGATAGAACAATTAGATTGCCTAGACAACTCCTTATTGCCCCTGTTTCTAATGTCCCCTGTAATTAATTCTTTGTTTCGTATGCAAATATTTATGAGCTAGCAAATTATTGTCAATGCATATATCACAAATTGAACCTTGGACGTTCTTCGCAAAACAAAACAGAAAAGGAAAAAAACAAAAGGCACATTTTAACTGAAAAGTATATCTGTATTGATTTTTGAATGGCCTGTGAATAGGCATTTTGTATACAAAAGGCTGACGTCCTAATAAGAGAACGCCACCAAGCAAAAAGGGTTTATACAAATTTTGTACAAAAGAAAATAAAACAGCTGTGTGAAATGAATGATCCACTGGGTTTCAACTCTGCTATTGCCTTTATAACTCCGAGCGTCTCATCACTTGATGACCTTGGTTGAAGGTGAAGCTGACTGATCGATGCCGTCTGATCTTGATGTAGATACCGGATTCTGGATGCAAAGTGATCAATGAGACATAGCATTACGCTTTTATCCCTAATTTTGCCTGGACCTCCCTTTCGGGTTTTCAGTCCACCGGGATATCCATTTTTGCCCAAGCCGCCCTTTCAGGTTTTCGACTTGCCGGGTGTATAGATTTTTTCCATTTTCATCCTTTCATTTTGCCCGAACCCTTTTGGTTCGACAGGAAGCCCTAATTTTTGCCTAGGCATGTCAGCCTAACGGGTCTTTTTTTTTCATGCGTAATATTTTTTTACTATGTCTGCATTGGCGGGGTGAGGAAGGTCGTCACCATCCATATTGGTTAATATCATTGCTCCTCCTGAGAACACATGCTTAACCACAAATGGCCCTTCGTACGTAGGGGTCCATTTGCCCCTTGGATCATTCTGAGGAAGGATGATTCACTTGATTACCAGATCCCTGACTCGATATTCTTGTGGTCTGACCTTTTTGTTAAATGCCCTGATCATCCGTTTCTGATACGTCTGACCATGACAGATAGCGGCAAGTCTCTTTTCATCAATAAGGTTGAGCTGATCAAGTCGTGTCTGGATCCAATCATCTTCGTTCAGATTTGCATCCTTCATTATCCGGAGAGAGGGTATTTGCACTTCGATTGGCAAGACTGCCTCCATACCATAAACCAGAGAGAAAGGAGTTGCCCCGGTTGACGTCCTGGCTGAGGTACGGTACCCATGTAGAGCGAACGGTAACATCTCATGCCAATCTTTATAAGTCACTGTCATTTTCTGCACGATTTTCTTGATGTTCTTATTTGCTGCTTCTACAGCCCCATTCATCTTCGGTCTGTAAGGAGAAGAATTGTGGTGCTGTATTTTGAACTGTTCGCAAAGCTCAGCGATCATCTTATTGTTCAGATTGGTACCGTTGTCTGTAATAATTCTCTCAGGGACGCCGTACCGACAGATCAGGTTATGCCGAATGAACCGTGCTACAACAGTCTTGGTTACCGTAGCATAGGATGCTGCCTCAACCCACTTCGTGAAGTAATCAATTGCCACTAGGATGAAGCGATGTCCATTAGATGCCGTAGGTTTAATCTCGCCGATCATGTCCATGCCCCACATTGCAAACGGCCAAGGCGCAGTCAGAACATTCAGGGGGACCGGAGGAACATGCACCTTGTCTGCATAAATCTGGCACTTGTGGCATGTCCTGGAATGTTGGTAACAGTCAGCTTCCATTGTGGACCAATAGTATCCTGCCCGTAGGATTTTCTTAGCCATAGTATGTCCGCTGGAATGCGTACCAAAGGTCCCTTCATGTAGCTCTTCCATGATTCTTTCTGCTTCAGTTTTATCCACACAACGCAGTAAGGTTGAATCATGGTTTCGCTTGTACAAGATGTTGTTGCTAAGGAAGAATTTGGCTGCGAATCTTCTCAGGAATTTCTTATCATTGACAGAGGCACCTTCGGGGTATTCCTGAGTTTCCAAGTATCTCTTTACTTCATGGTACCAAGGCTTCTCAGTCACTAATTCAGTCTCGAGATCACAACAGTATGCCGGTTCATCCAGTTTCCAGATGATGATCCGGGGAGCCTCATTATCCCATTTGACCTTGAACATTGAAGACATTGTAGCTAACGCGTCCGCCAACTGATTCTCTTCTCTTGGAAAGTGCTCAAATGTTATCTCTGTGAAGTGGGGGATCAGGGTCAACACACATTCTCTGTAAGGAATCAAGTTTGGATGTTTCGTATCCCACTCTCCTTTGATCTGATTGATCACAAGAGCGGAATCTCCGAAGACACTCAGAAATTTGATCCTCAGGTCGATCGCAGCTTGAAGACCCATGATACACGCCTCATACTCCGCCATGTTGTTGGTACAGTTGAAACACAGCCGGGCGGTGAGTGGAGTATGAGTACCTTGTGGAGATATGATGATGGCACCAATACCATTTCCCAAAGCGTTGGATGCTCCGTCAAAATGCATAGACCATCGGGATCCTGGTTCAGGTCCTTCATCCGGTCCAGGTACTTCACAGTCAGTTACTATCATAATGCTTTCATCCGGAAACTCGAAGTTCATTGATTGGTAGTCATCCACAGCTTGATGTGCTAAGTGGTCTGCCAATACACTTCCCTTGATGGCTTTTTGGGTCGTGTACTGAATGTCGTATTCCGTCAAGATCATCTGCCATCTTGCAATTCTCCCAGACAAAGCAGGCTTTTCGAATATGTACTTTATAGGATCCATTTTTGAGATCAACAAGGTAGTGTGAGTCAGCATATACTGTCTCAGCCGGCGAGCAGCCCATACCAAAGCGCATCAAGTTTTCTCAAGCAGTGAGTATCGGGTCTCACAGTCGGTAAACTTTTTGCTAAGGTAATAAATGGCATGCTCTTTTCGGCCGGACTCGTCATGCTGCCCCAGCACACACCCCATTGAATTATCAAGCACTGTCAGGTAAAGTATCAAAGGTCTCCCTTCAACTGGTGGCATAAGGATGGGTGGTTCTTGGAGATATTCTTTGATTCTGTCAAAAGCAGCCTGACATTCATCATTCCAACGTACTACCTGATCTTTCTTCAACAGCTTGAAGATTGGTTCACAGGTAGCAGTTAGGTGTGAGATGAACCGAGCAATGTAATTCAGACGTCCTAGAAAGCCTCTGACTTCCTTCTCTGTCTTAGGAACTGGCATCTCTTGAATGGCTTTGACCTTAGCAGGGTCCACTTGAATTCCCTTGTCACTTACCACGAAGCCTAGCAACTTTCCAGATCTTACCCCGAAGGTGCACTTGTTCGGGTTTAACCTCAGCTTGTACAATTTCAAACGGTCAAACAGTTTCTGCAGATGATCAAGGTGTTCTTCCTCAGTCTGGGACCTAGCGATCATGTCGTCAACATACACTTCTATCTCATGATGGATCATGTCATGAAATAAAGCAACCATGGCACGTTGGTAGGTTGCCCCAGCATTCTTTAGTCCAAAAGGCATGACTTTGTAGCAGAAGGTGCCCCACTGAGTAACAAATGTAGTCTTTTCCATGTCTTCAGGAGCCATCTTGATCTGATTGTAGCCTGAAAAACCATCCATAAAAGAGAACACTTTATGCTGAGCTGTATTATCAACAAGGACATCAATGTGAGGTAGAGGGAAGTCATCCTTGGGGCTGGCCCTGTTCAGATCCCTGTAATCGACACACATTCTGACCTTGCCGTCCTTCTTAGGTACCGACACCACATTAGCAACCCACTGAGGGTAAGAAGTCACTGCAAGAAACCCGGCATCAAACTGCTTCATAACCTCGGCTTTAATCTTCTCAGACATCTCTGGACGCATACGGCGGACCTTTTGCTTAACCGGAGGGCAATCTTCTTTAGTTGGTAAGTGATGGACCACAATGTCGGTATCTAATCCGGGCATATCTTCGTAGGACCAGGCAAAGATCTCCATATAGTCATGCAGCATCTGAGTCAACCGTTGCTTCACGCTGAGCTCTAGGTTGGCACCAATCTTTACCCCTTTCTTGTCTTCTTCAGTACCCAAGTTTATTATTTCCACTGGCTCTTCATGGGGTTGAATTGCCCTTTCTTCCTGTTGTAACAGTCTTGCAAGTTCACCAGGCACTTCGCAATCATCTTCACCTTCGTCTTCGGCTAAGTTGATCGGATTTTCGAAGTCATAACTGGCAGTAGCAGAGTCGTTACCAGCAAGATCCAGAGTGGATTGAAACCTGTATGAGTGAGTGTGTGTGTAAATACAGCTGTTTTGCAATATGTAAAGAAAGGAAAGAAAAGGAGCGCAAAATTTGAAATGTGAAAAACGTCCAATGCTTTTATTTATGATATATGACAGTGACAAACAAAAGCCCTCATAAACAAAACCACGGTTCCCCGGGTAAGACACCGGGCCATATAGTTTCAAATTATTGTTTATTACAAATCCAAAACAAAGAAGTTCATTACTGGGGAACAAAAGTTATGGGTGTAAAGTCTTTAGCAGTCCAATTGGTCAATCCACCGTCGGTCGTCGGGTAGATCCAGCTATCGAACTCTGACTCTTCCACTTCATCTTCCTCTCCAATAGCATTCACTTCTGAGTGGGTGATGAGCACAGGAGGTCTTCCAATTCTCGCCTTGCGCACTGCTTTCTGAGCTTCTGTGGTGAAACCCAGCCCAAACTTGTTAGTCTTAGGAGTAAGATCAGGGAGCTTGCCCCAGTTTGCACATTCACCTCTTTCGATCACAGCCCGGGCGTCCTTTAAGGAGGCCATCTTCAAAGGAGAAACCTCTTCATCCACTGCTTCTGTTGCTGCCAAAGTTTGTGGCACTTCCTCAAAATGTTGAAAGGGGGTTTCAATGAACTCCCCATCCATTTCTACGTATTTGAAGGAGTTGAGGTGGCTGACCATGTACTCCTCTTCCCCTTGCACCGTTACGATCTTCCCCCTGACCGGGTACTTGAGCTTCTGATGCAACGTGGAGGTCACAGCTCCAGCCTTGTGGATCCACGGGCGACCCAGCAAACAAGAATAGGACGGATGGATGTCCATCACATAGAATTTTGAATCAAATACCTGTGACCCAACCCTGATTGGGATGTCCACCTCACCATGTACCATTCTCTTGGACCCGTCAAAGGCCCGGACAACAATGTTACTTGGTTTGAGCTCTAGACCCTCACAATCCAGCCTATCCAGAGCCTTCTTGGGCAGCACGTTTAATGAAGAACCTGTGTCAACCAGCACATGAGCAAGAGTAGTGCCCCTGCATTCAATGGAGACATGCAGGGCGTCATTATGGTTCTTCCCCTTTGCTGTCAGATCGGCATCAGAGAAACCCAGGCCATTATCAGCGGTTAGGTTGGCCACACAGTCGGTGAACTGGTCAGCAGATGTCTCTTGGGGTACGTGGGCTGTCTTTAAGAAAGCAATCAGAGCCTTGGCGTGGGCCTCTGAACACAGCAGCAGTGACAACATGGAGATTTTAGAGGGGGTGTGCCCCAGCTGTTCTACAACGTTGAAATCACTTTTCTTTATTATCTTGAGGATTTCTTCCATTTCCTGCCTGGAAGCCTCAACAATGGTCTTTGGTGCCTCCGTCCTGGCAGGCACATCAGCAGCAATCCCCTTGCCCCGAGTATCAGATGACTCGGTAGCAGGGGTGGATACTTGGTCAGGGGGAGAAACAGGCACCCTGGCAGGTGTGAAGACCAAAGGCCTATGAATTACCGGAGGAGCAATGTCTGGCGAGAACAGTCTTCCACTACGAGTGACCTTAGCAGGCCCAGTGATGTTGGAGACACCAGCATCAATGTTGAACTCTTGTTTCACACCCAGAACATAAACATCTGCCCCATAGTGCCATGGGACAGCCTTATCAGATTTGTAGGGGATAGGCCCCGGAACAGTAATGGTGATGGGAGCAATCTTGTGAACCGGCAAAATTTGGACAGGCTTCTTTGAAGGAGCCTTGGAAGGGTTGTTGAAGATGGTAACGATCGACACTTCTTCAACAGGAGCAGCAGGAACAACAGTCTTTCTGAACAAAATCTCTCTACTATCTATCAGGTTTTGGACGCCTGACTTCAGCAGAGAACAACCAGCAGGGGCAGCAACACATAGAGGGCAACCTTCGCTACATCCCGGAAATAAACCGGCTAGCAACAGGTTCCTCTTGACCGTCAGCAGCGGAGTAGCAACATCATCCACCGAAGCTACATATAAATCCTCCTCAACAGCATTCACTCCATGCTGGGGCATGGGAGCGGTTACAACATTCGGCCTCTCGGGCGCCTCAAACTGTATTTCCTTTGCATCAATGAGGTCTTGAACCTTATTCTTTAGGGCCCAACAGTCATCTGTGCTATGCCCCGGGCTATCAGAGTGGTAAGCACAGCGAGCATTTGGATTAAACTTGGGGGATGCAGTATTGGGAAACTTTGGAGCCTCCCTGACAGTCACTAAATTGGTGGATAGCAACTGTGGAAGGATCTGTGATAAGGTCATGCTTAACCGGGTAAACTCTCTCCGGGGTCTTTCAAACTTTTGAGGATTAGTTGGCCGAGGAGCGGCAGCAGGTTTGGCAATCATTACCGCACTGACAGATTGGCGGCGTTCAGGTTGCTCTGGTCTCCGGGAGCTATATACAGCACTAGCCTCCTTTTTGAAGGGTTTCTTTTCAGTACTGGAGGAGGCAACCTTCTGTATCTTCCCCGATTTTATACCGGCCTCGATCCTTTCACCAGTCAGGATCAGATCAGTAAACCCAGCAGAGGAATTACCAATGAGATGATTGAAAAATGGACCAGATAGGGTCCCCAAAAACATATCTACCAGCTCCCGGTCCGTCAATGGTGGCTGCACCCTGCCAGCCAGGTCTCTCCATTTCTGGGCATACTCCTTAAAACCTTCACCCGACCCTAGCGACATACCCTGGAGTTAGGTACGCGTAGGAGCGAGGTCGGAATTATATTGATACTGCTTGTAAAAAGCAGTGGCCAGATCCTCCCAGTTACGAATGCTGATTCCATCCAGCTGATAGAACCATTCGAGGTGAGTCCCTGAAAGACTCTCCTGGAAGAAGTGGATCCAAAGGTTCTTGTCTGCTGTGTAAGGCTGGATCTTCCTTACATAAGAACGGAGGTGCATCTTGGGACAGGAAGCCCCGTCATACTTCACAAAGGCAGGTGCCTTGAACTTGTGTGGAATTACCACCCCAGTAGATAACCCCAAGTCTCCGAAATCCAGTCCAGGCACCCGCTGAACTTCCATAGCCTTTAATCTGTCCTCCAACTGCTTGTACCGGTCTTCAGCAGGAGGGTACTGTTCGTCGTTGAAGTCTGTTTCAGTATCAGAGCCCACAGGAGTAGGGACCTCCCTTTCTTGGTGACTACCTTCCCTCACAGATGGAGTAGTCCTTTCAGCCTCAACCTATAAGGTGTTCCCGAGTCTGCGCCCAGTGTTAAATAGCACAGTCCTCCTCTTCTTCTTAGTCTTCTTCAGAAGCATGGTCTTCAACTCTTGTTGACCCTGAGCCAAGCCCTTGATCAGCTCCTGAAATTGGGCATTCTGCGCCTGAAGATCCTTGATAGATGCCTCGGTTGATGATTCAGGGTTCATGATGCTGAAATAAACAGCGAAGAACAGTAAACAACCTGAAAAGAAGAGTACCTGTGATGCACATGATGAATGATATGTGTTTATGCAATGCATTCAAGAGTTCGAAAATTCAGATTTGTTGTAGACCAAAAGGAACACACGTTATTATTAAGAAAATCATTGTTTAATACATCAAAGCCTCATGGGCAAAAGTACAAAAAATCAAATCAATCCCAAAATATGCTGCGCATCCTCTTTGGAGCTATGTAAGTGTTGAGGTTCCTCTCCTCATGCAACAGGCGGGTGAGCTCCAAGACCTTCTTTTCACTGGCACGCAGACTAGTCTCAAGAGAATTCCGCTCTTCCTTAAGCTGGATCCAGCTCTTCTGCATCTCTTCCCAGGATGTGGGCATATCAGGGTGCTGAATAACGCGAGACACTTCTCCTTCCAAGGCAGGCTCTTTGATTACTGGAAGCATGTGAGGATAAGGCATTACTAACTTCTGAGAGCGGGCTCGTACCCACTTGAGGTAAGGCTCCAAAGGGATGGAGTTCCTGTGCCCCAGTGTCTTGCTGTCTATCCTACTAGGCATCCTCCAGGCTCTGATAAATCTCTGGCGAAGTCCTTGAATATCGTTGTCGAAGTCAAAAACTATGTCAGGAATTAACATGTCATGAGGACCATCCCTCCGAGCATAACCAAATTGTCTCCAAGCCAGGCATGGGCTATAAGTAATACCCCCTCTGATTCCAAGTAAAGGAACATTAGGATACTCCCCGCAACGATCAATGATAGTGACATCTTCTCTGGACCTAGGGCACCAATGTATATCTGCATGTGTAAGAGTCATCAACCGTTGTGACCATCTCAAACCCCGCTCATTCTTCAGGACTGATTGTGGAAGGTGCGAAATAAACCACCTTCCCAGGAGAGGAGTGCAACACATAAGGACACCTCTTTTTCTCATGGTTCGAGTGTAACATGAGTGAAGGATGTCCCCCAGCAACGTAGGTATAGGATTCCTGGACATAAAGATCTGGACAGCACTGATATCAATGAGCTGATCTGGGTTAGGGAACAACACCAAACCATAAACAAGGAGGGCCACAACCTCTTCAAAAGCTTGCAAGTCAAGGGAGTTCCAACATTCATAGGCCTTTTCAAACAGAAACCTGGCTAAGAACCCTTTAATACCACTTTTGACTTCCCAATGTCCCTTGAGGTCAGATGACTGTAGGTGCAAGGCTTTAGCAATCTCTTCAAGCTTAGGTTCCTTTTCTGTACCGTTGAAGGGTAGCTGATCAAGGATAGGGATCTTCAGGAGCCGGGAGAACTCCTCCAATGTAGGTACCAACTGATAATCCAAGAAGGTAAAACAGTGATGCAGAGGGTCAAAGAACTGGAACAAGACCTTTATCATATCTTCCTCAATGTTGGTGTTAACCAAGCTGATGAGGCTTCCATGCCTTTCACTGAATGAAGAGTTCTCGGGAATCCTGGATATAAGCTCCTTAAGCTGAGGAGGTACCCTTACAAGACTGATTTGAATTGTCTTTCTACGAACAGTTTCCATGTCCTACAAAACAAGAACAAAGATGAAAATTCGAACCCCTGAAATGGTTAGTTAATGCATATGATGTTGGATGATGTCATGATGCTATGATTAAACACACCACAGATATGTACACAGACAAACATGTAAGGCACACAAGGCACACAAGACAAGCCCTTAAGGTTTAAGGCCAGCATGGGGTCTGGGTAGTACCCTCTTGAAGTTGGTGAGTTCAACCTGTCCTAATCAAAGTAACCGGGTTCTAAGGTTCCCAATATCACGGGATTGCTTTCATTGTTCATCGTTTCGATTTAGCCACTGAACTGGCGACCGAAATATTCCAGGAAAGCAACCCTCAATTGAGTGTAGTATCGAGTATCAACCAACCTCGGACTGCACCAAAGTCAGTTATCTCACTACCCTAAAGAGGCCAAGATGGTTCAATTAAGGTTCCTAAGGTCTGTTGATGCTTCATGACACCACATGGAGGCCCCGTACTCTCCTTGACTGAACTCAAGGGTTACCGGTACACACCAAAGTGCCACATCAACGTAGCAGACTGCTTCAACCATGTCGGTATACCCCGCACAGTTCCCTCACAGCCTTGTTGCTACTTTCTAAGAAGGTATCCCCAGATCCGGGTTAGGATCTATAGCACTCCCAAGCAACCCACAATAATAAAGCAAGCAAAGAAGACAATTGAAAACATACTTATGACCTAGCCCTAAGGTATACCTCACTTTAAGTTTAAGTCCCCAGCAGAGTCGCCAGTTCTGTGATCGGTGGATCTGGAACTGACTGTTTAATGCTGGTTCGCGAAATGTCGCGGAAGCAAGAGTCGCCACCGTCTTTTATTTTCTCCAAATGGAAAGGACAAAAGCACAGAAAAATTCCTTAAAGAGATTGCTCTCGGTTCGGGAGGTAGATTATAGAAAGGGAAGGTGTTAGCACCCTTTCTATCCATGGTTATCCATGGGCTCTTAGATACTTGCTCACTTGTGTTTTCAAAATTGTTTGTTTGCTTTTCAAGTGTGGGTTTTAAAAAGTTTCTTTGAAAATTTCAGTTCGACTCTTGTATCGGTCCTCAAGAGTGTTTGAAAAATTGCTTTCGAAAGCTTTTTGAAAATGTGTCGGTGTGAAAAGTATTTTTGATTTGTTTTTGAAATTAGAGCAAGTATCTATGAGAACCTACCTACCCTAAGGAATTCGTCTGTGTAAATGTCCTTTAAAGTAGTGCCATCCCACCATTGAGAGGTAGGTAGCACCACCATTGGAGGTGTTCGGGTCAATTCGAGGTTCGGGACATGGTGATCACCAGAGCAATAGGAAGACACCTTAGAAGCTACCCTCATGCCAGGTTCCCGGATCATGAGGACTTACTAAGGCGTCCTCTACTCGACGATCACCTTTCGAGGCAAGGCAACAGTGAGGCGTACCCTAGGGGTGGTGTGTGCGATTCGTGTGTCGTTTTCAGATATTTTGTCTTGTCATGTTAAAGTGTTCTACGCTTGATTTTATTTTGTCCATTCATTCTTGCATGCATTGTTTAACAGTTAAAAAGCTTGCGGGAAAGTAAATCTAAAGCTATTACAAATGGCGCGGGTCCACATCGCCAAAATTAAACCGGACCCGATTTGACGGAAAGTAAATAAAGCAATAAAATAAAAGTGCGAGAAGTAAAATTGTTACAACGCTTTGGGAGAATTACATAATTATAATAAACGACATAAAATAAATGCGCGAAATTAAATAAATTATGAACATGGGCGTTGGACCCTTTTGCAAAAAATTAAAGTTAATGAAGGATTGAAATTAAAATTTAAAAGAAAATGTTTTTTAGATTTAATAGAAAAAAAGAATTAATTAAAATAAAATGAAACGCAAACCCTAATTCTAATTATTTTTTAGTTATTAAGAAAATATTGAAAATTTTAACTAAATGAAACCCTAATTTTTTTGTACAATTTAATCATGAAAATAAATAAATAATAATATTATGACAAAAAGGAAAGATTAAAAGGAATGAAAATTGTCAATTAACCTAATTCTACCTTTTTTATATTTATTATGAAAAGAATTAAAATTGCAAAAATCCTAATTAAAACTAAATTCATTACATGTTAATTTATTTACAAGAAAATATCAAAATAACTAATCATTATATTTTTTTATCTTTTTCTGAGTTTTTAAGGTATTTTTTGTATTTGGTAAATAATTAATTGAATTGAAACAAATAAAGAAAATAAAATCATAATTGAAAATAAAATAAATAATAAAAAAAATATAGAGAAGCAAACCAGGGGGGGTTCAGTCCCAATTGTGAGGTGTGATCCAAGAAGCTGGCCCAATAAGCTTGCAATTCGTTGACCTTTCCATGCATTATGTGGCTTGTTGACTGGGGGTGCAGCGTGTTCGTTGAATCCTGGCCTTTGATTTGAATGTGCTAGACGCGTGGATGGTTTGATATGATGAGCGTATGGTGATCCACAATGTTGTGCCTGCATAGGAACTAATATGGAAAAATAATATTGAAAGTTACTCAGACCTGGGACTCGAACCCAGGTCTTGGACGTTATTGCCTTCAACGTTTGCCAGCTGAGCTATGAAACATATGTTAACATATTATAATAAACAAATAACAAAAAGAAAAACGAAAGCATTAGTGGTTAGAGCGCGCGAAATTTAAAAACAACGAATCATGCTTTGCCACGAGGTCTTCTTCCTCGTTTCCCCTGAAACTAAAAACATTGAGCCACGGTTTTCAGAGCGTGGTCTTAGAGGGCTTTAGGGAAAATAGCGAATAGCGCTACAGGGCTTATAAATTGTTCGCGACAAGTGTTCCTTCTTCGTCTCTCTGCACTGAGTTGGATGGTCATGGTTTGGAGGCTTAATTTTACCTCGTTACCAAAGCCCTAAATTGACAAACCTGTAAACCCTAGAAATCGCGCATGGTAAAATCTCATACACAGCACGATAATCAAATCAAACATAAGGGTTAGCTTTAAAACATCACAAGGAACAAGAATCCATAATTAGAATGTCATGAGGATGCCTAGAATCGAAAATACGATTGTCACTTTTTTGCTGTACAGGGAGGGTTCTATATACCAATTCCTGGAGTTTAAGTTGATGTTTTAGATTGCAATGTGATCAGGAGGACTTGAGGAAGCTATTAGAAAAACTTTTATGCCTTGAATCGCCCCCTATCAATGAATTCAGTTTTGCTTTTTATGGAGAAAACTTCAAGCTTGTCTATGGTCTTTGAGCGCAGCATTCAGTGTCTTGTGATTAGGGTTTGACTCAGTACTTATGAGGGAAGGTAATTAAGTCATTAGCTGGCCTTTATCCATGCCCATGAGAGAACTAGTCTTAGGTTTTTCACCATTAACAAACTTTCCCTTTTTTAAGCAAAACCAAGACTTGGTGTACAACCTAACCCTAGCATGAGTTTGTGAGCTGGCACATGATATATGGAAGCTATCCAAATTCAAATGACACTATTCCATTGATTTTTAAATTTTATTTGAATTATTAAAGATTTAAAATGAATTAAATTAATAAAAATTAAATAAAATAGAAAAATAAATGTTTGATCTTGAAATTAATCATGGGACACGTGTGTGGCATGACAAGGCTGAATCAAGTGGAAGAAAGTGGGCCCTTTTGTCAAAAATTGAAGTTTCAAGGATAGTTGACTTTTGCCATTTCACAAAAATTTCCCAACTTCTACAAGGCATAACTTGCTCAATTTTTAAGCTTTTCTCATGTTCTTGGACATTTTGGAAAGGTCTTTGAGTCCTTTAACCAATGCCTTTGGTCCCATGTCATTTTGATTTTCCAATCTCAAGTTATGGCCTTTGACGTAAAGTCTCTTTTTGTTGACTTTTGAAAATGACCTATAATGTTGAAATTGATAACTTTTTGTGAGAGCATTTCTTGGACTTGAAGTATGAAGATGAGTTGTAGGAAATGTCTTTCTCTTCAAAATGAGCTTTGGATGGAATTTTTCTGATAATCCATGTGAAAGTTATGCCCTGGTCAATTTCAGTTGACATTTTCAGCTGTCCAAATAAGGAAACTTTTGCATCTTGATGATTTTCTGAGCCAAATTTTGAGAATCATGATCAAGCATTGATCAAATGATGTTTGTGGCTTCAAAATGATATGCTGACCAAAAATTTGAACTTTTGACTGCCAAATGACCATTTTGCCCCTACAGTTGACTGTAGTGCAATTTAGGGTTTTGACTGTGCAATTTTGAGCTGAATGCCTTGAAACTTGATATGAGGATGCTTGACCATGTTTGTAAGCATATGAGACTTGATTGAGCCTTTGAACACTTCCTTTTCTTGATCAGACCCAAAACCCTAATTTTGACTGTTTAGGAGGCCCTTGCACTGTGCAACCCTTGGGGAATTTTGTGACTTGGCTTGGCAATTTCTTGAAGAATATGGGAGGGCAAATTTTGGGGTATAACATCAACCTTGTGAGAATTCATCCTCTACTCAAAAAGCTTACTTCCAAGATTCCAGAGAATTCTCCGTTCACTCAAAGACATGGTAGACTTCTCAACTTGGTCAACTCCAACATAGAAGAAGACATGGTGAAAGTTCTCTTCCAGTTCTTTGACCCCCTACACCATTGTTTCACATTTCCTGATTACCAGTTAGTGCCTACTTTGGAGGAATTTTCTCAACTCCTGAGGATTCCTATTCTCCATTAACTACCCTATAATGGTACGGAAAGAGAGACAAAGCCTGAAGATGTTGCTCAAGCCTTAAACTTGCAACCATCTGATATCAAAGATCATTGGGAGACCAGAAGTGGTGTCAAGGGTTTCTTGGTAAAGTTTCTGTTTGAGAAGGCACAAGAATGTTGGAATTCTCTAGATCTACAACCTTTTGAGGAGATCGTAGAACTTCTCATCTATGGTTTGGTCTTGTTCCCAAACCCTGATCAGCTTATAGATGTGAATGCTGTCAAGATTTGCATATCTCGGAATCTTGTGCCTACATTGCTTGGGGACATCCTACACTCATTTCACACACGAACAATGAGGAAAATAGGTGTTCTCATGTTATATACTCTTCTTCTAGCAAGGTGGTTTATTTATCACCTTCCCCAATCAGTCTTGAAGAATGAGAAAGGCTTGAGGTGGTCACAACGATTGATGACTCTCACACATTCTGATGTTCATTGGTTTTCTCGGTCCAGAGAAAATGTCATCATCATTGATTGTTGTGGGGAATTCCCTAATGTCCCATTACTTGGCATTAGGCGAGGCATTACCTACAACCCCTGTTTGGCTCTGAGACAGTTTGGGTATGCCCGAAGCGATGGCCCTCATGACATGCTGATTCCAGACTTGGTTTTTGACTTCGACAACGACGCTCAAGGACTTCGACAAAGGTTCATCCGAGCTTGGAGGATGCCCAACAAGGTAGACAGTAAGACCTTGGGACACAAGAATTCCATTCCCTTTGAGCCTTACCTCAAGTGGGTACGAACACGCGCCCAGAGTTTTATGATGCCTTACCCCCACATTCTCCCTGTGATCAAAGAGTCTGTTATGGAAGGAGAGGTTCCATACACCCTCCTACATCCTGACATGTCGACATCATTGGAAGATTTACAAAGGAGTTGGATACAGCTCAAGGGAGAACGCAATACTTTTGAAGCCCAATTCTACGCCAGTGAGAAGAAGGTTTTAGAACTTACTTGTCGACTCCACGAAGAGCAGACTTTCAACACCTACATTGCGCCAAAAAGGATGTGCAACGTCTTTATACCTTCGAATTTTGTATTATTTGACCCATTAGGCATTTATGTACTAAAAATTCTATCTTATTAATATGACGTGTGTTATTTTTGTTTGCAACAAATTTGAATTTCTGAATCCTTG
Source organism: Vicia faba (assembly GCA_948472305.1). Taxonomy (NCBI): domain Eukaryota; kingdom Viridiplantae; phylum Streptophyta; class Magnoliopsida; order Fabales; family Fabaceae; genus Vicia; species Vicia faba. Next base: position 166,083 of record CATIWC010000400.1, read on the forward strand.
AATGCATTACATGAATACATATCATTCATCATATGCATAAACAGGTCTTCACACCAGGTTTCCTTATCTCTCTGCTGTTTATTTCAGCAAGATGGATATAGAGCAGACGGTCAAAGATTTGCAAGCGCAGAATTCACAGTTCTAACAACTCCTCATGACCTTGGCAAAGGGTCAGGAGGATCTTAAAGCACTGTTAGAGAAGGAAAAGGAGAAAAAGAAAAAGAAAAGAGTTGGTGTGGCTACTTTGGGTAGAAGATTTGAAGGTCAAACTAGAAGGGTCCTGGACTTCCTTTCAACATATGATGAAGGGGTAGGAAAATGAAAGGGAGCTGCAGTACCGTCTGAGTCTAAGGCTGAAGAAGAAGAAGAAGAGGAGGATGAAGACTATTCAGAACAGCAGTACCCTCCTGCAGATGACAAGTACAAGAATCTGGAAGAACGTCTGGCAGCCATGGAGGTGCTGAGAGTGCCTGGGCTGGATTTATAAGAGTTAGGGTTGGTTTCTGGGATCGTCATTCCCCCAAGTTTAAAGTTCCTCTGTTTGCCAAATACAACGGGTTGTCTTTCCCAAAGATGCACCTACGGTCTTATGTCAGAAAAATTCAACCTCATTCTTCTGACAAGGACCTGTGGGTCCACTTTTTTCAGGATAGTTTGTCGGGTACGCAATTGGATTGGTTCTACCATCTTGAGAGGTCTGATGTGCACAATTTGGAGGATTTGGTTGCTGCCTTCTACCGACAATATCAATATAATGTGGACTTAGCACCTACTCGTACTCAATTACAGAGTATGGGTATGGTCTCTAATGAAGGCTTTAAGGAGTATGCCCAGAAATAGAGGGATTTGGATGGAAGGGTGCAGCCACCATTGTTTGAAAGAGAGCTTGTTCATATGTTTTTGGGGACTCTGTCAGGTCCATTCTTTAATCACCTGATAGGAAGTTCATCTGCGGGGTTCACCGAGTTAATTCTGACTGGTGAAAGAGTTGAAGCTGGCATCAAGAGCAGTCAAATTCAGAAAGATACATCTGCTTCCACTGCCGTCAAGAAGACTTTTCCAGCAAAGAAGGAAATCTCAGTTGTCTACTCTCAAAGAGGACAAGGAATAGTTGAGCGCCGGCCAGAAGTGGGGGCCGTAATGATTCAGAAGTCTGCAGCTGATCAGCCTTGAAACAGTAACCAAAAACCAACCAGCAAAGGGTAGAAAGACCACAGCGGCAGTATACCCGGATAAACATGACACCCGCTCAGGTTCTACCTCATCTCTTGAAGTTAAACCTTACAAAATTAAAAGAGGCACCAAAGAACCTGAATACAACTTCTCCTTTTTACCATGCCAACGCCAAATGTGCTTATCATTCGGGCAGCCTGGGGCGCGACAACAACAATTGTTGGGCCCTCAAGAATAAGATCCAGGATTTAATAGACGCTAAGGAGGTGGAATTCGACGCGCCCGAAAATTCGAATGTGATCTCTGCCCCAATGCTAAAACATGGTCACAATGCCCATGCTATTGAAGAAGATCTTTTTGTTGCGGCTGTTGATGATTTGTTGACTCTGTTACCAATACTCAAGATGAATCTGTTGAAAGCCGGGATTTTCCCAAGCTGTGAAAAGGATTGCTACCTTTGTTCGTCCTTACAAACCGACTGTCCGTTGTTGAAGTTAGGCATCCAACGCCTAATGGATAATCAAGAAATCCTCTTTGAGAAAACTCCTATTACTCCGACTCCTGTCAAAGATGTTGCTATAATTACCATTTCCGCCAATCTTTCCAAGGTCTCCAAAAGACCTATTAAGATTACATCTGATCCAAAGATTGTACCTCTGAAGATAACTATGCTGAGGCCTATCCCATACAAGTCCAACAAATCAATACCGTGGAATTATGGAGGAGAGATCTTCTACCACGGTGTTAAGCAGATTGAATCAGTTGAAGAAAGCTCCGATGAAGAGACTCCTGACATAGGAAATGTTGCTGGGACGAGTAAAGTCACCCGCAGTGGAAGAATTTTCTCTCTGGAGGTTGCTCCTCCAAGGGCAGTCTTCGGAACCTCAATTGCTCCTAAGGTTACTCCTGTGCCAGTCAACATATCTGTGAGAACTCCAGTCATTGAAGAATTTGTTACTCCCGTAGTTGTACCCTCTGTTGTTGCTGCTGATAAAGGTAAGGGGATCCAAGAGGCGCCCGTCAGGACAAGGGTTCAGCCTTTGGTCATCCCCGAGACCACTCAAAAGGAAATGGAGGAGATTTTAAAAATAATTAAGAAAAGCGACTATGATGTCGTAGAACAACTGGGGAAAACCCCTTCAAAAATCTCTATGCTCGCCCTATTGCTCTGTTCCGAAGCTCATGCCAAAGCTTTGATCAAATTCTTGAAGACAGCCCACGTGCCTCAAAAACACTCCACGGACCAGTTCCAGGAGTGTGTAGCTAGCCTAACAGCCGACAATGGTCTTGGCTTCTCCGATGCTGATTTAACATCTAAGGGGAGAAAGCATAATGACGTGCTGCATGTCTCGGTGGAATGCAGAGGGACTACTTTAGCTCACGTCCTGGTTGACATTGGGTCGTCTTTAAATGTCTTGCCGAAGAAAGCATTGGACAGATTGGACTGTGAAGGTTTGACCCTGAAGCCCAGCAATATCATTGTTAGAGCCTTTGATGGTTCTAAAAGGATGGTCCACGAGGAGGTGGACATCCCGATTAAGGTGGGAACAGAGACTTTCAACTCCACATTTTATATGATGGACATCCGTCCCTCCTACTCTTGCTTGTTGGGAAGACCCTGGATCCACAATGTTGGGGCCGTCACTTATTCTCTGCACCAAATGCTTAAATACCAAGTCCAGGGGAAAATTATAACAGTTCATGGTGAGGAGGAGTATATGATAAGCCATCTTAATTATTTCCGCTATGTGGAGTTAGATGGCGAATTCATAGAAACCCCTTTCCAACACTTTGAAGAGGTTTCCCCTGAAGTTGCGGCAGCCAAGACAATGACTTCTGTACCCATCATTACCAAGCTTGTGTCCCGGATGTCATCCCTTAAAGATGCGAAGGCTGTGATTGAAGAAGGAGGAAGCACAATGTGGGGTCAGCTACCAGAATTTCCTTTCAAGACAGATAAGTTCGGCTTGGGTTTCACTGCTGCTGCTTAAAAGGTTGTGCGCCGCTCCCGGGCTGGAGGGCCACCATTGAAGATCACTCATCATAGGGTCAGTTCTTTAGAGGATGGTGAAGAGGAGAGCAACCTTGAAGACTGGATATTCCCGACTGTTGAAGGAGGACTGAACAACTGGGAGGCAAAGGATTTTATTCCCATTACTTTCATAAATCAGTAATTTATCTTTCAAACATTTCTATTGGTGTGTAATAATTTTTAAACAATTCGTACACTCTTAGCCTTGTGTCTTACTCGAGACACATAGGTCCATTTGTAAGGGTTTTGATTCTTCATTTTCATATGCCATTTTTAATGAATCATGGACGTTTTCACATATAAACTTTTGTATTCAGTTTCTTTATTTTTACATTTCTATTTATTAAAAGGTGGCTACCCCTTACACACACCCACACTCATAAAATGCAGGTACCCTTCCATTCTGGATTCCATGGGTAATGATTCTACTATGGCCTTCAGTGACTCTGAATATCTGGTCAATCATGCCGAATATGAAGGTGATGAAGACTGTGAAGTACCGGGAGAGTTAGCCAGACTTCTACAACAGGAAGAAAGGGCTATTCTGCCCCATGAAGAGCTGTTAGAAACAATCAACTTGGGTTCTGATGAAGACAGAAAAGAGGTTAAAGTGGGTGCCAACCTAAATCCAAATGTCAAAGAGCGCTTAGTTCAGCTGTTGAATGAATATGTTGAGATCTTCGCCTGGTCCTACGAAGACATGTCGGGACTCGATACAGATATTGTGGTTCACCGTCTCCCTACAAGAGAAGACTGTCCACCAATTAAACAGAAAGTCCACCGAATGAGGCCCGATATGTCTGAAAAGATCAAAGCCGAAGTGATGAAGCAGTTCAATGCTGGGTTTCTTGTTGTTACTTCCTATCCACAATAGGTTGCTAACATTGTGCCCGTGCCTAAGAAGGACGGAAAAGTGAGAATGTGCGTGGATTACAGAGACTTAAACAGGGCTAGCCCTAAAGATGACTTTCCACCATCGCACATTGACATCTTGGTTGACAATACAGCTCAATATAAGGTATTTTCTTTCATGGATGGATTTTCAGGCTACAACTAGATCAAAATGGCACCTGAAGACATGGAGAAAACTACTTTTGTGACACAGTGGGGTAACTTCTGCTATAAAGTGATGCCATTTGGACTGAAGAATGTCGGGGAAACCTATCAGCGAGCCATGGTAGCTTTGTTTCATGACATGATACATCATGAGATTGAAGTCTACGTAGACGACATGATAGCCCGGTCACAGACAGAAGAATAATACCTCGACCACTTGCAAAAGCTGTTTGTCAGATTGAAGGAGTACAAGCTCAAACTGAACCCTAACAAGTGCACTTTCAGAGTCAGGTCCGGTAAACTCTTGGGATTCATCGTCAGAAACAAAGGCATCGAGGTTGATCCTGCCAAAGTCAAAGCTATACAAGAAATTCCTGCCCCTCGCACTGAGAAGGAGGTCAGAGGTTTCTTGGGACGCCTAAACTACATCACAAGGTTCATTTCTCACCTAACATATACCTGTGAGCCAATCTTCAAGCTATTGAAGAAAGATCAGGTGGTTGAATGGAATGATGACTGTCAAGTTGCTTTCGATAAAATCAAGGAGTATTTGCTAGAACCTCCTATCTTAATGCCTCCCGACGAAGGAAGACCGCTAATCATGTACCTGACTGTTTTGGATAATTCAATAGGGTGCGTATTGGGCCAACATGACGAGTCTGGCCGAAAAGAGCATTCCATTTATTACCTTAGCAAAAAGTTTATCGACTGTGAGACCCACTACTCACTGCTCGAGAAAACTTGTTGCGCTTTGGTATGGGCTGCTCGCCGGCTAAGGCAGTACATGTTGACTCATACCACTCTGCTGATTTCTAAGACGGATCCAATTAAGTACATCTTCAAAAAGCCTGCTTTATCTGGAAGAATAGCTAGATGGCAAATGATCCTGACTGGGTATGATATCCAGTACACGACCCGAAAAGCTATAAATGGGAGTGTACTAGCTGACCATCTGGCTCATCAGGCTGTCAAAGATTACCAATCCATGAAGTTTGACTTCCCAGACGAGGACATTATGACATTGGACAACATTAAAGGTAACGGACCGTATGACGGACCTGAACAAGGATCCCGGTGGACTTTGTACTTTAATGTTGCCTCCAACGCACTGGGAACGGTATCGGTGTTGTGCTCATCTCTCCACAAGGTCTCCATACACCTTTCACCGCCAGACTCTGCTTCAGTTGTACCAATAACATGGCCGAGTATGAAGCTTGTATCTTTGGTCTCAAGGGTGCAATAGACTTGGGAATCAAATCTTTGGTTGTGTTCAGAGACTCAGCTTTGGTCATCAGTCAGATCAAAGGAGAGTGGGACACTAAGCATCCCAATCTTATCCCTTACAAAGAACATGTCCTGACATTGCTACCTCATTTCGAGCAGATTATCTCCGAGCACTTTCCGCGGGAAGAGAACCAGCTAGCAGATGCTCTAGCTACAATGTCCTCCGTGTTTAAACTTAACTGGGATAATGAGGCTCCCCAAATCACCATCGAGCGGATGGATGAACCTGCACATTGTCACAAGATTAATACCAAGGAAGTAGTGGACCGACCTTGGTTTCACGAAGTCAAAAGGTATCTCGAGACTCGAGAATACCCTAAAGGAGCTTTGGTCAATGACAAAAAGTTCTTAAGGAGATTCTCTGCCAAGTTCTTCTGGAGCAATGGTATCCTATACAAGCGCAATGACGATTGCATTCTACTCCGATGTGTAGACAAGGTTGAAGCTGAGAAAATCATGGCTGAACTCCATAATGGTACCTTTGGCACCCACTCGAGCGGTCATACGATGGCTAAGAAGATTCTAAGGGCAGGCTACTACTGGTCTACCATGGAAGCTGATTGTCATCAACATTCCCGTACTTGTCACAAATGCCAAATCTATGTGGACAAGGTACACATTCCTCCAGTTCCTCTCGATGTCCTAACAGCTCCTTGGCCATTCGCAATGTGGGGAATCGACATGATTGGAGAGATCAAGCCTACAACGTCCAATGGACACCGTTTCATTCTGGTGGCCATTGATTACTTTACCAAGTGGGTCGAAGCAGCTTCCTTCGCCTCCGTTACAAAGAATGTGGTTGCCCGCTTCATCAAGCAGAACCTCATTTGCCGGCATGGTATCCCCGACAGGATCATCACAGACAACGGTACAAACCTGAACAACTCTATGATCACCGCTTTGTGCGAGCAGTTCCAGATTTAACCTCACAATTCATCTCCCTATCGGCCAAAGATGAACGGTGTTGTCGAAGCTGCAAACAAAAATATCAAGAAGATCATTCAAAAAATGACAGTCGCCTACAAGGACTGACATGAGATGTTACCGTTTGCTCTACACGGGTACCGTACCACGGTGCATACATCAACAGGGGAAACACCCTATTCTTTGGTATACAGCATGGAAGTTGTTCTGCCAATCGAGGTTCAGATTCCCTCCTTGAGAATCATGAAGGTTGCTGGTTTGAGTGAAGATGATTGGATTCAGACCCAGCTTGATCAACTTAACTTGATCGACGAGAAGCGACTTACTGCTGTTTGTCATGGTTAGACGTATCAAAAACGAATGATCAAGGCTTTCAACAAGAGAGTCAGGCGCTAAGTATATCAAGTCGGAGATCTTGTAATCAAGTGGATCATTTTACCGCAAAGTGATCGCAGGGGCAAGTGGACTCCTACTTACGAAGGACCATTTATGATCAAAAACATATTTTCTGGTGGGGCAATGATCCTGACCACCATGGACGGTGATGACCTGCCGCACCCTGCGAACGCAGACATAGTTAAAAGATACTACGAATAAACGACCCGGCAAGTTGAAAACCCGAAAGGGTGACTTGGGCAAAAATAGGCATCCCGGTGAATCGAAAACCCGAAAGGGCAGTTCAGTCAAAAATTAGGGATAAACAAAAAAAAATCTGTACACCCGGCAAGTTGAAAACCCGAAAGGGAGACTTGGGCAAAAAAGGGTTTCCTGGTGGATCGAAAACCCGAAAGGGCGGTCTAGGAAAAAGTTAGGGAATTAAAGCGTATGACTATGTATTGTCTGGTCACTTTAAGGATAATATCTTTATAAACAAGCTCCAGGCTTCTGATCAATCCAATCATCTGCGGACGAAGCAATGAATGGACAAGATACTCAGAGTTACGAAGGCTATAGAAGAATGGGAACCCCATGGAATTTTGTTACACATAGCCATCTTTCTTTGTATAAAAATTTTAAATTTTTATGACAATATTCTCTTACTAGGATGTATGTTTCCTCTATACAAAATACTTACACAAAGTTAATACAAAGATACTTCAAAGCGCATAAAACTATTTTCCTTTTCTTTCTTTTCACACTTGTGTTTTATTTGAAAACGTCAATGATTTATTTAATGAGCATATGCATTTGAATCACATGTTTACAAATAAAGGAAATGGGAAAGAATAATTACTGATAGGTTGAAAGTATAGGAAGATGTCTTTAGGCTATTCCAGGAGAAATCCCCTGCAGTATATCATCTAGATCCCCCAGCGGAGCTAAAACGTTGAAATACATATCCCCGGCGGAGTCAAATTTCAAAATCCACACCAGAGTTAAGTTCTCAAACTCCCAATCCCCAGCGGAGCAAAACTTTGAACTACAAAACCTCAGCGAAGATAAAACCTTCTTCCCCAGCGGAGTCAAATTTCCACACACAATCAAATCAGCATGTCATCTAGATCCCCAGTGGAGCTAAGACTATCAATCTACAGCAGAAACCATTCAGTTTCTCCAGATTCCCCAGCAAGTTGTCTTAAAGTCTGAGAATCAACCAGATAACAGTTAAACTTTGTTTTATCCCCAACCAAGGATAACTCCCCAGAAGATTGGCATACACCCAAACTCCTGATATCTTTAACAGAATGAAGATTCTCATTCTTGAAAACCCCAGAAGATTGGCATACACCCAAACTCCTGATATCCTTAACAGAATGAAGATTCTCATTCTTGAGAACCCCAGAAGATTGGCATACACCCAAACTCCTGATATCCTTAACAGAATGAAGATTCTCATTCTTGAAAACCCAGAAGATTGACATACACCCAAACTCCTGATATCTTTAACAGAATGAAGATTCTCATTCTTGAAAACCCCAAAAGATTGGCATACACCCAAACTCCTGATATCTTTAACAGAATGAAGATTCTCATTCTCGAAACCCTAGAAGATTGGCATACACCCAAACTCCTGATCTCCCCATCGGGACAGCTACTCCCCACAGAGTTTTTCACTCCCCCAACAGATTGAAGATTCTTATTCTTGGTTCCCCAATGAAGTTGCCAGAGACTTCTTTACTCTCAGCATGAATTTTTCAGAATTTTTAATCCCCTAGCAGATCGAAGATTCTCATTCCTAGTTCCCCGCAGAAGCCATCAGAGCCTTCCTTTTTCTCCAGCAGATCAAGGTTTCCCTTTGTTTGATCCCCGGTGAAGATCGCCGAAGTTTTCCCTATTCCCCAGCCGAGAAAGTCGTGAAGGATTCTCACATCCCCGCAGAGGTTGTCAAAGTTTTTGATAATTCCCGTGAGTTGCCAAGGATTTTTCTATCCCCAACAACAGTTAGCAAGGATTTCTCATCCTCAGCAATCAAAGATTTTGAATCTCCAGCAGCGATCAAGGATTTATTTTCCCCAGCAGCAGTCAAAGAATTTATTATCTCCAAGCTATCAAGGATCTATTTTCCTCATCAAGACAGCTAATCAGCTTACATGCACATACATTACATTCATATGTCATATACATTGATAAAATGCATATATTGCATCATACATTTCATGCAACATAACTTTGTGTTTCAGCTGACACTTTACCTATTTCAGGATAAGATTAACAAGCTACTGATATACAATCATGAAAATAACTCAGAAACGCTCCAGACACAGATGTAATTCTATTGCTTATTCAGATCCCCAGCTCAGAGATACTCTAGACACCGATACCATTCTGATGCTCATTCTCCTGATTTTCAACAAACATTCTTGGATGGCATCTTTAAGCCCATCTCCGACCAGATTCACACTTCCAAATGGCATCTTTAGGCCCATCTCTCAACTATACTTTGACGAGTGCAAATTTATGGGCACTCTAGTGTCCAATCCTCTTTTACCTTTGAGTCACAAAAGGCAAACTCGCCAATCTAACTCTTCAGGTCCAAGAAGATTGAACAGGGGCAGCTATTGTACCCCGAAATTTTCCCTCTTATTTTATCAATACTTCCCCTCACAAGACTCTTTGAACTCAAGACCAAGCTAGGGTTTGCTCTGCTCAAGACATCTCCTTGCACTGTTGACCTAAAATTAGGGTTTGAGATTGCTCAAGGATTTTTGGACTTCCAATGCTCAATGTGATTTTCATACTTCATGTTGGACTTATAAGATTGCTCATACCAAGTTTCAAGCTTTGAATCAAATTTTTGCCCAGTCAATTGGACAATTGACCTGGAAATCAGCTGTATTGGGGAAAAGTCAATTGTTGCCAATTTACAGTCAAACCTCATGATTTTTGATCCACATTAAAATTATAGACTCATATGAACCATTTGATCAAGTTTGGACCACAACTCCTCAAGAAATTTGATCAAATCACCAAAAGGGAAAAATGGTCATTTTTAGGGTTTTGATTGTAGAAGGGTAATTTCTGATTTTTGACCTAGCCAATGGAAAATTGGGTTCAAGCATGGATTCAAGAACCCAATGGCATCATCTTGATCTAATCACAAGGTTTAAAAGATCTCAAAAGCATTGGATTGACAAATGAATTTTCCAGTCAACTGATCAAATATCAACTGTACACTGAAAAGTCAAACTTTGACTTTTTGGTCAAAATCAAGTGCCAAGGGTCATTTTTCATCAAGATGTGTCAAAACATGAAACTTGTTCACCAAGAAACTTAATTTTTCAAATTAGGGTTTAAGATTGAAAATTTTCATAACTTAGAATTTTTCTAAGTTATGAAATTTTCTTATTTTTTCCCAATTTTGCCCAATATTTTCACCATGATGCAATTGGATTCAAACAAAACTTCCAACATGAAAGTTGTATTCCTCAACAAAATATACAACTTTGATTCACAAAGTTTTCCCAAAAGATGCTTTTATCTCAAGTTATGATTTTTGGAATAAGGGTCCATGAAACTTTTAACTTAGTGAAATTTTGCCCTAGTTTAGGCAGGATTTTGACCTATCTTCATGGAAATTTTTCACCTAGTTACAATTGGAATTTCAAAATGCATTTCAAAGATGGATTGTAGAGAATTTTACAAGCTTTCCAAAATGTCCGAAAACTCTCCAAAATCATTTGTGGTTAGGGAGAATCAAATGTTTGAATTTGGCAAAAAGTTACTTTGATCCATGGCATTTTTCATGTTTCTACAAGTTGCAATTTCTGTCCAGCTTTGTTTGTACTTGCTTACAGGTATCTAAACCCTTCCACACTCAAAAATTGAATGCAAACTCAATGGATTAATTCATTGTTCTGATCAATGGAAGATTACACAAAGGATTAATCCAAAAATGGCAAAAAGCTAACAATGCCATTTTGATAAAGGTGGCTTTATGTCAATTTGTTTCCCTTGAGCCTTGAACCCGTCTCTTTGCAGCAAACAAACTCCATAAACTTAGGCAAAGGTACAAAAACTTTGTGCATGCTTGAAGCTATCCTGTACAGGCCTGCCCTTGGTCACTTCACACTTTTCTTCAAAACCAAGTCAACTTGCCAAAATCACAGAACTTTGGTATCTGATAAAACCAAGTGTTGTAACCATTTCAAACAACTTTTGCATATTGCCTAAGGTCAGAAACACGAGCTAGCCAGTCCTCAAACACCCTTGAACACCAAAACACCAAAAACTTACAAAACAGGGCAGCTTCTGCATTTTGACATCCAAAGAAAAATCCACTCATGCGTTTTGCTTACAAACACTTCAAACACCTTCTAAAAAACCCACCTAAGTTATCCCAACCATTGGCCAGCAAATGTAACCTTGTTTTCAAGCTTCACCATTTTTGAATTCTGACTGTGCAGGTTGACTTCTACAAGCTTATTCAAGCAGGTTCCAAGCAAACTAAGCATTGGGGAAGGTCAAAGGAACTTCAAGCAAGCTCACAAACATCTCAGGTCTCACTGAAAACCCCTACATTAACATACTCGAGTTCAACTGAAACAAGTAAAGTTCAAACTTCTATCTCTCTATTTAGGAATCATTAGGCTTAGGTTTGTGAATAAAAAATGTAGTACTCATTGCCCTTAAGTTGTACATATGCATAGATTTCATTTAAGTTAACTGTGTTGGGAGAATTTGGATGACGAACTTTCTGAAAAAGCTAGGTTAGAAATTAGGACCAGAGAAATTCTCTCTGGTCTTTGAGAGTTAGATTAAGTTTTTTACATGGTTAGAATCGTATGATCATGCTCTATAACTTTCATGTTGCAAGTTTTCGTTTTTAAGCACAAATGCAGGAGTTAGCAGTTTGAACTATGGCGCGCGTTATTTGGTTCAAAGTTTGAAGACGAAGCTGACCATCTGGGCTGGGCCTGTTTTGTTTCCACTATTGACAAACCCCAATTGCTGTTTACACCCCATTTCCCATTGTTTTATATTTTCATATTTTTTCATTTCTTTTTTAGTTTCTGACTATATTTTATTTTTCTAAACATAAAAAATTACTAAAAATATTTTCATAAATTTTCACATTTTATTTCGTTATTTTTATTATTTTTTGGTCATTAAAATAATTACTTTAATAATATACTTTTTATTTTCTTAAATAAAGACTTGTAAATAATACAAAAAATACCATATATTTTTATTTTTATTATTTATACACTTAAACGATATTTTCTCATATATTTTTAATTTTCTAAATATTTGTATATATTTTATTTTATTTTCTTGTACATAAATAAATATTAATATATATATATATATATATATATATATATATATATATATATATATATATATATATATATATATATATATATATATATATATATATATATATATATATATATATTCCTAAACCAAAATTAGGGTTTTCACCCTTAATAAAAATAACCTTTTATTTTCTTATTTTTGATACAAAAATAATTTATTTTTACATACATAAAAATAATACAAAAAAAATACCTTTGGCATATTTATAATATATTGCATATTTATTTAATTGTCTATTTAAATATTGTCTATTTATTTATATATGCAAAGAATTCAATATGGTTGTAATAATCTTAGGGTTTTAATTTCTTACAAATAATCTCCTATTCAATATTGTATCCCCCTCCCCATATCAATGTTGTAATAGTTTTAGATTTACTTTTACGCATTTATAGCTTTCAAATATGCATGATAGAGATTAGGGTTTGTATGCAAATATCCAAAATCAAGCAAATAGCTTGACTAAAACAAGACAAAAATGCATGAAAATGATAACACAATGCACACAAGTACCCCTAGGGTTTCATCCACTTGTTGCCTTAAAAATGACCATGTTATGCATGCTAGGTATCTTGGCAAAACAAAAACAAAACAAAAAGATCATAGTCCCTCGATGATGCTATCTTGGTTGCCTAAACAAAATGATCTAGTCCCTCAAAACTTGCTAATATACTTGGCAGTATTGTTATAATGGTCATACGATGACCCGCGCTCGTCCCGTTTAACATCCAAACACAAGTTTGTTTACCAAATACAATGGTAAAACAACACTGTCAAAGGGTTAAAAATGTGTGGGAAAGATCTTTGAGTAGGGTAGACAGCTCCTAGTTACTTGATCAACTTGCAAACATCCTTGCTATTTTTAAACTATCACACACAATACAATTTCAAAATATTTTCCAAAACAAAACTTTCAAACATTGAAACATCTTTTCAAAAGACAAACACCTTTGTATATATTCAAACAAGAATCGTTACAAAGGTTGCCTAGACAAGGCCTCTTTTCAAAACATTTTCAAAACCACACACAAAGCACCATTTCAAACAATTGAAAAGCAAAAGCAAGTGATCTAAACAAGTAACTAAGAGCCCATGGAAAACCATAGATGAAAAGGGTGCTAGCACCTTCCCTTTTCATAATCTACCCCCCGAACCCAAGAAAACATCTCAATGGTCTTTCCTGTGCTTTTTGACCTTTCCTTTGGATAAAATAAAAAGTCGGTGGCGACTCTTGCTAAACCGAAACATTTGCAAACACAAACGCAAAACCTCAAGTCAGTTCTCCCACCGTATCACAGTCATGGATCACTTTAACTGGAATGGAAATCCGAAAAATCTTAGTATCGATTTAACTGAACCAGAAAAAGGTCTTGGGTTATCTTCAACTTCAACTGGAATAGAAATCAGAAAAAACTTAGTGTCGATTTAACTGAACCAGAAAAAGGTATTGGGTTATCTTCAACTTTAACTGGAATAGAAATCAGAAAAATCTTAGTGTCGATTTAACTGATCTAGAGGAAAGTCTTGAATTATCTTCAACCGAAATAGAAATCAGAAAAATCTTAGTATCGATTTAAATGAACCAGAGAAGGTCATGGATCACTTTAACTGGAATGGAAATCAGAAAAATGTTAGTGTCGATTTAACTGAACCAGAAAAAGGTCTTTTGAGAATGTATTTCTGAGGAAAATGTTGAAGTATCCCTTCGCCAGGCATAGCCTTTAAGAAGTCTGCCAGGTAATATAAGTAGTCAACGGTGTTTATTGATTTGATCAATCCTGAAAAAGGTAAAGAGTTATTCATATGCAATGTCATGATGTGTGAAATGCATTGTGATGATGTTCCCAAAATAAATGAGATTATGTTGTATGCGATGTGTATGAGCATGCCATGATGTATGAATATGGGATGTTGTTGCAATATTTCCTAGTCTGGGAAAATAAATCCCTGACTGTTGCTGGAGAGTATTGGGAAGATGAATCCCGAAATGTTGTTTGGTAGATGAGGAAAGTGATTCTTTCATTTTCGCTAGAGATGATGAATGGAGATGATTTTCCGGGGATTTCCTCTTTCAGTTTGAGGATATTATGTCGGGGATCTTTAACTCCTGCTTGAGAATGACTCTGTGGGGGAAGGATGCTCTGTCATAATATTTTACCGATGTGGAGAAATAAACTCTATTGGGAGATAAACTTCCGCAGTTAGAGAAATAAATTCTACCGGGGAGGAGGTTTTATAAACTATTTGAGATTATAAAACTCAGCTGGGGAATATAGATTTCAGCTCTCTGAGGGAACTTGGCTGGAGGAAGTCATTCCTGCCTGGGGAGGAAAAGGTAAGGATTTTGCATGTTTTTACTCTGCGGGGACATAAGCATCACTAGGACGTGTGTTGATGATGTGACAAGAGAATGCCTTTGTGCCTGCCGGAAAGAGTAACTGTCGAGGCTACAAATGACTTATTTAGACTTTGCCATGTTTCTTAAAGTCATTAGCAACTGTCTTTCTGTTTCTTATGCAAGTATTTGTAAACAGTAATCATATTCAAATGCATATGTCAAAAATAATCACTGGACGTTTTTGCAAAACAAAACAGAAAAATAGAAAACAAATAGTTTTGTGCTTTCAAATAAATGATTTGTATTGATTTTTGAAGTTCGCCTATAACAGGCATTTTTTTTGTACAAAGAGACTGACGTTCTAGTAGGAGAACGCTGTCGTGAAAATGAAAACTATACAAAACAGTGTATAAAGAGAAAACAACTATGTGTAATAATCCCATCGGATTTCAATTCCTCTATTTCCCTTATGTCCTTGAGCATCTCATCACTTTGTTACTTGTCTGAAGTTGACTGGATTGATTGGTACCGTTTGAGCTTGATATTTGACACTGAAGTCTGGTCGCAAGGTGATCTAAGGGACATATTTGTACTCTTTAAATCCCAAAAAATTTCCTGGACCGCCCTTTCGGGTTTTCAGTCCACCGGGATACCCTTTTTTGCCCAAGTCACCTTTTCAGGTTTTCGACTTACCGGGTGTACATATTTTTTATATTTATCCCTAATATTTTCCCGAACCCTTTTGGTTTGCCGGGATGCCCTTATTTTTTCCTAGGCCAGTCAACCTAGTGGGTCTTTATTTATGCGTAGTATCTTTTCACTATGTTCGCATTCACAGGGTGAGGAAGGTCATCACCATCCATGATGGTTAGAATCATGGCTCCACCAGAAAATATGCTTTTGATTACAAATTCCCCTTCGTATGTGGGAGTCCATTTTCCCTGTGGATCACCTTGCGGCAGTATGATGCGCTTGACTACTAAATCACCCACTTGATATACCTGACGTCTGACCTTTTTGTTGAAAGCCTTGATCATTCGCTTTTGGTACATCTGACCATGACAGACAGCGGTAAGCCTTTTCTCATCAATCAAATTCAGTTGGTCGAGTCGAGTCTGGATCCAATCTTCTTCATTCAAACCTGCATCCTTCATAATTCTCAAAGAAAGGATCTGGACCTCAATAGGTAGGACAGCCTCCATACCATATACCAGAGAGTAAGGTGTTCCCACTGTTGACGTACGTGCTGAGGTGCGGTAACCATGAAGGGCAAATGGTAACATCTCATGTCAGTCTTTGTATGTCACCGTCATCTTCTGTATGATTTTCTTAATGTTCTTGTTAGCATCCTCTACAACGCCATTCATCTTCGGCCAGTAAGGGGAAGAATTATGATGTTGGATCTTGAATTGCTTACAGAGTTCAGTGATCATCGTATTGTTGAGATTTATACCATTATATGTGATGATTCTTTCTGGAACACCATACCGACATATAAGGTTATGCTTGATAAACTGCTCCATAACATTCTTGGTAATAGTAGCAAAAGAGGCATCCTCAACCCACTTCATGAAGTAATCAATGGCCACTAGGATGAAGCGGTGCCCATTAGAAGAAGTAGGTCTAATCTCTCCGATCATGTCAATGCCCCACATTGCAAAGGGCCATGGAGCCGTCAAGACGTTCAAGGGAACCAGAGGTACATGTACTTTATCAGCACAGATCTGTCATTTGTGACAAGTTCGGGAATGCTGATAACAGTCTGCTTCCATAGTGGACCAATAATATACTGTCCGTAGGATCTTTTTAGCCATGGTGTATCCACTAGAGTGGGTGCCAAAGGTACCTTTGTGTAAATCTACCATAATCCTCTATGCTTCGCTCTTGTCTACACACCGAAGTAAAGTAGAGCCATGGTTGCGCTTGTAGAGTATTCCATTACTAAGGAAGAACTTTGTGGAGAACCTTCTCAGAAACTTCTTATCATTGACAGATTCCCCCTCAGGATATTCTTGAGCCTCGAGATACCTTTTCACTTCATGGAACCAAGTTTCGTCTGCTACCCCTTCAGCATCAATCTCATAGCAGTATGATGGTTCATCCAACCTCTCAATAGTGATCTGAGGAGCTTCATTGTCCCATATGACCTTGAACATAGACGACATAGTAGCTAGCGCGTCCGCTAACTGATTCTCTTCTCGTGGAAAATGTTCAAAGGTAATTTCTTCAAAGTGTGTAAGTAATGTCAGCACATGTTCTTTGTAAGGGATGAGATTAGGGTGCTTCGCGTCCCACTCCCCTTTGATCTGACTTATTACCAAGGTTGAATCCCTGAAAATGCTCAAGAACTTGATCCTTAGGTCAATAGCAGCTTTGAGACCCATGGTGCATGCTTCATACTCAGCCATATTGTTGGTGCAATTGAAACATAATCTGGCGGTGAAAGGAGTATGACAACCCTCGGGAGATATGATTACAACACTGATACCATTGCCAAGTGCGTTGAAAGCTCCATCAAAATCCATAGTCCATCAGGATCCTTCCTCAGGTTCTTCATCTGGTCCAAGTTCTTCATAGTCATTCTCTAACATGATATTCTCACCCGGGAATTCAAAGTTTATGGATTGGTAGTCATCCACAGCCTGATGAGCCAAATGATCAGCTAATACACTTCCCTTGATTGCTTTTGGGTCGTGTATTAGATGTCATATTCGGTTAGGATCATTTGCCATCTTGCTATTCTTCCGGAGAGAGCGGGCTTCTTGAAGATGTACTTGATCGGATCCATCTTAGATATCAACAAAGTAGTGTGGGTCAGCATATACTATCTCAGTCAGCGAGCAGCCTATGCCAAAGCACTTCAAGTTTTCTCGAGTAGTGAGTATCTTGTTTCACAGTCGGTAAACATTTTGCTAAGGTAGTATATTGCATGCTCTTTTCGACCGAACTCGTCATGCTGCCCCATCGCACACCCCATTGAATTATCTAACACTGTTAAGTACATTATCAAAGGTCTTCCTTCAGTTGGCAACATCAGTATTAGAGGCTCTTGAAGTTATTCCTTGATTCTCTCGAAGGCAGTCTGGCATTCGTCATTCCACTTTACCACTTGATCTTTCTTCAGGAGTTTGGAGATTGGCTCACAAGTAGCAATTATATGGGAAATGAACCTGGAAATGTAATTTAGGCATCCCAAGAAACCTCTAACCTCCTTATCAGTGGGAGGAGCCGGTATCTCTTGTATAGCTTTCACCTTTGCAGGGTCTACCTGAATACCCTTGTCACTGATAATGAAGCATAGGAGTTTACCAGATCTTACCCCAAAGGTGCACTTGTTCGGATTTAACCCCAGCTTGTACGTCTTCAACCTATCAAATAGGTTTTATATATGACCAAGGTGTTCTTCCTCTGTTTGAGACCTGGCTATCATGTCATCAACATAGACCTCTATCTCATGGTGAATCATGACATGGAACAAAGCTACCATGGCTCGCTGATAGGTTGCCCCAGCGTTCTTCAATCCAAACGGCATCACTTTGTAATAGAAAGTTCCCCATTGAGTGACGAAGGTTGTCTTCTCCATGTCTTCGGGTTCCATCTTGATCTGATTGTAACCAGAGAAACCGTCCATGAAGGAAAAGATATTATGTTGTGTGGTGTTGTCAACTAGAACGTCAATGTGGGGAAGCGGGAAGTCATCCTTGGGGCTTTCCCTATTCAAATCTCTGTAGTCCACACACATTCGTACCTTTCCGTCCTTTTTAGGCACCGGGTCTACGTTAGCAACCCATTACGGATAGGAGGTGACAACTAAGAACCCAGCATTGAACTGTTTCATAACCTCTACTTTGATTTTCTCTGGCATTTCAGGGTGCATACGATAGACCTTCTTCTTTACTAGAGGGCAGTCTTCTTTAGTTGGTAGACGATGAACCACAATATTCATGTCTAGTCCTGGCATGTCTTCATATGACCAGGCAAAGATCTTAACATAATCATGCAACATCTGTATCAACCGCTGTTTGACACTAAGCTCCAAATTTGCACCTATCTTGACTTCTTTTCTGTCCTCTTCTGTGCCCAAGTTTATTGTCTCAACTGGCTCTTCATGAGGCTATATAGCCCTTTCTTCATGTTGTAACAGTCTAGAAAGTTCTCTGGGTACCTCACAATCTTCCTCACCTTCGTCCTCGGCTTGGTTGATCGGATTTTCAAAGTCATAACCGGCAATAGTATAACTGATATTAATGGGATCCAGAGTGGATATGGATCTGCAATTTACGTGAGTGTGTGCAAGAGCATAGCTGTATCAACAAAGTAAAGAAGTAGAAAATAAAAATAGAGAGTGCAAAATTTGTATGCAAAACGTCCAATGCTTTATTACTGACATATGATATCGAAACATGATAACCCTCACAAATAAGCCATTGTGCCCCGGGTAAGACATATGGCCATAGAGTTTATATTGTTTAATTATTACATATCTGAAAACAAGAAAGACAATTACTTCTGGAAAAAATTAATCGGTACAAAGTCTTTAGTTGTCCAGTTACTGGGTCCACCGTTGGTAGTATGGAAGATCTAGCTATCCATGTCATAGTCACCATCATTGTCTTCTAACGCATTGACCCCATGGTTGTTTATGCGTAGGGGAGGTCCTCCAGCACGAGCACGACGAATAGCCCTTTGGGCCCCTGAAGAGAAACCTAAACCAAACTTATCAGATTTGTATGGAATGTCAGGGAGTTGGCCCCTGATGGTACACCCACCTTCTTCAATAACTACTTTGGCATCCTTGAGAGAAGCCATTTTCAAGGGAGGTCTTGTGATCTTCTAAAGATTGGTAACAGTCTCAGTTGCAGCCATGGTCTGGGGCACCTCTTTGAAGTTCTAACAAGGATTCTCGTTGAACTCTCCATCCATTTCCACATACCTGAAAGAGTTCAGGTGACTTACCATGTATTCTTCTTCACTATGTACCGTGACAATCTTTCCTTTTACCGGGTACTTTATCATCTGACATAGAGTGGACGTGACAACTCTCGCCCCATGGATCCAAGAGCGACCCAACAAACAAGAATAAGATGGTCTGATATCCATCACGTATAAGGTGGAGTCAAAGGTCTGAGAACCAACTTTGATGGGGATGTCCACCTCCCCGTGCACCATTCTTTTTGAACCATCGAAATCCCTCACCACAATGTTGATGGGCTTCAGGGTCAAACCTTCACAGTCTAATCTATCTATAGCCTTCATTGGAAGTGTTGTACCCCAAAATTTTCCCTCTCATTTTACTCAATACATGTCAATTGAAGTTCCCAAGTTGCTCAAGGAAGTCCAAGAGTTGACCAGACAAACTCTCTCCTAAAGCAGTATACCTCAAATTAGGGTTTCATTTTTCATCAAGATGAGAGAACCAAAAGGATCCAAAATTATCTCCATGGTATTAATATGTTCTCAAGACCCTATATGTCAAGTTTCATGCCTTGCACAAGAAGTTTGCCCAGCCAACTGCTCAGATGCTTGAGAATCGACTATACTAGGTCAAAAGTCAACTGTGGCCCACATACAGTCAAACTTCAATATTTTTGGTCAACATCATCATTTTGAAGTGTTATCCATCATTTTATCAAGGGTTGATCATGATTCCTCAAGGGATGCTCCAAATTCATCAAAACCCAAAAGTTGCTAAATTAGGGTTTTGTAGGAAAAGTCAACCCAAATTTTACCAAGCATAACTTCTTCATACTTTATCAGAAATTTTCCATCCAAAGCTCATTTTTAAGAGGATGCAATTCCCTACAACTCATCTTCAACCCACAAGTCCAAAATATGCACTCATCAAAAGATATGAATTTTGACATTATAGGTCCTTTTGAAAAGTCAACAAAAACACCTTTTGGGTAAAAACTTCATACATCAACATGGAAGACTAAATTGAGATGAGACCAAAAGGGTTGCTTAGGGGACATCCTAAGCTTTCTAAAAAGTCAAATAACAGCTCTCTAGGGTTAAAATTGGAGGAGATATGCCTTGTCAAAGTTGACCTTTTTTGCAAAATTGCCAAAAGTCAAATGTGCTCACAAATGCATTTTTTGCTAAATGGGTCTAACTTTTTATGCCTGCACTTCACTTATAATGTGGTCCACGACCCAAATATCCAACCACACATTATTTGCTTCATTTTTTAATTTATTTTGATTTTTTATTAATTAAAAAAGAATTAAATCAAATAATTGATGAATAATAGCAAAGATATGATTTGATTTGGTTTTTGGACAAGTTGGAAATCAGAATATGCTGAATTATCAAGGCAAAAATGAATCAAGAATAATTGGTACAAGAAAGGGAAGATTTGGCCCAAAATAGCAAGTTTGCATATGGTTAAAGAATCAAATCAAATATCATCAAATTTCAAGATTTGATACAAATTTGTTGACCTAATTCAGTCTACTATAAGGGCATAACAATTCCAGATCAAGAGAACAAGGGTTGGAGGCGTGAAACTGCCAGAAGAAAACTCAAAATTTTTGATAAAAAATTGAGGTTCAAATTCTAGGATAGAGGGCTATTCAAGACGATTCAAAGCCAGAAACCAATTCCTTGGCATCTCAGGTAGCATTCCCAACCATTTGCAGGCTTCAAAACATCAAGAATCCTCGCATAGAAGCATCACGTTTTGCACTAAGAACTCAAATTCGATTTTTATGATTTACGCATTATAAATATATTTTACTCATATGTTTGTGTTCATAATCATGTTTGCAATGTTTCTGGATAGTTTGATCTAAGTTATAGTGCAGGAACAAGCTTTTGCCATTGCTAGGGTTTCATGCTCCAATTTGGGGTTTTATGATTTAAGCAAAATTAGGCCTGATAATGGGTACCATGATGATCAGAGCTTCAAACCCATTTGATTCATGGTCCCCAAATGAATTTATATTGCGTGTTCTTGATTATTGAATAATACAGGTTTATAGTTACAGCAAAACTACTGTAGGTAAAAGTCTCCCATCTAAAACGACGGATGAGGAAGAAGATGATGCGTGTCAGAGCATGGTTGGCCAATTCAATTTTGGCGCGCGTTTCTGACCACTAACTTGTTTTCCAATATATTATATGTTCATTATTATATTAACAATTGATACATCCGACGCAGTTGGTCAGAGGAAAGAAGTCAGAAGCTCATGTCCTGGGTTCGATCCCAGGTGTGAGCTTTTGGCATTTTCTCCATTATTTTCACCAGATCCAACACACCTCACCTTTTGAGGATCATCAAGCGCCCTCTGATCTCATCCTCTGGATCCATCTCCAGCCAGATCCAGCAAACCTCACCTTCTGAGGATCATCACACGCCATCTGATCTCATCTTCTGGATCCATCTCCAGCCAGATCCAGCACACCTCGCCTTCTGAGGATCATCAAGCGCCCTCTGATATCATCTTCTGGATCCATCTCCAGTCATATCCAGCACACCTCACCTTCTAAGGATCATCACGCGCCCTCTGATCTCATCCTCTGGATCCATCTTCAGCCAGATCCAACGCCAGCATACACAGGTCCACCATGAGTCCCTAGAAGATGGTCTTAATGGATCAGGCTCCAGACTCTGGGCTATCCTTCTGGGTTTCTGAAGTTCAACACCCCTCAAAATTGCTTAAACAGACCCTTTTCTCATCTTCTAATTTTAATTCTTTTTTTTAATTATTTTCTAACTATTCTTTTTTTAAAATAACACATAATTTTTTTTATTAAATCAAAAATCACAAAATTCCAAAAATCGTTTTCATAAAAAATATTTTGTTTCCTTGAATTAATTAATTAAATTAAATTAGGGCAATTAAATCTTATTTTTGTAATTAAAATCAATTAGAAATTAGGGTTTACTTTTGTATGATAATTAATTTCTTCTTCAAAAATAACTTAAATATTTTCTCAAGTTAGATTTTTTAGGTTTTATAACCGTCCTCGCATTTAATTTGGCGCGCGTATTTTAATTATGTTTTGTTATTATTGTAAATGTTTCGAGTTTGTAATGGTTTTAATTAGGGTTTTAAATTCCGCACTTTTATTTCCCGTCAAGATAATGATGTAATTGTCAAAGCCTTGTAATAGCTAGGTTTATTTTCTCGCACTTTAAATTCCTGCAAATATTTAACTGTCTAGATGTATGCTAATAGGATTGTATGGCAAAAGTATCTGAAAATTAAAATAGTTAGAAAACCTTAATGTGCGAAGATTAAAATAACTGAAACAAATCACTCGCACATATTCACTCCTAGGGTTTACCTCACTTCAGTTGCCTTCGGTAAACAGTCATTAAGCATAGGAAATTTTAGTGGTCGCCCTCCTGTATAAAAGATCAAATGTCCCATTCGAATGTTTCCTCGAAAATGTTGCCTCGAAAATGTTGCCTCGAAAACGCTGCCTCGAAAAGATCTTAAGACTCTAGGGTTAATACTAAAGTTTTTCTAACTATTGCTTTAGTGATTGTATTCGTCCCTTTCGAATGTCCCTTTCAAACTCCAACGACGGTGCTACCTACTCCTTAATAGTAGGATAGCGCTGTCTAAAGGAAATAGAACAGAAACAATCTTCTTTCGAGTAAGTAAATGCTTGTAGGTACTTGCTCAATAAAACTTTTCACACAAACACTTTTCAAAAACAGTTTTCAAAACAACTTCGTCACATCCTTGAGGACTGATACAAGGGTTATCACGAAGTAAAAAAATTTCAAAGCAAGCACACACACAAGCAATTTTAAGAATATGAGCAAGTACCTAAGAGCCCATAGATAACTACGGATAGAAATGAAGTAGTGAAAAACACAAGAAGGGGGGGTTGAATTGTAAAACTGAAAATCAATGCAATGAACAAGATATTTTTATCCTGGTTCGTTTGATCTCAAACTACTCCATTCCACCCATCAAGGTGATTTCGCCTCTCTCCAACGAGGTCTTAATCCACTATATTCAACTGAATATTACAGACTGCTTTAACAACTGCTAAAGCCTTCTTGATGCAAACCACAACCCGGTTTGTCAAGGAAACACTTTCTTACTAAGAAGATAAATCTAAGTGTGTGAATGTTTTCTACAAAACTGTATCACAACTGTGATGTATACACAACTTAAAGCTTAGAAACTAGATTGCTAAACAATGATTGAATAAGAGAATGTGTAGTGTTTAGCAAAACTGAGAGAAGGAAGATTTTGATCAGCTTTTATGCGTGTGAAGATTTTGAGAGCATTAGCCAATTCAATCTTCAAAGTCTTGTTTATATAGCACTGAGATGTTGAACGTTGGAGCAATATTCTTGATTCAATGCTAATAACAAACTTTCCTTATCGAGCAGATCTTGTCTGGAATGAGGCCGTTGGTATTAATTTGCTTTCAATGCACAGTACCGTTGCTTACTTAATGCAAGTTCTGGCTTGGCTCATTCTGACTCTGCTTAGCTGCTGATGAACTGTTGTGTTTCTTTATCAGAGTGTTGAGCGCAGTTCTGTTCATCAGACTTCAGCATATACGTGAGTTAATCTTCTGATTCTGATATTCTGATATGGCAACTTCTGATGCTGATGTCAAGAACCAAATTTCTGATGCTGATTAGGTGTGATCTTGCTTATATCAATCAGAGTATCTGCAAATCAGAATATAATAATTTAGGCAGCAGATAGTTCATACATGAATCATATAAATAATATATCTTTTCACTTTGTTATCATCAAAACTTAAACATAGGGTAGTAGATTCAAACTTTGTTCTAACAATCTCCCCCTTTTTGATGATGACAAAAACTAGATATTTTTAAATGAAAATAACGTGAAAAGGTATCAGAGAGATGCATCAGAGTAAGAGGTAAAAAGATATCAGAGTTGAGAGATACTCCCCCTGAGTTTATTACTTCCCTTTGATTACAAGTGTTCTTCAGGATCAGATCTTTTTGCCTTTCTTTGAACATCAGAGTATCAGAGTCTTTGACTATCAGAAGCTTTAGATCATCACATCAGAGCAGAGCTTCAGATCAGCGTATCAGAGCTTTTCTTGTCAGAGCTTTGCTTTGGATCAGAGTATCAGAGCGGATCAGAGCTTCATAGCTTTTAGTCTTCAGAGTGTCCAGGAGCTTCCTTGTACCTGTAGACTTTAAGCAAGACAAAAAAAACATTTTCAAGTATAATAGAGTTAGAATGTTTGAGAATTTCTGTCTTAGTTAACCGTTATTGTTTAAAATATCATTCTTGTTCTCCCCCTTTTTGTCAGCAATCAAAAAGTGTAGGTGAGTGCTAAAACAGTTAAGATCAGAAAAACTTGTCATATTAAAAGGTTCAGAATCAAACAAAACATATTCAAATAGTACATCAGAAAATCAAAGAAAACATGAAAAAGACATGAATGAAAAAACTAAGGTTGGGGAGGAAAGCGTGTGAACAGGTTCTCCAGCATGGCTTTGATCTGATCAGCAGTCTCATTCTGCTTGTGCACCATGCTGACAACAGTGTCAATCTTGCTATCCTGCACATCCATTCTTTCTTTCATCTTCTGGTCGTTTTCATCCATCCTCTGCTGCAGACGCATGTCATTCAGCTTCAGTTCTTCCAGAGTCTGCCTGTCCAAGGCAGCTTGAGAAACATCAGAAGCAGGAAGCTTCTGAGAGCTTTCTGCAACATCTTCTGCTTGACTTGCTTCAGCTTGAATGGTCTTGTCTTCTTCTGGTTGCACCTTTGAGGCTAGCTGTTTCTCAGACCAAGGTTCACTATCCAGAGGGAGCACAGCTTCCTGAGGCAGCAGGCTGTCAACTTCCTTCAGCAGCTTGCTGAAGTTCTGTTGTGTCGGCTCATAGTTGATATCCTGCAACTTGAGGGCTTCAGCACGTACCCAAAGTCTGAATTGTGACCAGAGCTGGTCAGAGGCAGCTGGGTCAATCATTCCAGGACAGACTTGCTTCAAAGAAGCAATCCATTGCTGCACACCTGTTTCAAAATTCATAATACCAGAGCCAACATCTGGTTGTTTTGGTTTAGGGATGGCTATTTTATGTTTCAGATCAGCAAGACGGTCAAGGCTGGTTAAGTCTATGAAGGTCCTGCTGGGGTTTTCGGTGGTTTGCTTGGCAGCTGTTTGTTTTGGAGATGGAGTGGGAGAATCAGAAATTATGATTGGACTGTGTGGTGTTTTGGGAGTATTTGGTGGTGTAGATTCTGGTGAGGATGGCAACTGCGCCAAGGTGATTATTGTTCCACCTGGCATCTGGATTGCCAGAGGTGATGGTTGAGGTGAATGAGGTTCAGATGGTTGAGGAGAAGGAGTTTCAGAGTGATGAAACTCAGGTTGAGGTGATGGTGGATGAATTTCTGGTTGAGGAGAGGGAGACGGAATTGCTGGTTGAGGAGAAGTTGTTGGAATTTCTGGTTGTTCAGGGATAATGGGTTCTTCTGGAATTGATGAGAGTGGTTGTTGTTGTTCTGGTTCTTCAGCAAATTGTTGTTGTTCTGGTTGTGGAGGAGGGACAATTTGTGGTTCAGAGTTTGGATTGGCGGAGTGATCAGAAGTGTGTTGATCAATGTCAGACAGCACTTTGTCAATTGCTGATGTTGTTGAGATTGTTGGTTTGGGATGTTTGGTTCGGGTCTTCTGAGTTTTAATGCCTCAGAAGGGTCATCTTCTGGTTCAGTTTCATTTATTGTTGGGATGGGGATTGAGATTCTATGAGAGGTTGGAGGAGGAATAGATGCTGGAATAGTAGAAGAATTTAAAACAGAAGCAGCAGATAAATTACCTCTTTTCTTGGGTGTCTGCTGGGATGATCCTTCTGAAGGTGCCTTCCT
The DNA here is from genome assembly GCA_948472305.1 of Vicia faba. NCBI lineage: Eukaryota > Viridiplantae > Streptophyta > Magnoliopsida > Fabales > Fabaceae > Vicia > Vicia faba. The sequence goes on from CATIWC010000400.1 coordinate 192,475, forward strand.
CTTCTTCGTCTTCTTCAGAGTCACTTCTTGTTGAGGTTGATGCAGAGCTTTGATAATCAGATTTGTATCTGTACCATCTGCCTTGCACGCATCTAAGTATCTGAGAACCACCTCTGGTTTAGATTCTATCTCAGAAAATAAAGGAAAGTCACTCAGTGGAACTCTTCTGCTGGTGATATCAGCAATAGGAGTAGCTCTGGGTTCCTTTTTGATATTCTCTACCAACTTCATTTTCTTCAAGTTCTTCGCGTTCAGAGGCTTGCCAACTGTTGGTTCAATGGTGCTTAACTCTTGAGCTTCTATCAGATGCTCTATCAGCCTATTCTCTGTCAGAATATCTGATATTAACCTTCCAAAGGGTATCCAATCCCTCTTTGTTCTTTCTTCTTCCCTGGTTTCCTTCACACTTGTTCTGAGGTGGTTGAAGAGAAGATGAGCCAAGTTGATTTTTACCTTCTGATCAATAAAGTAGATCAGAAACTGCTGATCCACATTTATGTAATCAGGTGAACTAGTTGGCTTCCTATGGTTGAAGCACCCCAGAATTATCTTAGCCCAAACCCTGTGATGATCCTTCAGATCTTTGATCTTGCTGCTGGGCACCCCATGGGTGAAAATCCTTGCAGCTATCACGCCCACGTCAGCACATCTTTCAGCCATATCAACACAGCGGACGCCACCGCCACTGTAACCGATTAACCTTGCTATGTGATCCTCAGTGATCACAATCTTCTTCCCCATAACGAAGGAGGTGACTAGATGCGTTGAAGCCTTGGCATGAATCCAGAATTCCTTGACTAACATAGGGAATGTTGGTCCAACCAACCTGTCAAAATACCTTTCCCATTTCTGTGCCCTAACTTCTTCTGTTAGGTCAAAACCGTTCTCCTTCAAGCTTCCAAAATCAATGATCAGTTCAGATAACACTTCAAGATTCTTCACAGGAGTGAGGAGTGTTCTGAATGGCACTTGATACTGTTCAGATGATGCTTTCTTCTGAGGACCTGCAGAAGCACTGCTGGAGGTTGCCATGTTCACACTAAAAGATTTTGAGAAGAAATTGAGAAAAAGAGGTTTTGCAAGAGATGAACACAGAAATATGCAGAGAATGCTTGAGTATAGTGAGAAACTGTAAAGAATTGGAATGAGAGGTTAATGTGTTTAAATAGAGTTTCATAATATTTTGAAAAAATAAACGTTTTTAAGAAAGAGAAAAATCATGATTGCGTTTTAAAAGTATGATTACTTTTATTAAATGCTTGCTGATTTTGGGGGATTTGAGAAAGATACTTAAAAACGGTTACCAGACATGTGTCTCAATGCACCCAATCAGCGCTTTGCCTTCTCAGAAGCGTGCACGCGTTCTGCTTCAGAGATTTGCTGATGATTGGATGACACTTGTTTGATGTAGTGATCAGCACGTCTGTCTTTGAGCTTAGACTCTCAGATCTTTAGACTTGCATCTGATACAATCTGCATTTTCTATCTTTCTGAAAGAAGATTGATCAGAAGTTCACAGTAAAACAATTACATTCTGAAGGTAAATATATGGAATTAAAACATTTTCACTCTGGGCAGACTTTCATGCTGAGATGTTTCAGAATGAAATTAAACCTATCATCTGAAAGGGGTTTAGTGAAGATATCAGCCCATTGATGGTCTGTATCTATAAATTTTAAGTTCAAAATTCCTTTCTGAATATAGTCCCTAATGAAGTGATGTTTTATTTCTATATGCTTAGCTCTAGAATGTAAAATGGGATTCTTACTTAAGCAAATAGCAGAAGTATTATCACAGAGTATAGGAATGTTACTCTCAAAAATCTGGAAGTCTTCAAGCTGACTTTTCATCCAGAGCATTTGTGTGCTACATCCTGCTGCTGCTATGTACTCAGCTTCTGCTGTTGATAGCGCAATTGTTGATTGCCTTTTGCTGGACCAAGAGATCAGATTTTCTCCCAGAAACTGGCAGCTTCCAGAAGTACTTTTACGTTTCACTCTGTCTCCAGCAAAATCAGCATCGCAGTAGCCTACTAAGCTGTAATCACTAGATTTTCTATAAAACAAACCCAGATTAGTAGTACCTTTCAGATACTTGAAAATTCGCTTAACAGCTATTAAGTGAGATTCTCTAGGATCTGATTGGAATCTAGCACAGATACAAACACTGAATAATATGTCAGGTCTTGAAGCAGTCAGATAGAGGAGAGAACCAATCATACCTCTGTAGACTTTCTGTTCTACATTTTTGCTTACCTCTTCTCTTTCCAGAATGCACGTGGGATGCATTGGAATCTTTGATGGCTTACATTCTGAGAGGTCAAATTTCTTCAGAAGATCTCTGATGTATTTGCTCTGATGAATGTAAGTTCCCTCTGGAGTTTGATTGATCTGAATTCCTAGAAAGAATTTCAGTTCCCCCATGAGGCTCATCTCAAATTCTGCCTGCATACACTTAGCAAATTTTCTTCCAAGAGAAGGATTAGTAGAACCAAAAATAATATCATCAACATAAATTTGACAGACTAAGATGTCATTCTTAACTGATTTACAGAATAGAGTAGTGTCCACTTTCCCTCTGGTGAATTCATTTTCTAATAGAAAGTTACTTAGCCTTTCATACCAAGCTCTGGGAGCTTGTTTCAGACCATATAGTGACTTATTTAGTTTGAAAACATGTTCTGGATGTTTTGTATTTTCAAAACCAGGGGGTTGGTGTACATAAACTTCTTCTTCTATATAACCATTTAAGAATGCACTTTTGACATCCATCTGATACAGAGTGATGCCTCTATTAACAGCAAATGAAATTAAAAGTCTGATAGATTCTAACCTGGCGACTGGGGCAAAGGTTTCTGTATAGTCTATCCCCTCTTGCTGACTATAACCTTGTGCAACCAGTCGTGCCTTGTTTCTGATGACTTCACCTTGTTCATTTAGCTTGTTTCTGAACACCCATCTTGTTCCAATGACGTTGAATCCTTTTGGTCTGGGAACGAGATCCCATACGTCGTTTCTGGTGAATTGATTCAGCTCTTCTTGCATTGCCAGAATCCAGTCATTATCCAGAAGTGCTTCATCAATAGAAGAAGGTTCAATCAGAGACACAAGTCCCATGAGAGTTTCTTCAGAGTTTCTGAAGCTTGCTCTTGTTCTGATTGGATCTACCTTTCTTCCTAAGATGGTCTCTTCTGGGTGATCCAAGCTACTTCTGGGTAATCTCTTCTGAGGTTGATCAGCAGTTGTTGTAGGATTGCTAGCAGTGCTCCTTTCAGACGTTGAAGGAGTGTTTGTATTAAGAGCTTCTGATGACTTGTCTTCAGAACCTGTAAATTCAATTTCCATACCTGCAAAAACTTCATTCTGCTTTGACTTTTCAGAGTCAAGCTTATCATCAAAACGAACACTGATTGATTCTTCCACAATCTGTGTTTCTGTATTGTATACTCTGTACCCTCTTGAGCGTTCAGAGTATCCTAACATAATACACTTATGTGCTTTAGAGTCAAACTTGTTCAAATAATTCTTTGTATTTAATATAAAGCAAGTACATCCAAATGGATGAAAATATGAAATGTTGGGCTTTCTGTTCTTCCACAATTCATATGGAGTCTTTTCCAGAATAGGTCTTATTGAGATTCTATTCTGAATGTAGCACGCTGTGTTTATTGCCTCTGCCCAGAAGGTCTTAGCAACGTTTGTCTCATTGATCATGGTTCTGGCCATTTCTTGCAATGTTCTGTTCTTTCGTTCTACAACTCCATTTTGTTGGGGAGTTCTAGGACAAGAGAAATCATGCAGAATGCCTCTGTCATTAAAGAATGACTCAAAATCTTTGTTTTCAAATTCTCCACCATGATCACTTCTGACTTTAACGATTCTAAGATCCTTTTCATTCTGAACTTGGTTATAGAAGGTAACAAACACAGAGTGTGACTCGTCCTTGTGTCTTAAGAACTTTACCCATGTCCATCTGCTATAGTCATCTACGATTACTAACCCATACTTCTTACCACTGACTGAAGCAGTTTTAACTGGTCCAAATAAGTCAATGTGCAGAAGTTCTAATGGCTTAGAGGTAGAAACAACATTTTTGGATTTAAAAGAAGGTTTTGCAAACTTGCCTTTCTGACATGCTTCACACAGAGCATCTGAATTGAACTTCAAATTAGGAAGTCCTCTGACCAGATTGAGTTTGTTAATCTGAGATATTCTTCTCATACTAACATGCCCCAATCTTCTGTGCCAGATCCACTGCTCGTTGTTAACAGACAGAAGGCATTTTACATTCTGACTCTTTAGTTCAGAAAGTTTGATTTTGTAGATGTTGTTTTTCCTCTTACCATTAAACAGGATAGTCCCATCTTTCTGACTAACAGCTTTACATGATTTTTGATTAAAGATTATATCATAACCGTTATCACTTAATTGACTTATGGATAACAGATTATGCATCAATCCATCTACTAGCAGAACATTATTAATAGAGGGAAGATTTCCATTACCTACAGTTCCAGAGCCAATTATCTTTCCCCTCTGATTGCCTCCAAAGCCAACGTGGCCTCCAGGCTTAAGTTCCAGGCTTTGGAACATATGCCTTCTTCCCGTCATGTGTCGCGAGCAGCCAGAGTCCAGGTACCATGACTGGTGTTTCTGACTTGCTGCTAAAGATATCTGCAACATGTATTATTTTATCCTTAGGTACCCAGATTTTCTTGGGTCCTGATTTGTTAGTTTTACCAAAACTCTGGTTGAATTTTGGTTTCACAGAGTGCTTACTGCTAGTGTATTTAATATCATGTGTGTGACCATACACAAAATGTGAATTCAGAGGAGTGTGTTAAATGGTTAAGTCCATGACATTCTTTGGTGTAGGAACCTTACCTTGGTATCCTATTCCTTTCCTGCCGTTTTTGCTAACTCCATAGATCATTGAAGCCATTTTGCTTCTATCTATGCTTTTAGCGAGGAACTTCTGGAAACTGTGATCATACTCCTTGATGATCTCATCAGCGTTGCTGGGAGTTTCAGAAATTGGTTCCTTCTGAGAGTTTTGTAAAGTGTTTTCTAATTTTGAAATCTTATTTCTCAGCTCAGAATTCTCCAATTTGAGACTCTCAGTTTTATTAGAGTCAGATTCAAGATTCCTTTTCAGGTCTCTGAATTTAACTCTAATTTGCTGATACCGTTCCAGAATCTCATTAAGGCTTTCAGCAAGTTCAGCCATTGTAAAGTTAACAGCAAAGTTAGGAAATACCTCTTCAGTATCTGATTCTGAGTCTGATTCAGAAGCTTCACTATCTCCTGAGATGTTAGCCATGAGAGCTATGTTTGCCCTCTCATCATCTGATTCTGAGTCAGCTTCAGACGAGTCAGAGTCATCCCATGTAGCCATGAGAATTTTCTTCTTCTCTCTTCCAAACTTCTTTTTGGGCTTTTCCCTCTGAAGCTTTGGGCAGTCAATCTTATAGTGTCCTTACTCATTGCACTCATAGCAGATGATGTCCTTGGTGTTTGGCTTTTTGCTGCTAGAGGAGCCTTCAGATCTTCTGTATCCAGAGGAAGAATCTGTCCTTCTGTATCTGGAAGAAGACTCGTTCTGATCAGATCTTCTGGGATTCCTGAACTTCCTTTGTATTTGCTTCCACAGTTGATTTACTCTTCTGGAAAGGAGGGAGAGTTCATCTTCTTCTGATGAGGATCCATCAGATGTTTCTTCAACTGCCTGCAAAACTTTAGACTCAAATTTTTTGTTAGATTTTAATGCTAAAGGCTTACCTTGCTTCTGAGGCTCGTCAGCTTCTAGCTCTATCTCATGACTTCTGAGGGAGCTGATAAGTTCCTCCAGAGTGATTTTGTTGAGATCTTTAGCTAGCTTCAGAGCTATAACCATTGGTCTCCACTGCTTGGGTAAACTTCTGATGATTTTCTTGACATGGTCAGCAGTAGAGTATCCTTTGTCCAGAACCTTGAGACCAGCCACCAGAATCTGGAATCTTGAGAACATTGTTTCAATGGATTCAGATTCTTCCATTTTGAACGCCTCATACTTCTGAATGAGCGCCAGAGCTTTAGTTTCTTTGACCTGAACGTTGCCCTCATGCGTCATTCTGAGTGAGTCAAAAATATTCTTTGTTGTGTCTCTGTTGGAGATCTTTTCATATTCAGTATAGGAGATGGCGCTGAGGAGGATGGTTATGTCCTTGTGGTGATTCTTGAAGTCACGCTTTTGTTGGTCAGACATTGTTTTTCTATCAATCTTCTGACCGCTTGCATTCACAGGGTGCGTGTATCCATCTGTCACCATATCCCACAGATCAGCATCATGTGCCAGAAAGAAGCTTTCAATTCTGTCTTTCCAGTAATCAAAGTTTTCTCCATCAAAGACTGGAGGTTTGCCGCTGAATCTGTCTCTGTCCTTATTGTTGTCATTGCTGGTGTGAGAATTGTTTCCTGCCATTGTGTTTTTCTGACGCTGGATCTTGTACTGACACGGTTAAGTGTTTTAGCTCAGAACCAGGCGCTCTGATGCCAATTGAAGTAGTGAAAAACACAAGAAGGGGGGGTTGAATTGTAAAACTGAAAATCAATGCAATGAACAAGATATTTTTATCCTGGTTCGTTTGATCTCAAACTACTCCAGTCCACCCGTCAAGGTGATTTCGCCTCTCTCCAACGAGGTCTTAATCCACTATATTCAACTGAATATTACAGACTGCTTTAACAACTGCTAAAGCCTTCTTGATGCAAACCACAACCCGGTTTGTCAAGGAAACACTTTCTTACTAAGAAGATAAATCTAAGTGTGTGAATGTTTTCTACAAAACTGTATCACAACTGTGATGTATACACAACTTAAAGCTTAGAAACTAGATTGCTAAACAATGATTGAATAAGAGAATGTGTAGTGTTTAGCAAAACTGAGAGAAGGAAGATTTTGATCAGCTTTTATGCGTGTGAAGATTTTGAGAGCATTATCCAATTCAATCTTCAAAGTCTTGTTTATATAGCACTGAGATGTTGAACGTTGGAGCAATATTCTTGATTCAATGCTAATAACAAACTTTCCTTATCGAGCAGATCTTGTCTGGAATGAGGCCGTTGGTATTAATTTGCTTTCAATGCACAGTACCGTTGCTTACTTAATGCAAGTTCTGGCTTGGCTCATTCTGACTCTGCTTAGCTGCTGATGAACTGTTGTGTTTCTTTATCAGAGTGTTGAGCGCAGTTCTGTTCATCAGACTTCAGCATATACGTGAGTTAATCTTCTGATTCTGATATTCTGATATGGCAACTTCTGATGCTGATGTCAAGAACCAAATTTCTGATGCTGATTAGGTGTGATCTTGCTTATATCAATCAGAGTATCTGCAAATCAGAATATAATAATTTAGGCAGCAGATAGTTCATACATGAATCATATAAATAATATATCTTTTCACTTTGTTATCATCAAAACTTAAACATAGGGTAGTAGATTCAAACTTTGTTCTAACAAGAAAGGGTGCTAACACCTTCCCTTTCTATAATCTACCCCCCGTACTCAGAATATCTAGAAAAAAAGGTTTTTTCTGTTCTTTTTCCTTTTCCATGATTGGATGAAATAAAAGTCGGTGGCGACTCTTGCTTACCGCGACATTTTGCAAACAAAAAACGCAAAACACAAACCAGTATTAAACAGTAGGTTCTGCCACCATATCACAGAACTGGCGTCTCTACTGGGGAGTTATAAAGTGGGGTAAACCTTAGGATCTAGGTCATATTTAATTGCTTTATCTTGATTGTCTTGCTAGCTTTATATTTATGGAAACTATTTGGGTTATTTGATCCTACACCCGGATCTGAGGGACACATTTTAGGTAAGTAGCAATAAATTGTGGGGGAACTATGCTTGGGTATACCGGCACGGTTGAAGCAGTAGCTATGTTGATGTGGCACTTTGGTTGGTACCGGTAACCCTTGAGTCAATCAGGGAGAGTACGGGGTCGCCGCGTGGTGTCTTGAAGCATCAACTGACCTTAGAACCTTTAATTGCACAACTTGGCCGTTAGAAAGTAGTGAGATAGTCGGCCTCGGTGTAGAGCTGAGAACTGGTTGATACTCGATGCTACACTCATTGAGATCAGACTTTCGGGATATTTTGGCCGCAAGAAAAGATTGTGTGAGCTGAGACAATGCCGATAAAGGATGATCAGTGATATTGAGATCCTCTAGAACCCGGTTACTTTTTAAGACAGGTTTGAGACCAACTAAACTTCAAGAGGGTACTACCTTTGACCTCATGCAAGCCTTAAACCTAAGGACTTTGTGTGGTTTGACTGTGCTTGCTATACCTTTGTTTTCTATACCTGTGTTTTATCATGACATCATGCATCATAAGCATAGCATATCATGACTAACCATTTCAAAGACCAAGGGAATTTATCTTTTCCCTGTTTTGCAGATCATGGCTCCTATACATAGAAACACTATCTGAATCAGCTTTGTGAAGATACCTTCCCAAATCAAAGAGCTAGCTTCAAGGGTTTCTGAAACTTCTGCGTTCACCAAAAGACATGGTCGACTTCTCGACCTGGTTACTTCAAACTTTGATGAAAAGATGATGAGTGTACTTTTTCAGTTCTTTGATCCCAAGCACCACTGCTTTACCTTTCCAGACTATCAGTTGGTACCTACCTTGGAAGAATTCTCTCAGCTGTTGGATATACCCATTCTTGAGAAGTTACCCTTTACAGATTTAGAAGAAGCTCCTAAGCCAGAATTCATTGCCTCAGCTTTGCACCTGAAACGGGCCAACGTGGTATCCAATGGGGAAACAAGAAGCGGAGTCAAGGGTTTTCTAGCTAAGTTTCTGATAAACAAAGCCCAACTGTTTTGGGATGACGTGGATTTTCAGGCTTTTGAGGAGGTCTTGGCTCTTCTAATCTATGGGTTATTCCTATTCCCTAACCCGGGCTCATTCGTAGACGTGAATGCTATCAAGATCTTTCTCTATTGCAACCCGGTGCTTACTTTGCTCGGAAATATTTTTCATACTCTCCATACTCGTACCATGAAGAGAAGAGGGATTCTTATGTGCTGTATGCCATTGTTGTCAAGGTGGTTTATTTCTCACCTCCCTAAGTCCACACTGAAGAATGAAGAAGGTTTGGGTTGGTCGCAAAGGATAATGTCCCTTGCCCATACAGATATTCTCTAGTGTTCTCAAGCTATGGAAAATACTGCCATTATTGATCGCTATGGAGAATACCCTAATGTCCCGCTACTTGGCATCAGAGGAGGTATAACCTACAACCCTTATTTATCCCTGCGGCAATTCGGTTATGCTCGAAGAGATGGTCCCCATGAGTTACTTATCGAGGGTATTGTATTCAACTATGAGGATGATGTCAAGGAGTATCGTCGGATATTCATACGAGTCTGGGGCATGGTAAACAAATCTGGTGCTAGGGCTTTGGTGCCAAAGAATTTCGTTCCTATGGAACCTTACCTACAATGGGTACGAGCTCATGCCCAGCAGCTTATGATGCCCTATGTTGTTGTTTTGCTAGTAATTGTGGAACCTACTACGAAGGAGGGTATTCCTTACACAATTCTCTATCCTTATATGCCCACTGATCTTGGGGAATTACAGAGGTCTTGGATTTAGTTGATGGAGGAGCGGGATGCTTACAAGGATCAGTTCCATGCTCAGAAGAGGAAGGTTTTAGAGCACACAAAGTAGTTGCATGAAGAAAGAGGACTCGATGACTATCCTGGCACGAAGAGGAAGCATCTATAGGAATTTCTTATTGTCTTTTATAATTTCAGATTCATTTTTCTTAAAATTGTAACACCTAAAAGGAATTTGAACTTCAAATTCAGCTAATAAAGTTTTTGTTTATTGTGGTTTGAAAATTTAAATTTCTTGAAGTCTTTGAAATCATTGCATTCGCATCCCATCTATAGCACATCATTATAGGTACCATTACATGTTTCTCATCTTCTTCGCTGTTTATTACAGCAGAAATGTCTTCTAAACAAAGCATCAAGGATCTTCAGGCACAGAACGCCCAGTTCCAACAAATGTTCATAAGTCTAGCAAAAAGGCAGGAGGATCTGAAAGCCCTCATTCTGAAAGAGAAGAAGAAAAAGAAGAAGGATGTCGGTATTCTGAATATGGGCCGGAGGTTTGGAGAATGGTTGAAGCGTCCAACTGATCTGACCTCTTCATCCAAGGAAGATGAGAACCAAGAAGGAGAGAGGGACCCTAGTCCTGCATTCTCTGACAATGATACTGATTATAATGATGAGCAATATCCTCCTGTTGAGGATAGATACAAACAGTTGGAAGATCGTCTGAGTGCCATGGAAGTTCAGAGGATACCTGGATTGGATTTCGAAGAATTGGGTTTGGTGTCGAGAGTGGTCATCCCGCAGAAGTTCAAAGCTCCAATTTTTGCCAAGTATGATGGGGTGTCCTGCCCAAAGCTCCATCTTCATTCCTACGTCAGAAAAATCCAGCCCCACACTGCTGATAGAAATATGTGGGTTCATTTCTTTCAAGATAGTCTGTCACGGACTCAGCTTGAATGGTTCTACCAGCTGGAGAGAGCCAATGTCCGAAATTGGGAAGATCCGGCTGCTGCTTTCCATAAGCAGTATAAATATAATGCCGACCTTGATCTTACTTGTACTCAACTCCAGAGTATGTCCATGGGGGCAAGTGAAGGCATTAAAGACTATGCCCAGAAGTGGAGAGACTTGGCTGGAAGAGTCCAACCCCCGTTGTCTGATTGGGAGTTGGTTGATATGTTTCTGGGTACGCTATCTGGTCCATTCTTTAATCATTTGATCGGTAGCTCATCAGCAGGTTTCACCGAGCTAATTCTGACTGGAGAAAGAGTAGAAGCTGGGATCCGGAGTGGCAACATCCAAAAAAATACCTCTTCGATTACATAGAAAAAGTCATTTGGTGGCAAGAGGGAAGCCAATGTTGTGCATGGCCAGAAGGGGCGTAGCAAGGCAGACTACCACCAATCTGTGGGAGCAGTGCTGATCTTTAATTAGGCACACGCACAACGACCACAACAACGAAACAATTAGCCAAGGGTGGAAAGACCTCAAAGGCAGTTCACCCAAATCAACATGCCACTGTCATAAGCATTACAACACATGTTGAAGATGAAGTTGATTATGGTGATAAACCCTCATCCGAACCCAAAGACTTCCTCTCCTAACTACAATTTGGAGGCAAGGTGTGCTTATCATTCTGACAGCCCGGGGCATGATACTAACGACTGTTGGGCGCTGAAATACAAGATTCAAAATATGATTGATGCCAAGGAGATCGAATTCGACCCTCCTGAGACTCCCAACGTGATCACTTCTCCCTTTCCAAAACATGGCTAGGATTGAAAGAATTTTTGTTCACTTAAATTCTGAAGTTGTATTTCCTTTGCTTATTCGAACAATTATTGTCATGTCAAACTCTATTATTTCATTAATGCATTACACATGTCTGTCTTGAATTAATTTGTTTTCATTATGCTTAAATTGCTTTATATTTCCTTTTCGTGATATTCAACTCCCGACTAAAAAACTGTAAGCCTTTAGAGGGAGGATGACGAAAATGATACCACAATCTCTACAGTGTGCTTTTGAACATACCCCACTGACGATGTACAGGCGTTGTTTCAAATCCCAAATAGTGGAGTTATAAGGAAGATAATCCATAGTCAACCCCTTTGAACCAAAGAAGTAGGAGTTTTTTTTTCTTTCACACGAATTAAAACTCTTAATCACATCCTGGGGCATGGTAGTTTTCTCAGTTAATCCAAGTGCACAATGAATGGCATCGAAGACGTCCTTCCAAAACAAAAGACGGTGATGGTTCCCTATAATCGTCAAGACAGGCAGTCATTATCTCTCGAAATAAAAGCCCATTAAGTCAAAACCTATGAACGAGACTTAAGAAAAAAACTGGGGCATCCCGCTGACTGTAATCACAAAAAGAAATAGTTCAGGCAAAAGACATGGATAATAAAGTCAAAAAGAAAGAGGTCCAACAAACCCTCAATAAAAATGACTGCCTATTCAAAATAAACTGTCAATATCTGAACCATCACTGGAATATCAGAGCAAAGACTCAAACGGGATCTAAATGCACAATTAACTGAGCATGGGATCGAAGAACATCACGAAGAACGGGTGGATACAAATAAAATTTGAGCCTTTATCCTTTAATTCTTAAACCGTGAACCAGGCCACGTTATAACCCTTAAAAGTCCTAGCTGAAGCATGGGTTAGTTCGGAAGCATACTGTTGCAAAAGGTATCCTGACTCCTGATGGTCCGTTACAAATCCCGAGTTGATATCACATTTTGCAAAATTCTATTTTATTAAAAAAAAAACTGCATTTTCAAAACCTCAAGACAGACATAAGCTTTGCATTCTTAAAATAACATTGTTTGCATATGACTATTTGTTCAACAGTAGAGAAATTCGCATGACGAATATCTAGTGAACAAAAACCTTCTCAATAAAAAGGATCACCTCAAGTGGAAAAACACTTCCAACCAAGGGGCACGGCATGATCATTGTCCATCATCTGGGGCAGTAAAGTCAATATTCAAGGAATCTCTCAAAGATGCCAAATAGCCAGGGGCAGATCTCCATCTGAATCCCTTGGGGCGTTAGGAATTAATTACAGCAACGAATCATGTACGATCAAACAAACATCTTCTGGTAGTGCGGCAACACTTACTACTATGGACAGTGACAATTCTCCGTACCCGGTGAACATGGACATAGTCGGAAAATACTATGCATGAACAAAGACCCACTAGGTTGACTGGCCTAGGAAAAAATAAGGGCATCCCGGCGAACCAAAAGGGTTCAGACAAAAATTAGGGATAAAAACAAAAAAGATATGTACACCCGGCAAGTCGAAAAACTGAAAAGGCGGCTTGGGCAAAAAAGGGTATCCCACTGGACTGAAAATCTGAAAAGACAGTCCAGGAAAAAGTTAGGGATTAAATCGTACGACTATGTCCCGTCATATTACCATTTATTTATCAATAGAAGACTTATCATCCTGATCAGCATCCACAAAGCCTCTGTGGGTACCTTCTCCAGCGGGTACAGGGGCAGAAAAGTCCTGATGCAAAGTCATTGTCGTATCCTTAGCATACGACCCTGTAACATCTACACTCCCTACAGAGTAGAGGCAACTAAAGCTTCGACATCGGCTTCCCCAAATAGGAGCTACTTTCCCCAGAAAGGTTCCTTCAGAGAGCCGATATCTATACTCCCCAACTGAATTTTATAATCGCAAGCGATTCGTAAAGTTGTCTCCCAAGAAGAGTTTATTTCTCTGAATACAGAAACTCAATCCCTAACAGAGTTTATTCCTCCGGCTACGGAAGTTCATCCCCTAGTGGAGTTTATCTCTCTGAATCAGAAAAATCTTCCAGCAAAGTATCTCCTCTCTCAAATAGAGTTATTCCCCTACAGAGTTGTTCTCAAGCAGAGTCTCTCCTCGGCAGAATATCCGTAAACAAGGGGAAAATCCCCAACATAGTCACCTCTGGTTCACCATCCCCAGCGGAAGTAGAAGAACCACTTTTTCTACTATGATCAGGAATGTAATTTCCAGTACTCTCCAACAGCAGTCAAGGATTTATTTTCCCAAACTCGAACGTTCCAAATAACATTTCATGTTCATATATCATGACGTGCGCATACATATTGCATACAGCATAATCTCATTTATTTTGAGAACATCATCATACAATGCATTTCATGCACCATATACGATTAATCATGTACCTTTTCAGAAAGGATGGTTATCATCAACAACTTCTAGCAAATTCAGTATTAGCTCCTGAAACTAAATAGAGTAATTATCTGCACGATTAAATGCAGCGTTACACGGGTTCGTCACGAAGAAATATTACATGGGTTTCTCCTAAATGCAACTTCACACGGGTTTATCCTGAAAAATCTTACACGGGTCCTTTCTCATACATTTCCTTATGAAGTTTCACATGAACTTATCACAAAGTAACCTTACCCCGGTTCATTCTGAAGTTTTACACGAACTTATCACAAAGTAACCTTACCCAGGTTCCTCTTGAAGTTTTACATAGACTTATCACAAAATAACCTTACCTAGGTTCCTCTTGAAGTTTTACATAGACTTATCCCAAATTAACCTTACCCCGGTTCATCCTGAAGTTTTACACGAACTTATCACAAAGTAACCTTACCCCGGTTCATTCTGAAGTTTTACACGAACTTATCACAAAGTAACCTTACCCAGGTTCCTCTTGAAGTTTTACATAGACTTATCACAAAATAACCTTACACAGGTTCCTCTTGAAGTTTTACATAGACTTATCCCAAAGTAACCTTACCCCGGTTCATCCTGAAGTTTTACACGAACTTATCACAAAGTAACCTTACCCAGATTCCTTCTGAAGTTTTACCCAAACTTATCACAAAGTAATCTTACCCAGGTTCCTTCTGAAGTTTTACCCAAACTTATCACAAAGTAACCTTAACCAGGTTCCTTATGATGTTTTACCAAAACTTATCACAAAGTAACCTTACCTAGGTTCCTTCTGATGTTTTACCCAAACTTATCACAAAGTAACCTTACCCAGGTTCCTTCTAAAGTTTTACCCAAACTTATCACGAAGCAACCTTACCTAGGTTCCTTCTCAGTTCAGATGCAGTTTTACCCGAACTCCTTACAAAGCAAACTTACCCAGGTTCCTTCTCAGTTCAGATGCAGTTTTACCCAAACTCCTCACAAAGCAACCTTACCCAGGTTCCTTCTCGGTTCAGATGTAGTTTTACACAAATTCTTCATGAAACAACCTTACCCAGGTCCCTTCTCACAGCCCTATTATACAGGCTTTCATATCGAAGTAACTCTACTATCCAGGTTCCTTCTCACAACCCTACTATCCAGGCTTTCATATCGGAGTAACCCTACCATCCAGGTTCCTTCTCATAGCCCTACTATCCAGGCTTTCATATCAAAGTAACCCTACCATCCAGGTTCCTTCTCACAGCCCTATTATCCAGGCTTTCATATCGAAGTAACCCTACTATCCAGGTTCCTTCTCACAACCTTACTATCTAGGCTTTCATACCGGAGTAACCCTACCATCCAGGTTCCTTCTCACAGCCCTACTATCCAGGCTTTCATATCGAAGTAACCCTACTATCCAGGTTCCCTCTCACAGCCCTACTATTCAGGCTTTCATATTGGAGTAACCCCCTACCATCCAGGTTCCTTCTCACAACCTTATTATCCAGGCTTTCATATCGAAGTAACCCTACCATCTAGGTTCCTTCTTACAGCCCTACAATCCAGGCTTTCATATCGAAGTAACCCTACTATCCAGGTTCCTTCTCACAACCCTATTATCCATGATTTCATATTGAAGTAACCCTACTATCCAAGTTCCTTCTCATAATTTTACTATCCAGGTTCCCCCCTCTCTTATCCCCAAATAGTGGTCCACAACACTGTAAGACTAGAACTTGATCAAACACGATTGGTTTCGCATTTCCCCAGTAAGTCACGGTGTAGCGTATACCCCAACCAGATATGTAGTACACTTCCACTTCCTCAAGCCAGATTTATTCCCCAGTAGAGTAACGGACAACTGAAGCTCCTAAAGCTCTAGTTCTCCCAAGACAGGAAATCAACATCCCCTAGATGGCATCTTTAAGCCCATCTCCTGCAATTTTTCGTCGCATCCAGGATGGCATCTTTAAGCTCATCTCTGACAATCTTCAATCCTCGACCTCCAAATGGCATATGTAAGCCCATTCCCGATATCACAAATCAAGTGTCACTTCATGCGAGTGCAAATTTCTGGGCACTCTAGTGTTCAATCATCTTCCACCTTCGGATCACGAAAGGCAGAGTAGCCAATTTACATCCTCAGGTTTAAGAAGATTGAACAGGGGCAACTGTTGTACCCCAAAATTTTCCCTCTCGTTTTACTCATTACATGTCAATTGAAGTTCCCAAGTTGCTCAAGGAAGTCCAAGAGTTGACCAGAAAAACTCTCTCCTAAGGAAGTATACCTCAAATTAGGGTTTCATTTTCCATCAAGATGAGAGAACCAAAAGGATCCCAAATTCTCTCCATGGTCTTAATATGTTCTCAAGTCCCTACATGTCAAGTTTCATGCCTTGCACAAGAATTTTGCCCAGCCAACTGCTCAGATGCTTGAGAATCGACTATACTAGGTCAAAAGTCAATTGTGGCCCAAAAACATATCCACTAACTCCCTATCAGACAGGGGGGTGGACTCTTTCTACTAAGTCCCTCCACTTCTGAGCATAGTCTTTAAAACCCTCGCTTGAACCCATAGACATACTTTGGAGTTGTGTACGGGTGGGAGAAAGGTCTGCATTATACTGATACTGCTTGTAGAAAGCAGCAGCCAGGTCTTCTCAGTTATGAATATTGGTCCCTTCCAGCTGGTAGAACCACTCTAGTTGAGTCCCGGATAAACTGTCTTGAAACAAATGGACCCACGAGTCCTTGTCTGCAGTGTGAGGCTGAATCTTTCTCACATAAGATTGGAGATGCATCTTGGGACATGAGACCCCATCATATTTGAAGAACACTAGAACCTTGAACTTCTGCGGGATGACAACCTCAGAAACCAAACCCAGCTCTTCAAAATCCAGCCCAGGTACCTTATGGATTTCCATTGCATTCAGACGCTCCTCCAGCTGTTTATAATTTTCATCGACCGAAGGATACTACTCCTCATTATAGTCAATCTCATTATCAGATTCCCTTGGATTGGGGTCTTCCTCTCTTGTTTCCCCTTCTTGATTGTCTCCTTCCTTTGACAAAGATGCTAGCTCTACAACTTGCCTTAACGGTCCTCTAAACCTCCTTCCCATATTCACCACACCAGTTGGCTTCTTGGGTTTCTTGGTCTTCTCTTTAACAATCAGGGCTTTCAGTTCCTCCCGCCCCTTGGCCAGAGCCATGATCATTTGTTAAAACTGAGCATTTTGAGTTTGTAGATCCTTTGCTGTTTGTTCGAGAGCCATTTCTTTACTGCTGAAATAAACAACGAAGAAGATGATAAACCCGCTTTGAGACCTGCTTATGCAATGATATGTATGATATATGTATGCAATGTTTTCAAGGATTTCTAAGACTTAAAATTTCTTAAACAGAAAGAGAACAAACGTTAATTTCATTAAGAATTTTTAACGATCACAATGATGCCTCTTGGGCTTACAAAATAAAGCAAAAGTAAACTCCCAAAGCAAAGAAAGACTCAGGCTTCCCACAGGCACATCCTCTTTGGTACAATGTAAGCATTTATGCTCTTCTCTTTGTGAAGTAACCTAGTGAGCTCTAAAACCTTCTTCTCATTAGCGTAGAATTGGGTTTCAAAGGTATCCCGTTCTTCTTTGAGTTGGATCCAGGATTTCTATAGCTCCTCGAAATCAGTTGGCATGTCAGGATAAAGAACAACGTAAGGAGTGTCTCCTCAGTAATTGGCTCCATAATCACAGGTAAGACGGCAGGGTAAGGCATCATAAGACATTGAGCACGAGATCATACCCATTTGAGGTAAGGCTCAAGAGGGATGGAATTCTTGTTCCCTAGTGTCTTGATATCAACTCTATTTACCATGCCCCAAGCTCGAATGAACCTCTTACGATAACCCTGAACATCATTCTCATAGTCAAATATGATTCCTTGGACGAGTGTGTCATGAGGATCATCCCTTCTAGCATGACCAAACTGTCGCAACGCCAAACAAGTATTATAAGTGATTCCTCCCCTAATTCCTAAGAGAGGGACATTAGGGAATTCCCCACAACGATCAATGATGGTAACATGCTCCAAGTATCGAGAACATCAATGAATATCCGAATGTGTGAGGGATATCAACCTATGAGACCATCTCATACCCTGCTCATTCTTTAAAATAGACCGAGGTAAGTGCGAAATAAACCACCTAGCCAATAGAGGAGTGCAACACAGAAGGGTCCATCTTTTCTTTAGAGTGCGAGTATGCAGAGAGTGCATAATATCCCCAAGTAAAGTAGGCATCGGATTACGAGACAGAAAAACCTTGACCGCATTCCCATCTATGAGCTGGTCCGGGTTAGGGAATAGTACCATCCCATAGATGAGAAGGGCCAACACTTCTTCAAAAGCTTGTAAATCCAGGGCATCCCAAAAATGGCGAGCTTTCTCAAATAGAAACTTAGCTAGAAATCCCTTGATGCCTCTTCTAGTTTCCCAATTTGCCACTACATCATACTGTTGTAAAGACAGAGCTTGAGAAATATCTTCTAGCCTTGGGTCTCTTTCCATACCGTTGAATGGTAACTGATTAAGGATAGGTACCCCCAATAACTGAGAAAACTCCTCCATAGTAGACAATTAATGATATTTCATCTAAACCATTTTCAAGCATGGATCCACCAACATTTTCAATGTCTCTCTGGTTAATAATATGTTAAGGTCTACTCTGAGGAATTTCCACGTACCTACTCCATTTTCCCGCTCAGAGGCAATCAAATGACATAACCATTTTTACTACACTTGACCGTATCATGTATGATGACATTTGTTTCACGTCATACGATTAACACTGTTATGCACAACACTTAGAGATGATATCATGGTACTCTTGATGGTTGACTTAAGGGTCTTGACTTATTTACCCACACCTACCTTAATGAGTATTATGAAAGTTCGGGTATTTGTAGGGTATACCCAAGGACCCCACTGTTGTTGCTCCTGCCACTGTCCTCTGCAGAGATGTTAATGGATATTTGTAGACTATGATGAGCATCTTGTGTTAGAGAATATATGTAGTGCACCAGCTCCTCGTCCATGAAGTACATTACATGGTTACATCAAATGGTTTTATAGAGTGTATCATCTTACATGACTCAAGATGTAGAAGGATATCTCATAGGTCAACTCATTAGGAAATACTAGAGGATGAACAAGCGAGGGAGGACCATGTCGTGGATATATTATCGATATGTAATTGTATTATTGCTATTAGGAGAGATGCCATAACTAGGGTGAGTTTTAAGAAGGAACTCTTGATAGGGCCACTCGATAGACAATCTTACTAGGGGTATGACATATGTTGCAGTATTGGAGGAAAGGGAGAAACAAGGGCATTGGACTTACCTAGTAGTAACATTCTGATTTGTATTTTAATATTAACATTTTGAGAATTTGCATTGCTTGTTGTATTTTATGAACACTAATATATGATTTACCAACATTTTGTTTGACAAATCAATTTTATTAATGAATGATTAATGTGTATGGTTTATTGTGGGTATCATATAAAATGACTTATATTGTATGGTTTATTAATAATGAAAAATTTATTCAAAGATACTGTCAAGGGATACAAATATTTTCTGGGGGTTTATCCGGATTTTGAAATCTAGATTCACCTAGTTTCTAGCCATCTTGTGATGAAACACATACCCAAGCTAATGCGTGGGGTTTATGCGAAGATTGAAATTTGAATTTTAATAGGGTATATCTGGAGATTGAAATTCAGACTTTTTTTGGCAAAAATGAGGTGTCTCACTATGAAGTGATTTTTTTGTAAAATAGATGCGTCTAGATTTCAATCTCTAGACGCTACGAAGAGTATTTTTGAGTTTTCATAGGGTGTGTAAGCACTATATGGAATTTAGTTAACACCACCCTATACATATTAAAGCTTATCTTAAACTAATTTAGAGGCTTATATACTTTTAGAAGAATGTTCTTTTGGGGATTACTTTTCCCACCTTAAGTGTTGCTCCCTAACCTTTGTAAAAACTCAAAATTCCCCCTCAAATACGGAAATACATTTCCTGACAAACCAAAACTTCAAAAAAATCCAGAAGTGTACTTCAAGAAATTGTCGTGCTTAACAAACCAGAAATAGCAGCAGAAACAGATGCAAAAAACAAACATAAATTAACATCAATTATTGTTATGACATACATTAAAAATATAACATTACATATATAACTGTTAACATGAATCTAACATTACATTTCATCATCAAGTAGGACGTTTCAACATCTTTAGAATATATTCGATGGATCTCGCAATCTTTGCATCCACCTCGATCAACTCTTTTGTTTTGTAATGGTGAAATGTACTCCATATAAAAATTAAATTTTCATCTGTATTCAGCTCAAATTCGCTTAACTATATCTTTCTTTTGTTGTCAATTTAGGGTGAATGATAATAGTGCTTCACAACTCTTTGATTTTTCGGGTACAAATTCTCTAATATTGACTTTAGATCAACAAGACCAGTGATGTTTGGGAACGTAAATTCAAGAAGGTGGATTCTTGTTATTGAATTAGATAAAAGCGATACATGCACAATGAGACATTTTGTGTGTGTTCTCTATGTGAGTTTATGCTAACATGTATAGTGGCACCCATATTTATACAAGTTTTAGATCAATATGGATCTTAGAAACTCAATCTTGTCTCAAAGGATATTCTGAAGATGTACTTCCGGATACACCATTTTTCTTTTAGTAAAATCAGAGTATATATGGAAATGTATTTTTAAATAAACCCATGCTAGCATTTTTTTAGAAAATGGAGTAAGTCCAAAAATGCATCTCCGAATAAACCCTTGTTAGCAGTTTTATAAAAAAATTGGGGTGCGTCCGGAAATATATTTTTGTATTCACCCATAACTGTTCACATAGAACTTCTTATTGATCACAAAAATGGTGAAAAACTAAGAAAACTGAAATATACATTAAAATGTATTAAAATGAATCTAATTTACATCGTTAATATTAATCCAACATTACATACAAAATATGTGTCACCAACTATATATATATATATATATATATATATATATATATATATATATATATATTATTTGATTCTCTTTAAATCTCGCTCAACTTGGTGAACTCTACCATCTTATCCAAAAATGATTTGGCCATGTTTCAACTTCCTTTGTTGAATGAGTTGTCCACTCTGGTGATGTTTGATGTACAGGGCCTTTTGGTTTCAAAAAAAATTGAACAAAATATAGTGATTTTAAAAGCCACCTAATACACATTTTGCAATCAGTTGGGTTTTAAGGTCAGACACTTTGAAGTGGAAATTTTTTTCCCGAGAACCCTTATCTTTTCAGATCAATACACATCTTATGATATGCACTTTCTATAAGATGATCCATTTCAGGGAAGCACGTCTATTTTTCTTTGATGTTGGACTGCTATCATAAGGAATAAGAGATTCATGAATTGTATCAAAATGTTTTTTTTTTCATATAGTGTTGTGTATGATTCTTTATGCGCCTTCAACCCTTTGATAATTTATTAGAGGATACGTTCAACATTTACAATCTGTTCAATGTATTTGTGCATAAAAATTTCACTTATATTCATTGTGTTTGATTTTTGGTAAAAGTGGTGTAGGATATGATTTGCTAATGTGAGCATCTTTGTAAACACTTTTTTGAGAGTTTAAAGTTGGAGAATTCGTAAAAGTGTGTCCACTTATTCAGAATAGGAAGAATATTGCATCATTGAATTATCACTCGGTGTTGGTTTGACCTTCTTATAAGAACCTTTTAGTTTTTACCAATTGAGATGTTGGTTTCAAATTTGTGGTTCCTTGATATGCAATCTTCCTCAGCTTCTCTTTGATATGGAGTTTCATGTTGTCATCGAATTTCAAAAATATTTCTTGAATAACTTTCCATATTTTCCTTCATCATACCATCATTATCAAACTGGATCTTTTCTAGTGGGTGTAACCCTCATCCATTCGTATTGGGCTATCAGGTTTCACCTTTTTTGAAATTAAACAAACGAATGGAACTCCGTACGTCTTCCTAATTGTAAAACCACACTTTGATCTATATGAACCTACTTTAGCAGCTCATTTGTCTTTGTGAAAAATAAAATTCAATCTCATTCGAGATACATTACCCACCAGCTGTGAATATAGATTGTTGTCTCTGAATCAGTGTTTCAACACTATAATACTGCGGCCAAATGATGTTTGTATCTCGTTATACTAATTTTGGATCATTTGGTTCACAAAGTCCCAATATCTACATAAATCATCTTTACTATTTCCCAACTAATTCTTCAATGTAGCATAGGCAAATTCAACTCGGTTAGTTGTTGTATTTCCAAAGTATCTAATCTGATCAGTCTAGGCACAAACAATCTTCTCCTTCACATGTACTAGAATTATACTTTCAACATATTTCAAGAAATCCAGATATTTCTCACACACCTTCATAAAATGTATAACTGAGTTGATATATAACTCTTTCATAAATCCAGGCATCCATTATTTTTTCTAGTATCACACTTCATTTGACCATTTTCCCATCTTCACCCTTTATTTATTTGGTCCATACCACAAGCTTAAGTATACTTATCCCATTTTTTGTGATGTGATATATACAAAATAATGCATATATATGATGTAGGAAATACCTTGCAATCAAATTCATCAATGCGGTAACATTGTCATTGACAGTGACCTTCAAAATGTTTTCTTGATCTTTCAACATTGTTCGACACATTTCTAAAGGCCAAGTAACATTGTCCTCTTTTTCAGTTTTCAAAAATGCAAATTAACCGAAAAAGTCTTTTCCGTTGAAGTAACACCAACAATTTCCAATAGTGGAAGAATGTACTTGTTGGTCTTATATGTTGAATTACTAATGAGTACAGTGAAAAATATGTTGAACAACTTTATGGAATTGAGATGACTCCAAAATATATCTCGAACGGTTTCTCTATTCTCGCACACTTTGTACCTAGATACATATTGGTTACATCCAAAAGCTTTAACAATTACTGCATTTAAGTTCTATCCTCTCTTATCGCCTTGTTGTTCCGGGTACGAACATTACATACTTGCTTGATATTTGAGATATTTGAGGTCTTTTCCGTTTTAAAGTTGCAAGTATATTTTTGGGCTAAACCATGTTCAATGTCATGTTATAAATGATTTCCTTCTCTTTATCCATAAGGCGGCATGTAATGGGAGGACCATCTAACTTGTGACACACGTCATAATTATGTGTACCACAAATCACATTAAATCTCCATATATTATGCACCGTAAGGTATTCATGTAACTTAAAAGGACACTCACTTTTTCTTGAACCAATGTCATTCCGTTTCAACTTCATGATAAGATTTGTTTATCTGAACCATTATTTAACCTCTAGTTACAAGACCGAACCTCAATTTGGTAGCTTCTGTGAGGATTCATTGGAGCATATAATCACAAACAACAATCTCCTATTCATTTGTAAATTGTTTGTCCACATCTACCTTGACATCAACGAGTTTAGCATCTGTAGACACAATAAGTTTGGGGATAACATCAGAGTGCACAATATCTAAAACCAAATATAATAGAAAATATTCAAAAACTGACCAAACTCAACTCTGAACTGACCCGAAAATACAGTTTCGAATGATATTCAACAAAACCCAAAAATGTATTTTCGGACGCAACATTCATTTTTTCATATAGAAAATCATATTAATGTAACTAATAATGAAGGAAATGCGTGTACATTATCTTAAGTTCCAGTTTTTTTACTACTTTTGATGTGAACAAAAATAGACAAATGAAATGTTAAAATAGAAAAATTGATTGAGTATAAAGAAAATTTGGTAGAATTTGAAGAAGAAATTATATTTTTAATTACGAGTGAAACAAACATGCAAAATAATGTTTTATTAAAATTGATAGTAGTAAATAGAAGAAAAGAAGATATCTATCATGGTGGTGAAGGTCTCCCGTGGTTAAAATTATTACAGGTACTACTTTAACGTTTAAGTCAACAAAATTATAAAGAAGGTTAAGAACATGTCAACCTCTATGGTGGACTCTTAGATATACTCCGTAGTTAAAGATGAACACGATATTAAAATTAAAGTTTCTTACTAGACCGATTTTACTTTCTTTAGCCAATCCAAAATAATATTCACTCCAATGAAATACAAATGCCATAAATGAGACAAGCGTGCAGACACTGTTCTTACTCATTAATGCATTAATGGCATTCATATATAGAATATTGACAGCATATACGGAATATTCCTTTTTTCACAGCATATTTAGAATATTCCTAATAGTAACCATCAATGTATTATTATTATTATTAATTATTATTATTATTATTATTATTATTATTATTATTATTATTATTATTATTATTATTATTATTATTGTCGTCATTATTATTATTATTATTATTATTATTATTATTATTATTATTATTATTATTTTATTTTACTATTTATTTATTTATTTATTTATTTTTTGATACAAATGAGGGCCTAGCCATAAGAAAAAGGAAAACTAAGAAAAAACCACTATCGTCGTGGTTACATCTCTCTTATAATCTTTTTAAAAACTTAGCAATTGTCATAGGAATCGAGTAAAATATTATAAGTTTCGAACCAGAAAATCGATGGTAAAAAGAGATCATAACCACTAACAGACTCCCTTACTATGTATGAGAAAAGATAACGGAATGTGACCGTGCTTGAATGAAAAATGGTGAAAAACAACAAGTGATCTAGGTTGAGGCATAATAGTATAGTTCATATTGGTTTGAATAGGAGGGTGACTTTTGGCCATGAAATGCGAAATTATGTCTTTATGGTATCCTTTGTAAGAACAAGATTTGGTTCTGTAATACTGTCTCTGAGTTTTGATGATAACAAATGAGTATGATTGTATGAACAATTTTTTTATACTAATGTTTGTTATTGTTGAGTACTTAACAAACAGGTTTTGCTTCTGATGGATGGCGTAGCCAAGACATTAGAAGAGAATTGATTCATCTTTTATGCTACACAAGTTCTGTTGAACAGTAGCAAGACACTCTAGAAGGATTTGAAGTGTAAACTCTAATATTTTTCTAAAGAAACCAGTCAAAAGATCTGAAGAAAGAAGTTGTTACTTATGTCTAAATGTTGAAGACTCGAGCTTCTAAAGACAACATGTTCTAAGGAAACCAGTCAGAAGATCTGAAGACAGAATTTGTTACTTACGTCCAGATGCTGGAGACTCACGTTTCTAAAAGACAGTGTGTTCCAAAGAAACAAAGTTAGAAGATCTGAAGACAAAGTTTCTACTGAAGTCCAGATGCTAAAAGCTTAGTTTCTAAAGACAACATGTTCCAAAGAAACAAAGTTAGAAGATCTGAAGATAAAGTTTCTACTAAAGTCTAGATGGTGAAAGCTTGTGTTTCTATTTATAATGTTATAAAGATAAGGGTTCTGAAGACCAAGTACTGGAGACTTTGAAAGACAGAAGGTCTAAAGATTCTAGAGAGTTGAAGTTCTAAAGACCCAAGGTTCGAAGAAAAGGTTATCATAACCAAGTGCTGAAGACTCTAAAGACGCAGTTCTGAAGACTCTAAAGACTTAAAGTTCTGATGACCTGATGTTATGTTCTCGCTTCTAAACTCATGCTCGCAAAAGCCTCTGAAGTGCAGAAGGAAACAAGAAACACTAACATGGTACAAATAGTACATGGTACAATCAACATTTCATTCCACTACCATGAAAAGACGGACGCGTCACACGATCTTGTCCCCCACGTTACTGTTCAAGCTGCTAATGTTTCTGGAAATTCCAAGAGTATCCTTCAACAGATACATTATGTTAATGGCTATATAAAGGCTTGAAGACTAAGGAAGACGGTAGCTAACTATTGAATATTCACGCGCAAACGCTGTTCATTGCTTTCAAATTCTTAAGTCACTGTTTATAAAATAGTTTACATACTCAGCTTTTTAGAAGCAATACTGTAGCGGTAGAAATGTGCAAGACTAAGCCATTGGATTGACTAGACTTTATACAAATCAAAATAAAAATCGCCACCGCGCTTTATTGTTTACAAAGGAATGGGAAATAAGCGAATAACCCAAAAAAGAGGGGGAAAGATTCAAGGTAAGGGGGTTGGTTATGCAAAGGGAAGGTATTAGCACCCTAAACATCTATGGTACTCCGCAGGAACCTCTTTGAAAAAATATGTATATTTTGGCTATAAAAATGTGTTGTATATAAAATGGATGGTGGAGGTGAGAAAAGAAATATTTTTATGATTTTTGCACCCGCCGCGGTTGCAAACCTTTAGTGCCTACGTACCACCTTTCGTGCAATAGGGGATCAGGGTACACGTAGTTCCTCTTTTAAAAATTTGAAACCCAAGTGTGTTGGTTGACTTTATGAGATAAGACATCATCACAATTGTCCGTGTGAAAAACATACTTACTACCCAAAATCATGAGAAAGGAGAATTTGCATCATCTCAAAGTGGAGGATATGGCTTGGATTTTAAAATCAACAATGCCTCACTCAACACCCAAGTGGAAAATATCTCACTTCACTACATATTGTAGAAGTATAGTTGTTTGCATCACTACAAGGATTGAGAAGAGTCTAATCTTTTGAGAAAAGTTTAAAGATAAAAGCCAAAGTGGAAAAATGGTTTAAAATGAGATTGATTGACTTTTAGTCTTCTCACAAAAAAAGGTCAAGGTATTATTAAATTGATTGAAATTTATTTATGAAAATGTTTCCAAGATGCATGGACCTAAGTCCAAGTTTATTATGAAAATGTTTCAAGTTTCAAAACAAGAAGAGTTTTTTTTAAGGAGGGAGAAGATTTTTGAAATTAAAGAAGATGGGAGGAGAAGAAGAGGCTATCCTAAAGCATAAGGTAAAAGGTAGGGATAAGAACCATCTAACCAACAAGAAGCCAATACTTGACATTATAAGTCAATATAGAATTCCCATTCTTCGGATTGAAACCAAGCAAGAAAAGATACTAGACCTCTTGAGAGAACCAAACTTCAAGTGTTTTAAGTCTTCGCAAAAAATTGGGCAGAGTAACGGCTGTATACAGGTGAATTTCAGATTACAAACAAAGATCGTAATCTCAATAACCTACACACAAAACAAACAAACAACCCAATGTCTTGAGGTAAACCTCAAGAACTCCAGACAAAATATCAAATAAAGTCACAAAGTCTCCAAGATAGGCCAATGTCTCTAATCCTAAGTCCAAGAAGTCCATCACTCCATAATGCAAAGGATAGTAACCATGTAGTCCAAGTATCATTAATGATTTTATGGTTCATGTTGATTATTAGGTGTCTTTAAAAAGAAATAAAAGCTCAAGTGAGCAAAATAAAAAATGACATAAAAGTAAATTCTTAAGTGAGCAAAAGATGAAAATAGCATGAAATGTAAAATGCTAAAAGTAAATGGTACATAAAGCATGAAAATAAAAGCGTAAAGTAAAGTTAATTGTTAGTAATTAGTGGTTAGTTGGATGACCATCTTGAAACTTGCATTTGGAACTCATTAGAGGATTGGTAGAACCAAAGCCTCCACACAACAAGTTGCATTTGCTTTTTGTCAAGTATATCATCCATTTTGGAATTCTCACAAGGAAACATGTAATGATCAACGATGTTTAAGTGATCCGCGTTGACCAAAGGTGTTGTAGATCCATTAGAGGATTGGTAGAACCAAAGCCTCCACACAATGAATCTCAAGGTTATTGGATCAAAGAGATCAAATTAACATACTTGGGCTTGCAATCATAAGTTTGGGCCACAAATGATCATTTATTCGAATTGGGACAAAATTTAGCGCTATGTTAAGCAATCGTAAGTGGACTTATGTAGAAGTCACACCTATTTTGAGGTCGGTCAATAGCAATCTATGTACTTCATGTTTGGATAAATGATATAGAGATCACCATCCCTTAACATGTAGCACAATTAAAAAAGAAAGGGATAAGATGAAGAGGGAGGGAAATGATAAGCTAATTTGGATCACCATTTCAAAATTCTTTCATCTTTAAATTCAACCACTCCTCTAGATGGATTAAAGCACTAAACATATCATTAATCCAAAGCACCAAAAATGAACTAAATAATTCACTCTTAGGTAGATTTGAATTGATGAACATTTATCCAACTTCATCTACATCACAAAGTCCATTGAGTTTAAAGACAAATTCGACATTTAAAATTGAAATCCAAACCAACAATCAAAGGGAGTGAGTAGAAAAAGCATTTTGGATCAAAGCTGCCCCAAAACAAGGCAAAAAATGCATTCTGTCCTGGTGTAAATCGATTTACACTATTATAAATCGATTTACACAATACAGTTTTCAAAAATTCGCGTGAAATTGCTTCTGTGCAATCGATTTACACTTAGTGCAAATCGATTGCACACAATAACAATAGCAAAAACAACATTTTAAAAGGGCAATTTCTTGTTCAAACTTTCCATCAAACACCTTATGATCATGGATCCACTTGAGCACGAAAATTACATCAAATTATGAGAAAATAACACCATTGAAATCACAAAGTAATGCTCAAAGAATCAATCCCAAAGATCACCAAGAGATCACATTGTGAAAGATGAATTATCCAACTTACCAAAGGTAGATCTAGAGAATTATCAAAACAACTTCAAGAATTTACTTCAATTCAACCACAAGAATCAATTGACCAAGCTTGGATGTAGAGAATTGATGGAGAAAAAGTGTTTGGATGAAGGTTTAGCTCAAATATTAGTAAGCTTCAATGCAAAGCTTACTAACTTTTTGAAAATGGAGCTTTGAGTGAATTTGGTAGATGGAGAGAATTGAGAGATTTTTTAGCAAGGTGGATTTGGCTATCAAAAGCTTGAAATTTGAATGAAATGAGAGCTCTATTTATAGAGTTTTAGGATTGGGATTAGTGGTAATTTGGTAATTTATTCTTGGAGCCAAAATTTGAATTAATGATAACTCTTTCAAAAATTAGAGCCAAAATTTGAATTAATGATAATTCTTTCAAATATTAGAGCCAAAATTTGAATTAATGATAATTCTTTTTTAAAAATGAAAGATTGACACTAAAATTTGAATTAATGATACATCTTTCAAAAGTGAAGGAAAATTGGAGCCAAAATTTGACAAGTTTAAAATGCTGATTTTTTTTAATGTTCACGCTGTGCAATCGATTGCACTACAGTGCAAATCGATTGCACAGTGTATTTTTTTCAAAAATGGCACAAAATACACTATATGCAATCGATTTTACTTTAAGAGCAATCGATTGCATCAGTGAAAAAAATGAAGATTTTTAATTCTTTTTCTTTGTGTGATCGGTGGGAATGAGAACTGACTGTTTTTGGAATGCTGGTTCGCGTTTGCGTTTGTTTTTGCAAAGTGTCGCGGTAAGCAAGAGTCGCCACCGTCTTTTATTTTATCCAACAAGGAAAGGACAAAAGCACAGAAAAATTCCTTTTCGAGATGTTTCACGGGTTCGGGAGGTAGATTATAGAAAGGGAAGGTGTTAGCACCCTTTCTATCCATGATTATCCACGGGCTCTTAGGTACTTGCTCACTATGTTTTCAAAAGGTTTGCTTTTCTTTGTGATTGTGGGTTTTGAAAAGAGTTTTGTTTTTGAAGAGAGTGTAAGTGCGAAAAGTTTTGTTTTGTTTTTAAAAGGAGCAAGCACTTAAGAACCTCTACCTACTCAAAAAGGAATTTAATTGTGCAAATGTCCTTTAGACAGTGCTATCCCACTATTGAGGAGTAGGTAGCACCGTCGTTGGAGTTTTCGGATCAATTTGGTTTAAGGGACGTGTGGTCACTAAAGCAATGTTAGGATGCTTTAGCGGTAACCCTAATGTATTAGATCATTTTTTATCGAGGCAACCATTTCGAGGCAACTTTGATCTTTGGACAGGAGGGCGACCTCTAAAACATCCTATACTCAATGACCACGTTCGAGGCAACCAAGTGAGGTGTACCCTAAGAGTGGCATGCGCAAGTGTGTCAATTTTCAGTTATATTATCTTTGTACATGTTATGGTGAGCTACTGTTGATTTTAAGTTAAGACATATCTTGTCATACAATCCTAGTTAGCATACATCTAAGCAGTTAATATATGTACAGGAATTTAAAGTGCGGGAATTGTAAATCCAACGCTATTACAAGGCTTCGGGGAGGGGGATTATTTACATGTCCAAAAAATTGGGGGAATAAAAAGCAGTAAAATGTCTTAGTTAAGCTATTACAAACCAGTAAGCAGTTACAATAAAATAAGCGCGCGCGAAAAAAATTGAATTGGAGTGTCCTTGGGTTTTGATCCTTTTTTTATTAAATAAAGCATATTTTTTGTCATTTTTTGATTTAAGAATTAAGACTAACTAATGATTAGTTAATTAAAAAGAAAATATTTTTTTGAGTATTATTTTATTTTGAGAAAAATGATCTAAATCTACTTAATTTTAGTTTTTTTGAAAAAAATGTTAAGATAATTAAAAGATTAATTAACTAAATTAATTTAATAGGAAAAAAAACTAGCCTAATTTTTTTTGTGTTTTTGATCTTATGTTGATTAAAAAAAAGAAATAAAAATAGTCAAAATAAGGATAAACAAAAATGAAGGAAACAGGCAACAAATAAAAAAAAAACATAATTTTGGAGGCCTGGAAAGCTTCGATCCAATCAGGGTCATGGCTCTTTCGATTGGGCCAGACAGTAAGGCGTGAGTAGCCTTCGATCCAGGGAAGAGGATTGCCTTTTGATCATGGAGGTCATGGCTTTCGATCCAGGAATGAGATGCCTCATTCGATCCAGCATGCTAATGGGTTCGATCCAGAGAAGGTGTCTCCTTCGATCTGGGATGTTATACCTGCAAAAGTATGTTGGCGAAATAAAATGCAGGGCCTGGGTATCGAACCCCAGGCCCTTCGATCCTGCACTTGTTGGGTCTCTTCAGGCTATGTCTGCAGCAAAGGTTAGCAAACGAAGAACATGACCTAGGGCCAAACCCAGGCCCTTGAATTCTGTCTAGGATAGTAAATTGAAAGTAACAACAAGCACAAATGTGTAATGCAAATACAAGGTTGGACAGTTTACCCTCTCTTACCAGTAGATTGGACCTTCGATTTGGGCGCTTCTTGGATGTAGGAACTTTCGATCTGGGCACTTCCGGGCGTGGATGCTTTTGTTGAAGGGTTGATTTGGCCTGGAATGCTGATGACTTTTGGCAGCGTAACTCCAATGTTTTTTGTTCTCCTGTTGTGTGTTTTTTTCGTTTATGTTCTCCTGCAGAGTTTTATGTGTCCTGGAATGTATGATGGCCTCTGTATTTATAGGGGTGTGAGGGGTTTGTAACGGCAAGAGACAACCATTAAACAGGCCATTAAATGCCATGAGACAAAAATCAGACACATTAAAAGTTTTCCTTTTTTGAAGCATTCATGTCTCTTGAATGAACCTGGACACTTTTGAATTGAGCGCCCTCTTGATGACCTCTTTCGAATGGCCCTTGTCCAAAGATCAATCGAAGGGTACTAATTAAAATTCCAATCGAAAGGCTTTGTTAACAGGCCAATCGAAAGGTGTTTTTTCATGCTAATCGAAGTGCTCCTTCAGAATACCAATCGAAGGGTCTTTCAAAATGCCAATCGAAGTTCTTGTCCATAATGCCAATCGAAAGGCTCCTTCAGAATACCAATCGAAAGGTCTTTCTGAATGCCAATCGAAGGGTCTTTCAGAATGCCAGTCGAAGTGCTTGTCCATAATGCCAATCGAAGGGTCTTTCAGAATGCCAATCGAAGGGTCTTTAAAGCACCACTCAAAAATTTTCTTTTTCCTTAAGCAAGAGTTTGTGATCAACCATGCAGGGGGAAGACTTTGGAAAAACATGAGAGGGCAAATTTTGGGGTGCAACACTTTGAAAATAGAGATTTTAGGAAAATAATACCAGAAATCCTTATTTGTCAGATGCTTCGACTTGGTACCTACAAAACAAAAATATACAAATACAAAGACAAATATTTTTTGTATTTTGATTAGAAGTTAGTCAACAACACATACAAAATACACAACCAAGGTGCTTGGAGATTCCTCAAGAGCAAACTTAAAGATAGGAAAAAAGAGGAAGAACCAACCCTAATGTGATCTTGTTATGATCGAGTTGATATGATATGATAGAGGAATCTTAGGGGCAAAAATTGGGGTACAACAGCTGCCCTTATTTAAGTGTCTTCTATCCGGAGATACGAAGGTTACAAATCTTCGGGTCGACGCGATTGAAGATACTTAAATATAAAACAAAACCTATTTTTGTCTCTAAGATGCCATGCAATGCTTATGATTATGGATGCATATGAACAAAACAAAAGAGACGCAAAGTAACACTGGGGATGCCACAAAAATGAAGAAACAAAGGAGCAACCCCACCAGGAAAATAAATCACTGGTGGACCAAAAGAATAGAACCAGAGAGGAGGATAATAAGCATCGACGTTCACTGCCGATGTATACCAACGTTCACTGAAGGTAAAGAGAAGAAGATATACCGAATCACAGATGACGGTAAACTACCAACTCAATAGTTGAAGGTAGAAGAGAAAATATATCATGCCATCGCTGTTCACTGACGAGGAACTATCACCGTTCATTGATTGATAGCAAAAAGATAAGAAACACCGACATTCACCGCTGATGCACTACCAACATTCACTGAAGGTATATTTTGAAAATATCATACCATCGCCGTTCACTGACGAGGAACCACCACCGTTCACTGATGATAGCAAAAAGATAAGAAACACCAACGTTCACTGCCGATGCACTACCAACGTTCACTGAAGGTAGATTCTGAAAATATCATACCATCGCTGTTCACTGACGACGAACCACCACCGTTCACTGATGATAGCAAAAAGATAAGAAACACCGACATTCACTGCCGATGCACTACCAACGTTCACTGAAGGTAGATTTTGAAAATATCATACCATCGTCGTTCACTGACGAGGAACCACCACCGTTCACTGATGATAGCAAAAATATAAGAAACATCGATGTTCACTGCCGATGCACTACCAACTTTCACTGAAGGTAGACTTTGAAAATATCATACCATTGCTGTTCACTGATGAGGAACCACCACCGTTCATTGATGATAGCAAAAAGATAAGAAACACCGACGTTCACTGCCGATGCACTACCAACTTTCACTGAAGGTAGATTTTGAAAATATCATACCATCGTCGTTCACTGACGAGGAACCACCACCGTTCACTGATGATAGCAAAAAGATAAGAAACACCGACGTTCACTGCCGATGCACTACCAACGTTCACTGAAGGTAGATTTTGAAAATATCATACCATCGCCGTTCACTGACGAGGAACCACCACCGTTCACTGATGATAGCAAAAAGATAAGAAACACCGACGTTCACTGCCGATGCACTACCAACGTTCACTGAAGGTAGATTTTGAAAATATCATACCATCGCCGTTCACTGACGAGGAACCACCACCGTTCACTGATGATAGCAAAAAGATAAGAAACACCGACGTTCACTGCCGATGCACTACCAACGTTCACTGAAGGTAGATTTTGAAAATATCATATGTTCCCCAAACTTCTGGTGTTTCACCTAGAATGGGTCTCAACTTCTTCCTTAACCAAGGAAATCCGCCTGGAAAGTGTAATATGTAAGCTGTCTCAAATAAAGAGACTTCCACTTGCAAAGATTTCACAACGAGCAATTTCTGTGAATTTGAAAGTCTTGCCACCCACTGGCGTAAACTGACGACGGACTGCAAGCTAACCACTCATAGAGGAAATAGCAAAAAAAGTTACGTCGACTTGTACAGGAAAACACGATTTGCTCAAACAAAGATACCTGTTGCTTGTTATCATGGAGGATTGCAAAAAGAAACGAATTTCTGGGGATAGAAATGTGGCTTCCCGGGGAAAGAGATATGACTTCCTGGGGATAGAAATATGGCTTCCCGGGGATAGAAATATGGCTTCCTGGGGAGATAGAGATATGACTTCCTGGGGAAATGCCACATTATTCCTGCTGAAGAGATAAAGTCTTCTTGTGCAAAATAAATGCACAAATCAAAGCTCAAAGTCCTCAGAAATCCAAAGTAAATAATATTGTCATGCAACCACAAATCCAATTAGAAACAAACTGGAGAAAGACGACCAAAGAAGATACATCCTTTGAGAAATAAACTCAAGAGGGAAAACCAAATCCAACTAAGCAAAGAGAGATATTGTCTGTCCTAACTTCACTGAGGAGAAACATAATCCGGATGTAGCTAAATCAAACAGATACCGGGATAGAACATCTTTCTTCCGTTTTCATCGGAGAAACTAGTTTTCCAAAAACAACGTGCCTACTGG
Organism: Vicia faba; assembly: GCA_948472305.1. Classification (NCBI taxonomy): domain Eukaryota; kingdom Viridiplantae; phylum Streptophyta; class Magnoliopsida; order Fabales; family Fabaceae; genus Vicia; species Vicia faba. The sequence goes on from CATIWC010000400.1 coordinate 226,750, forward strand.
AGATTGCAAGATTAACCTCAAATAAAGAAGACTGATGCCGAGACAATTAAACCTCAATGGGGGATTCAAGTCTACCTCCCTGGAGAAAAAACTACAGATTGAAAACTTTTCATCATGAATACTCATTCCAACAAGAGATTCCCTGGGATAACCTTCCCAGAGAATAACACAGAGGCTTCCATGGGGAAAACAAATGTTTCACAGTCCGTACTCCTACTGGGGATTTCGATACTGATTGTGAATAAGGCAAATGGAAACCAAATTGTCAAAAAATTCACTGGGGAAATCAGGCCCACTTTGAAGGAAGAAAAACATACGGACCTCACTAAGAGAGACAATACTTCATCATCGAGACCTCTACCGGGGACTTCATGCTGACTTCATTGGGGAGGTCAACACCACATCATCGAGGGGAAACCAAGATACGTTCTTCACTGGGAAAAAAGAACTTCTATAAAATAAACAAGGCCTTCACTGGGAAATACTGGATTGAGTCTTCATATCGACCAAACCTATTCCAACAAAAGATGCCCTGGTGTAGTCTTCCTGGGAAATTAAGAAGTCAACACTAATGCCAATACTGCAAAAAGAGAACCTCTACCTACTCAAAATAAATTAAGTTGTGTAAATGTCCTTTAGACAACGCTATCCCACTATTGAGAAGTAGGTAGCACCGTCGTTGGAGTTTTTCGGGTCAATTCGATTATAGGGACATGTGGTCACTAAAGCAATGGTAGGACGCCTTAGCGGTAACCCTAATGTCTTAGATCGTTTTTTATCGAGGCAACCGTTTCGAGGCAACTTTTTGATCTTTAGACAGGAGGGCGACTTCTAAAACACCCTATACTCAATGACCACGTCGAGGCAACCAAGTGAGGCGTACCCTAAGAGTGGCATGTGCACGTGTGTCAAGTTTCAGTTTATATTATGTTTGCACATGTTATGGTGAGCTACGATTGATTTTATTTTAAGAGAGATCTTGACATGCATAGCCTAGTTAACATACATCTAGCAGTTAATAGTTTGCGGAAAATAAAACTAAACTATTACAAGGCGTCGGGTATTTACATCGCCAAAAACAAACCCTTGAAAAAGTAAATTGCGGAAAATTAAATAAAAGCGATAAAAAGGTCTTAATTAAAGCTATTACATCCTCGAAACAGATACAATTGTATGATTAAAAATATGAATAAAAAATAATATGCGCGAGGGAGAAATTGAACCGGAGAGTTTTTAGGGTTTTGACCCCTTTTTTTGAGAAAGAAAGAGATTTTTTTTATTATTTTTGCATTTAATTAAATTAAGCCTATCCTAATTAATTAATTAAAAAAAGAATTATTTTTGGTTTTTTGAATGTTTTAAAGAAATAAACAAAAAGATTAAAATTGTCAAGAAACCCTAATTCTACATTAGTTTTAGATTTATTGTGAAAATATTAATGTTAACCTAATTAAAACTAAACAAATTATGTTAGTATTTATTCACAAAATAACTAATTAAATTTAATAAATAAAAATATTGTATTTTTTATGTTTTCTGGATTTATTAAAAAAAATGTTAATTGTTTTAGTTAGTAGTTAATTAAAAATTAATAAAAACAAATTAAATGAAAAATAAAAAGGAGAAGAAGAAAATAAACTCAGGGGGGGGGGGGGTGCTGGCCCAAGTTAGGAGGTGTGTCAGCAATTCTGAAGCCCATTATACTTCCAGCCCTATTGACTTTCCTGATCACCCATGCGTATGTTGACTAAGGACCATGATGAGGACTCAGCTTTTGACCACTGGATCTTGGCTTGGAGACACATGGTGTGCTGGGATTTGAAGCATATGGTGGTCTTTATACCTGGAAATCTATTGGAATATGCACAAGAAAATAATAATAAGAATTTTGGGGGACCTGGGATTCGAACCCAGGTCCCAATAGCTTTTCCATCCACCTGCTTGCCAACTCAACTAGCGCGTTTCTTTGTTATCATAATGAGATGAAATTATTATATATGAAAAACAATTAAAACGCTGTAAAATAAAAATAAACGCGCGTTTTTTCAAATTGGCCAACCATGTGATAACACCTCATCATCTTCTTCGTTTGTTCCTGTATAATTAACATCAGATAGCGGGGGTTTTTAACCTCCACTATCTATCTGCACGAAAAATAGCGATTAGAACCACAGTGATCATAAATATTTCGCGAGGGGTGAGTCATGTTCGTCTGGGTCTAACGATTTCAACCATGTGTCTTATTAGTCCCAATTTTTCCTGGTTCATAAAGCCCTAATTTAAAGCTCAAGAACCCTAGAAATTTGATCATGGTATCTTTCGATTCAGGGCATTATAATTCAATTCAATCATGCCATTAGCTTTGTATGGTCCCTAGCAATGCAAAACAATCACAAAAACAGGTTAAATGCGCATGAATCAAGATATGTAATTCTGAATAAGAAAGGCAAACCGTGAAACTGTATGTGCCGATTCTTTGAGCTTTAATGCCTGAGTTTGATTGCAAAACACTCCTGGAACCTCCTGCAGTGTATTAGAATGGTCAAAACAATTGAATTAGCCTAGGATGCAAAAATCAGTTTTAAGTTTTTCTTGGAATTTCTTGAATATGACAGGGTTGTTTCTGCAGCTTTCAATCGTCCATTAGGTCAGGGTTTTCTTGCATACATATATGGGAAACAAATTAGGTCAAAAAGTTGGGCCAATATCCATTGCATTGATGTTTAAATCTTTGATTGAAAATCAAATATTTTTTATTCTTCATGATTGAACAAAGTTTGCCAAATTTGGATTTTTTTGTATCTTTGACTTGTGCACGAATTTGCCAGCATGCTTAGGTCATATTTGCTTCACAAAAAGATTTAAAAAACAAATCTTCTATTTTCTTATGATTTAAATTAATTAAATGGATTAATATTAATTAAAAATCCAATTAATCAATAAAAATAAGAAAATAAATCCAATTAATCTTGATGGGTCGTGTATAGGTCATGGGTGAAGTTTAAATAAGATATTTGAGGCCCATTAGCAAAAAGAAGGTGTTTTGGGCAAAGTTGACTTTTGCAAATTCATAAAAATTTCCCAACTTCTCCAATGCACAACTTGCTCAATTTTGATCATATGACCATGTTATTGGACACTTTGGAAAGCTCTTGAAGTCCTCTAACCAATTCCTTTGGTACCATGTCATTTGGATTTACCAATCTCAAGTTATGGCCTTTGACTCAAAGTGTACTTTTGTTGACTTTTGAAATTGACCTATAATGTAAAAATTGGTAACTTCTTGTGAGAGCATTTCTTGAACTTGGAATGTGAATATGGATTATAGGACATTGCATCCTCTTCAATATGAGAATTGGATGGAATTTTTCTAACAAACCATGAAAAAGTTATGCCCTGGTCAAGATACAGTTGACTTTTCTGCTGTCCAAAAATAGTAACTTTTGCATCTTGATGATTTTTGAGCTATTCTTGTGGAATCATGATCAAGACTTGATCAAATGATGATTGTGAACTCAAAATGAGATGTTGACCAAATATTCTGACTTTTGACTGCAAAATGACCATTTTGCCCTTGTAGTTGACTGTAGATCAAATGAGGCTTTTGACTGTGCAAATTGGCATTGTGAGCCTTGAAACTTGGCATGTAGGTGCTTGAGAATGTATATAGGTCTATGAGACTTGATTGGACCATTGGAAACCCCAAATTCCTTGAAAGAACCAAAACCCTAATTTCAGCTGTCTTAGGAGATGGTTTGACTGTCTACCTCTTGAGCCATCTTGAGTAATTTGAAGACAAATCTTGAGGAATATGGGAGGGCAAATTTTGGGGTACAACAGTTGCCCATGTTCAATCTTCTTAAACCTGAGGATGTAGATTGGCTTGCATTCCTTTCATGGTCCGAAGGTGGAAGATAATTGAACACTAAAGTGCCCAAAAATTTGCACTCGCATGGTGTAGTATCATCAATGTGATGTCGAGAATGGGCTTACAGATGCCATTTGGAGATTGTTGGTAGGAGGATGGGCTTATAGATGCCATCTGGAGATGTGACAGAATCTTGTCGGGGATGGGCTTATAGATGCCATCTGGAAATGTAATGGGTAGTTGCGGAGATGGGCTTAAAGATGCCATCCAGGGGTGTCGATCGCATAAGAGATTCCTTAGCGAGAACTTGCATACCCGTAGTTTGTAGGATTGTAACTTTGTAAGTTGAAAGAAGGAACCTGTGTAGGGTTGCCTGATGATGAGTTCGTGTAAAACTGCATCTGAAAGAGAGAAGGAACCGGTGTAGGGTTGCTTCATGATGGTCAAGTAGATAGTTGTCCTGTCTGGTTTCAGGTATTAATCTCTGTCCTGAGAAAGAAAGATAGTTTCCTGGCCTGTTACAGGTGTTAATCTTCAATCTCTTCATGTAGATAACTTTCCTGGCTGGTTTCAGGTATAGATCTACAATTCGTCGTCCACCGAATTTTCCTGGCTAGTTACAGGTATTCATCTGGAACTTAAGAGAGGTTGGTCGGTGAGATAGTTGTCCTGTCTGGTTTCAGGTATTAATCTCTAACCTGAGAAAGAAAGATGGTTTCCCGGCCTATTACAGGTGTTAATCTTCAATCTCTTCATGTAGATAACTTTCCTGGCTAGTTTCAGGTATAGATCTACAATCCGTCGTCCACAGAATTTTCCTCGCTAGTTACAGGTATTCATCTGGAACTTAAGAGAGGTTGGTCGATGAGATAGTTGTCCTGTCTGGTTTCAGGTATTAAACTCTGACCTAAGAAAGAAAGATGGTTTCCTGGCCTGTTACAGGTGTTAATCTTCAATCTCTTCATGTAGATAACTTTCCTAGCTAGTTACAGGTATAGATCTACAATCAATAGTCCACAGATATTTCCTGGCCTATTACAGGTGTTGATCTGGAACTGCAAAGGTTGATGGTAATCATCTTTGATTGACCTTTTCCTGAAAAGGAAAAACATTAGTTGCATGCAATGTCATGATGTATGAAATGCATGATGTTCTCGAAATGAGATTGTGTCGTATACACTTTGTCATGAATGTAAATAGGAGGTATGAAATGTGAAATGTTTATGAATGTATTTTCGTCTGGGAAAATAAATCCTTCACAAATGCCGGGGAGTTTGTTAAATCCCGGGCTGATGTTGAAGAGTAGAGTCCTTCGTTTCCGTTGGGGATGATGAACAAAGATGGTTGCAAGAATAAACCGGTGGGAGCAGATGACTCCGCTGGGGAATAAACCTGGTGAGGAGATTACTCTACGGGGAATTCCTCTGTGGGGAGGAGATGCTTTGCTGAGATTTTAACGATAACTCCGCTGGGGATTCCGTTGATTAGCTCTATTGGGGATTTTGATGATGACTTCCACTGGGGAATAGAAAGAACTTCGCTGGGGATGATCTTTCAGTTGCAACTTCCTGAGGATAACCCAGTTAGACTCTGGTGGGGATAACCTCTAAATTTGGCTGGGGAGATACATTTGTATTCTGCAGGGGACAAGCTTCCAGAATCTACTGGGGAAGATGATTCAACTCTGGCGGGGAAGCCTTTTTTAGACTGCGCTGGGAAATGGCTCCACTGGGGGTATCTTGTATTCCACCGGGGAACATTCTTATACTCTGTCGAGGAATATTAAGACTGCCGGGGATGCTTGCTGAGGGAAATCTGTATACTCTGCTAGGGAATATTAAGATCTACTGGGATACCCAACCTTTTAGGGATGGTGGTAGACCAACTCTGCTTGGGGAGAGTATTTTCTGAATCATTCATGGTTGCCAGTCTCAGTAGGGAGAGCTACCATTATTGTCTTACTCTGTGGGGAGTGACAGTATCTCGGTCATATTCTTCAGCTGAACTTACCTTGGTACCTCGGTGGACAGAGCAACTAGATCGCTTAGACAATTCTTATTGCCCCTACTTCCGATGTCACCCGTAATTAGTCCTTTGTTTCGCATGCAAATTTTTATGATCAACAATTAATGTCAAATGCATATATCAACAATGAACATTGGACGTTCTTTGCAAAACAAAACAGATAAAGGAAAAACAATTTGCAATTTGTCTGAAAAATGAACTTGTATTGATTTTGAAATTTGGCCTGTAAATAGGCGTTTTTTGTACAAGAGGCTGACGTCCTAGTAAGAGAACGCCACCGAACAAATAAGATTTATACAGTTTGTAAAAAGAAAACAAAACAACTATGTGAAAAATCCCACTGGGTTCCAACTCTGCTATCGCCTTTATGTCTTCAAGCGTCTCATCACTTTGTTGCTTAGTTGAAGAGGAATCTGATTGGTTGGTGCCGTCCGAACCTGATGGTCGATACCGAAGTCTGGATGCAGGGTGATCCAATGAGACATAGCATTACGCTTATCCCTAACTTTTTCCTGGACCGCCCTTTCGGGTTTTCAGTCCACCGGGATACCCATTTTTGCCCAAGCCGCCTTTTCAGGTTTTCGACTTGCCGGGTGTACAGATTTTTTTTAAATTTTCATCCCTTATTTTTGCCCGAACCCTTTTGGTTCGCCGGGAAGCCCTTATTTTTTCCTAGGCCAGTCGACCTAGCGGGTCTTTAATCATGCATAGTATCTTTTTACTATGTCTGCATTGACGGGGTGAGGAAGGTCGTCACCATCCATGGTGGTTAGAATCATCGCTCCTCCTGAGAAGATGTTCTTAACCACAAATGGCCCTTCGTACGTAGGGGTCCTGTTGTACCCCAAAATTTTCCCTCCCATAATCTTCAAAGTTTTGCCTCAAAGGGTTCAAAGTCTACTCAAGGGCTACACAGTCAAACCATCCTCCTAAGCCAGTCAGACTAGGGTTTTGGTTCTTGCAAGGAAGTTGAAGTTTTCAAGGGCTCAATCAAGTCCCACATGCTCATATACAGTGTCAAGCATCCATATGTCAAGGTTCAAGACTCACAACATCAAATCGCACAGTCAAAAATCCTAATTGCTCCACAGTCAACTACAGGGGCAAAATGGTCATTTGACAGTCAAAAGTCAAAATTTTTGGTCAACATCTTATTTTGAAGCCACAATCCTCATTTGATCAATTCTTGATCATGATTTCATAAGCATGGCTCAAAAAGTCTCAAGATGCGAAAGTTTCTATGTTTGGACAGTTGAAAAGTCAACTGTAACTTGACCAAGGCATAACTTTTTCATGGTTCATCAGAAAAATCCCATCCAAAGCTCATTTTTAAGGGGATGACATTTCCTACAACTCATCTTCACATTCCAAGTCCAAGAAATGCTCTCACAAAAAGTTATCAATTTCAACATTATAGGTCATTTTCAAAAGTCAACAAAAAGGGACTTTAAGTCAAAGACCATAACTTGATATTGGTAAATCAAAATGACATGGGACCAAAGACATTTGTTAGAGGACTTCAAGACCTTTCCAAAATGTCCAAGAACATGTTCATAGCTTCAAAATTGAGCAAGATATGCATTGGAGAAGTTGGGAAATTTTTGTGAAATGGCCAAAGTCAATTTCCTTGAAACTTCATTTTTGACAAAAGGGGCCCACTTTTTCCACTTGATTCAGCTTGGCCATGCTTCCCACGTGTCCCACAATATATTTCAAGATTTAAAATTAATTTTTCCATTTTTATTTAATTTAATTTGATTTAATTCATTTTAAATCTTTAAAATTCAAATAAAAATCAAAGAAATTAATGGAGGGATATATTTTGTGATGATTAGCTTTGATACACCTTAAAACACATTCCAAATTCGTGCATGGCCTATTATGGGCATAAAAATTCAAAATTTCACAAATATGGCAAATGGTTCAATGTTGGTTATGGAGGAAATCAAGAACATAATTGCATAAGCTTAATGACCATTATTCTTATTGATACACTTTACATTACTATATATACAAGCCTTCCCAACCTCATTCAAAAGGTAGTGTATGCAGAAACGGCCAAGAGCAAAAACCAAAAATTATTCAAAAAATGAGAGTTCTAAAACATAGTTGCGAGCATCTTCAGATCAAAACAAGCACGTGGTTCTATTCCTTGCCACACCCTGAAGCTAAAGCAACCTTTGCCAAGTCCTGAGGCTCATACCGCGCTGTAAGTTCTTCCCAGGTCCCCCATAATTCTCATATCATTTTTGTTAACGCGTTCTTGTGCAGTTTCTCAAGTAGTTTCCACCATAAGCCTCACCCATCCAACAAGCCAAGTGTCATTGGAGGCAGATCTAAAGGCCCAGAATGCAAGAGTATTATGCTCTAGAGTCAGCGCATGCGTAGGCAACCGAAAAAAGTCAAATAAGGCTTCTTGTTGTTGGGCCAGAATTACTTCAAAAGACCTCCATGAAGGCCATCTCACCCCCTAGGGTTTTCTTACCTTTTTCTTATTTTATTTTGTTTTGTCATTTTCTTTTCTTTTATTTATTTGCCTTATTTTTTTTATTAACATAATTAACCAACTAATATTTTCATAAAAAAAAAAGAAAAAAAGAATTAACATTATTACTATTTTATTTTGTAAATAAATATTAACAAATAAATAGTTTAATTAGGCAATTTCAATTTCTTTTCTTAATAATTAAAATGGATTTAGAATTAGGAAGAATTAACTTTTAGTTTTATTTCTTTTCATTTTATTTCATAAAAACATAAAACACAAAAAATGTATTTTCTTCTAATTAAATTAATTAATTAGTCATTAATTAGCTTTAATTTCATTTTAATTACAAAGAAGACCAAAAAATCAATTTCTTTTCTTAAAAGGGTCAACACCCTTAGAACATTCCGATTTAATTTTTATTCGCGCACAGTTTATTATTATGTAATTGCTTCCAAGACATGTAATAGTAATTAGGACTTTTACTGTTTTTATTTACTTTCCGTACTCATTTACTAAAAAATGGGTCTTTGTAATTTTTGGCGATGTATAGACCCGCGCCTTGTAATAGCGTAGGATTTATGTTTCTGCAATTTACTTTCCGCACCCCTTAACTGCTAAACTTGCATGAAAGAATGTATGTAAATAAAAACAACTCGTAGCTCACTAGTTACAAAGACAAACATAACATGAAAACAACACACAATGCACACACCACTTCTAGGGTACGCCTCACTCGTTGCCTTCGAAACGTGGTTGTCAAGTATAGGACGTCTTAGCGGTCCTTATGTCCATGATCCAGTTGCCTCGAAACAGTTGCCTCGGACCAGTTGCGTTGAAACAGTTGCCTCGGAACAGTTGCCTCGAAACGGTTGCCTCGGATTAAAAAGGGATCAAGGACATAAGGGTAGCTTCTAAGGTGTCCTACTGTTGCTTCGATGACCACACTGTCCCTACACTCGAATTGACCCGAACACCTCCAACGGTGGTGCTACCTACCTCTCAATGGTGGGATGGCACTACCTAAAGGACACTTACACAGCTTAATTCCTTAGGGTAGGTAGATGACTCATGGGTACTTGCTCTTTTCAAAAACAAAAAAAATACTTTTCACACCTTACACTTTCAAAAAGTTTTCAAACAATACTTCATACACTCTTGAGGACTGATACAAGAGTTACCTAGAAGTTTTCAAACAAACTTTTTCAAACCCACTCACATTTTGAAAAGAAAACAAATTTTTGAAAACATAAGAGCAAGTACCTAAGAGCCCGTGGATAACCACAGATAGAAAGGGTGCTAACACCTTCCCTTTCTATAAATCTACCTCCCGAACCGAGAAACTATCTCATAAGGAATTTTGCTGTGCTTTTGTCCTGTCCATGTTGGAGAAAATAAAAGACGGTGGCGACTCTTGCTTCCGCGACATTTCGCGAAACCAGCTAAAAAACAGTCAGTTCTATTTCCACCGATCACAGGTCCATTTGCCCCTAGGATCACCTTGAGGTAGAATGGTGCGCTTGATTACCAGGTCTCCGACTTGATACTCTTGTCGTCTGACTTTCTTGTTAAATGCCTTGATCATCCGTTTTTGGTACGTCTGACCATGACAAATAGCAGTGAGTCTCTTTTCATCGATTAAATTCAGTTGATCAAGCCGAGTCTGGATCCAGTCATCTTCGCTCAAACCTGCATCCTTCATGATCCGGAGAGAAGGTATCTGAACTTCAATGGGTAGGACTGCCTCCATGCCATAGACCAAGGAGAAGGGTGTTTCCCCTGTTGACGTCCGTGCTGAGGTACGGTACCCATGAAGAGCAAATGGTAACATCTCGTGCCAATCTTTGTAGGTCACTGTCATCTTCTGCACAATCTTCTTAATGTTCTTATTAGCTGCTTCTACAGCCCCATTCATCTTCGGCCGGTAAGGAGAAGAGTTATGGTGCTGTATCTTGAATTGCTCGCAGAGCTCAGTGATCATCTTATTGTTAAGATTGGTACCGTTATCCGTAATGATCCTCTCTGGTACGCCGTATCGACAGATCAGGTTGTGCCGAATGAACCGTGCCACGACATTCTTGGTTACGGTGGCAAAGGAGGCTGCTTCCACCCACTTCATAAAGTAATCAATTGCTACCAGGATGAAACGATGCCCGTTGGATGCCGTAGGTCTAATCTCGCCGATCATATCAATGCCCCACATTGCAAAAGGCCAAGGTGCTGTCAAGACGTTCAAAGGAACTGGAGGAATGTGCACCTTATCAGCATAGATCTGGAACTTATGACATGTCCGGGAATGCTGATAACAGTCGGTTTCCATTGTGGACCAGTAATATCCTGCCCGAAGGATTTTCTTTGCCATGGTATGTCCACTGGAGTGTGTTTCGAAGGTACCTTCATGCAGCTCTGCCATGATCCTTTCTGCTTCAATCTTATCCACACAACGCAGTAAGGTTGAATCATGGTTTCGTTTTTAAAGAATGTCATTGCTGAGGAAGAACTTTGCCGCGAACCTTCTCAGAAACTTCTTGTCATTAACGGATGCGCCCTCGGGGTATTCTTGAGCTTCGAGGTACCTCTTTACTTCATGATACCACAGCTTTTCTGTTACCTCTTCAGTCTCAAGGTCACAACAATGTGCAGGTTCATCCAGTTTCCAAATAATGATCCGGGGAGCTTCGTTGTCCCATTTGACTTTGAACATAGAAGACATCGTAGCTGGCGCGTCCGCCAACTGATTCTCCTCTCTTGGGAAGTGTTCAAAGGTTATCTCCTCGAAATGAGGAAGCAATGTCAATACATACTCCTTATAAGGAATAAGGTTTGGGTGTTTCATATTCCACTCGCCTTTGATCTGACTGATCACGAGAGCGGAATCTCCGAAGACATTCAGAAACTTGATCCTTAGGTCAATTGCAGCTCGAAGACCCATGATGCATGCTTCATACTCCGCCATGTTGTTGGTGTAGTTGAAACACAGTCGGGCGGTGAGCGGAGTATGAGAGCCTTTGGGAGATATGATCATAGCGCCAATACCATTGCCCAAAGCGTTTGAAGCTCCATCAAAGTGCATAGACCATCGGGATCCTTCCTCAAGTCCTTCATCTTGTCCAGGTATCTCGCAATCAGTTACTACCATGATATTCTCGTCTGGAAATTCAAAGTTTATTGACTGGTAATCATCCACTGCCTGATGTGCCAAATGGTCTGCCAATACACTTCCCTTGATTACTTTTTGAGTCGTGTACTGGATGTCATATTCAGTCAAGATCATCTGCCATCTTGCTATTCTTCCGGACAAGGCAGGCTTTTCGAAGATGTACTTGATTGGATCCATCTTTGAAATCAATAGGGTAGTGTGAGTCAACATATACTGTCTCAGCCGGCGAGCAGCCCATACCAAAGCGCATCAAGTTTTCTCGAGCAGTGAGTATCGGGTCTCACAGTCGGTAAACTTTTTGCTAAGGTAATAAATAACATGCTCTTTTCGGCCAGACTCGTCATGCTGCCCCAACACACACCCCATTGAATTGTCCAGTACTGTCAAGTATAAGATTAGAGGTCTCCCTTCAACTGGTGGCATAAGAATGGGTGGTTCCTGGAGATACTCTTTGATTCTTTCGAAAGCGGCCTGACATTCATCATTCCAACGTACTACTTGATCTTTCTTCAGTAGCTTGAAGATTGGTTCACAGGTAGCAGTTAGGTGTGAGATGAATCGGGCAATGTAGTTCAGCCGTCCTAGGAAGCCTCTGACTTCTTTCTCTGTCTTGGGAACTGGCATCTCTTGTATGGCTTTCACTTTGGCAGGGTCCACTTGAATACCTTTGTCGCTCACGACGAAGCCTAGCAATTTTCCAGATCTCACCCCGAAGGTGCACTTGTTCGGGTTTAATCTCAGCTTGTACAACTTCAACCGGTCAAACAGCTTCTGTAGATGGTCAAGGTGTTCCTCCTCAGTTTGGGACCTCGCAATCATATCGTCGACGTATACTTCAATCTCATGATGGATCATATCATGAAACAAAGCAACCATGGCGCGTTGATATGTTTCCCCAGCATTTTTCAACCCGAAAGGCATGACCTTGTAACAGAAGGTGCCCCACTGAGTAACAAAGATGGTCTTCTCCATGTCTTCGGGGGCCATCTTTATCTGATTATAACCGGAGAAACCATCCATGAAAGAGAATACCTTATGCTGAGCCGTGTTGTCAACCAGAACATCGATGTGAGGCAGAGGGAAGTCATCCTTAGGGCTCACCCTATTCAAATCCCTGTAGTCAACACACATTCTGACCTTACCATCTTTCTTCGGCACTGGAACCACATTGGCAACCCATTGAGGGTAAGAAGTTACTTTTAGAAAACCGGCGTCAAATTGTTTCATAACCTCAGCCTTGATTTTCTCGGACATCTCTGGACACATACGGCGAACCTTCTGTTTTACCGGAGGGCAGTCTTCCTTAGTAGGCAGGTGATGAACCACAATGTCGGTATCCAACCCAGGCATGTATTCGTAAGACCAGGAAAAGATTTCCACATAGTCATGCAGCATCTGAACCAATCGTTGTTTCACACTAAGCTCCAGATTTGCACCGATCTTGACTTCCTTTCTGTCTGTCTCAGTACCCAGATTTACCGTTTCCACTGGCTCTTCATGTGGCTGAATGGCTCTCTCTTCCTGGAGTAGCAGTCTTGCAAGCTCACCAGGCACTTCGCAATCATCTTCACCTTCGTCTTCGGCTAAGTTGATCGGATTTTCGAAGTCATAATTGGCAGTAGCAGAGTCGTTACCAGTGAGATCCAGGATGGATTGAGACCTGTATATGTGAGTGTGTGTAAATAACTGTTTTGCAATATATAATAAAGAAAGACAAGGAGCGCAAGATTTGAAATGCAAAAAACGTCCAATGCTTTTATTAATGATATATGAAAATGACACACAAAAGCCCTCATAAATGAAGCCACGGTGCCCCGGGTAAGACACCAGGCTATAAAGTTTCACAATATTGTCTGTTACAAATTCAAAACAAAGGAGTTCATTACTGAGTAACAAAAGTAATAGGGATGAAGTCTTTGGCTATCCAGTTGCTTGGTCCACCGTTGGTCGTAGGGTAGATCCATCTGTCGAATTCAGATTCCTCCACATCATCTTCAATGGCATTTACTCCCGAGTTGCGGATGAACACAGGAGGTCTTCCAATTCTTGCATTACGAACAACCCTCTGAGCTTCTGCAGTGAAACCCAAACCAAACTTGTCAGTCTTCTGAGTGAAATCAGGGAGTCGGCCCCAGTTTGCATACTCACCCTTCTCAATAACAGCCCGGGCATCCTTTAAGGAAGCCATCTTCAAAGGAGAATCTTCAATCATAGTCTCTGATGATGCCAGTGTCTGAGGGACCTCTTAAAAGTGTTGAAATGGGGTCTCAATGAACTCCCCATCCATTTCTATGTACCAGAACGAGTTGAGGTGGCTGACCATATATTCTTCCTCCCCCTGAACTGTCACAATCTTCCCTCTGACCGGGTATTTCAGCTTCTGATGTAGTGTGGAGGTCACAGCTCCAGCCTTATGGATCCATGGACGAACCATCAAACAAGAATAGGACGGTCGAATGTCTATCACGTAGAATGTAGAATCGAAGACCTGAGAGCCAACTCTAATTGGAATATCAACCTCACCATGTACCATCCTTTTAGACCCGTCAAAGGCCCGGACAACAATATTACTTGGCTTTAGCTCCAACCCTTCACAATCTAACCTATCTAGAGCTTTCTTGGGCAAGACGTTCAATGAGGAACCAGTGTCAACCAACACATGCGCAAGAGTAGTGCCCCTGTATTCAATAGAGACATACAGGGCATCGTTATGGTTCTTCCCTTTAGCAGTCAAATCATCGTCGGAGAAACCCAAACCATTATCAGCAGTTAAGTTGGCCATACAATCGGTGAACTGATCAGCTGGTGTCTCTTGTGGCACGTGGGCCGTCTTCAGGAAAGTAATCAGGGCCTTGGCATGGGCCTCTGAACACAAAAATAGTGATAACATAGAAATCTTGGAGGGAGTTTTCCCCAGCTGCTCAACTACATTATAATCACTCTTCTTGATGATCTTAAGAATCTCTTCCATCTCCTGTTTGGAAGCTTCAACATTGATGGTCTTCGGTGCCTCCGTCTAGGCAAGCATATCAGTGGCGATCCCTTTGCCCCGATCGTCAGATGACTCGGCAACAGGGGTAGAAATAGGAACTTGATCAGGAAGGGAAGTAGGCACACTTGCAGGTGTGATGACAATAGGTCTTCGAACGACTGGTGGCACAATATCTGGTGAGAAAAGTCTACCACTGCGGGTGACTTTAGCAGGCCCGGTGATGTTGCTGACGCCAGTACTAGTATCAAACTCTTGCTTAACTCCAAGCACATAAACATCTGCCCTATAGTGCCAAAGGATAGCTTTGTCGGATGTATAGGGGATGGGCCCCGGAACAATGATGATTATGGGTGCGATCTTCTGAACAGGCGTAATTCTGACAGGCTTCCTCGGGGGAGCCTTGGGAGAATTGTTGAAAATGGTAACAATGGAAACTTCTTCAGTAGGGGTGGCAGGAACAACAATCTTCTCAAACAGGATTTCTTTATTATCCATCAGGTCTTGGATACCTGACTTCAAAAATGGGCAACCAGTAGGTGAAACGGAACACATATGGCAACCTTCACTACATCCCGGAAATAAACCGGCTAGCAACAGGTTCTTCTTGACGGTCATCAGTGGGGTGACAATATCATCCACAGAGGCTACAAACAAGTCTTCCACTACAACATTCACTCCATGCTTGGGCATGGGAGCAGTCACAACGTTAGGCCTCTCGGGCGCCTCGAACTCAATCTCCTTAGCATCGATTAGGTCCTGGACCTTATTCTTTAGAGCCCAACAATCATCCGTAGTATGCCCCAGGCTGTCAGAGTGATAAGCGCATCGGGCGTTAGGATTGTACTTTGGGGATGTTGTGTTTACAACCTTCGAAGCTTCTTTTAGAGTCACCAGATTGGTTGTCAGTAACTGCGGCAATATCTGGGACAAGGTCATACTGAGGCGAGTGAACTGCCTTCGGGGTCTCTCACTTCTTTGTTGGTTATGATGCTGAGGAGCAGCAACAGACTTTGAAATAACCACCACGTTGACAACTTGGTGGCGTTCCGGTCTATTCTGTCTCCTTGAACCATAGACAACACTAGATTCCTTCTTGAATGGTTTCTTCTCAGTGCTCGAGGAGGCACCTTTATGTATCTTCCTAGACTTGATACCAGCTTCAATTCTCTCACCAGTTAAGATAAGATCTATAAACCCGGCTGAAGAATTTCCAATCAAATGGTTGAAGAACGGACCAGACAGGGTCCCCAGAAATATATCAACCAGCTCACGATCAGTCAAAGGTGGTTGCACCCTTCTGGCAAGGTCTCTCCACTTTTGGGCGTACTCTTTAAATCCTTCACCCGTCCCTAGTGACATACCCTGGAGTTGGGTACGCGTAGGAGTGAGGTCGGAATTATATTGATACTGCTTATAGAACGCAGTAGCCAAAACTTCCCAGTTGCGGATACTGGCCCCATCCAGTTGATAGAACCACTCGAGTTGAGTCCCTGAAAGACTATCCTGAAAGAAATGGATCCACAAATTCTTGTCAGCAGTGTAAGGTTGGATCTTCCTTACATACAACCGGAGGTGCAGCTTTGGGCAGGAGGCTCCGTCATATTTGGCAAAAGCAGGTGCCTTGAACTTATGGAGAATCACCACCCCAGAGGATAAGCCTAGGTCTCCAAAGTCCAACCCGGGCACATTCTGTATCTCCATGGCGCTCAAGCGGTCCTCCAACTGTTTGTACCTATCCTCAGCAGGAGGGTACTGCTCTTCATCATAATCCGTCTCGTTGTCGGAGACCACGAGACTAGGAACCCTTCTCTCTTGTGGGATGTCTTTCCCTACTTATGAGGTGGTCAGCTCGACCTCATTCTGCAGTCCATTCCCAAATCCGCGTCCAATGTTGAACAAGACGGTCCTCTTCTTCTTCTTCAGAATCAGGGTCTTCAACTCCTGTTGACCCTTGGCTAGGCTCATAACCAACTCCTGGAACTGGGCATTCTGGGCCTGGAGGGCCTTGATAGCTTGTTCAATGGAAGGTTCAGTAGACATGATGATTGCTGAAATAAACAGCGAAGAAGATAAGTGACCTGTAAAAAGGGTACCTGTTATGCATATGATGGAATGAAATGCGTATGATTTATGTTTTCAAAGACAATCGGGATTCAACTTTATAGACAAAAAAGGAAACACACTTTATTAGATTTAACTTCAGAATTTAAATTGTTCAACTAATTGCCCTTAGGCGTTACAAGAATGAAAATACCGAAAAGTAAATAAAACCGTAAAAGAAATCATCAATAGATCCATCAATGCTCCCATGGCCTCCTCTTCTCAGTGTGGATATAATCATTCAGGATCCATTTGTTCTCCAATTGCTTAGTTAGCTTCTGGATTTTCTGTTCTTGCTTGTTGAACCTTTCCCGATAAAAATCCTGTTCTTCCTGCAGTTGCGCCCAAGACCTCTTTAGTGTGTCAACATCAGTGGGCGTATGAGGATGGAGAATAGTTGGAGGAACTCCTTCTTTATCAGTAGCTTCGAGAGTAATAGGCCTGACAGCTTCGTACGGCATACCTAACTTCTGGGCACGGGTGCGGACCCATCTGAAATATGACTCCATTGGCAGAGAAGTCTTTGGTACCAACTCATGTGGGTCAGATTTGTGAACTCTATCCCAAGCCCTGATGAATCTACGATGCAACTCGTCGCTATCTACCTGAAAATCAAAGACAATATGAGGTATCATCATCTCATGAGGCCCTTCTCTTCTGGCTCTTCCAAACTGACGGAGAGCTAAGCATGGGTTATAAGAGATTCCACCACAGGTTTCGATCAATGGAACATTAGGATACTCTCCACAACGATCAATGACGACCACCTCATCTAAGCCTCTGAGAGTCCAAATAATGTCTTTATCAGTAAGAGACATTATCCTATGAGCCCAACCCCTTCCTTCTTTGTTCTTCAGTACAGATTTAGGGAGGTGCGAAATAAACCACCTCGTCAATAAAGGAGCACAACACAACAAAGTTCCCCGTCTTCGGGCGGTACGAGTATAGAGCTGATAAAGGATATCACCCAAGAGAGTGGGTACAGGGTTCCGAGAGATGAAGATCCTTATGGCGTTAACATCAACAAAGGTGTCAGGATTTGGAAACAATACCAGACCATAGATTAAGAGAGCTAGAATGTCTTCGTACGCTCTGAAGTCTAAGTCATTCCAGAAAACATTAGCTTTGCCAACCAGAAACTTAGCCAAAAAGCCCTTAACTCCACTTCTAGTCTCCCAGTTAGCCATTACTTCTTCTTTGGTCAGGTGAAGGGCTGCAGCAATCTCTTCAGGCCTGAGAGTCTTTTCCCAACCTGTGAATGGAGTCTGTTCCAAAACAGGGATACCAAGCAAATCAGAGAATTCTTCTAGGGTAGGGACCAGCTGGAAGTCTTGAAAGGTGAAGCAATGGTATAGCGGATCATAAAACTGGATCAGGACACTCATCAATTGTTGGTCCCACTTTGAGGTGACTAAACCGAGAAGAGAACCATGCCTCCTGCTGAAGGAAGTAGTGTCTGGAATCCTGTCAATCAATTCCTTAAGCAAAGTAGGTGGTTGAACAAAGTTGAGCCGGATAGTATTCCTACACATGGGCATCATGATGTCCTACAAAATAGAGCAAAGATGAAACCCTCTTGTCTTTGAAATGGGTTAGTCCTTATGCAGGATGCATGCAATGTTATGATGGTATGATGTCATGGTAAAGGCACACCACAAGTATTCACAAAAGGCAAACATGGTAAAGGCACACAAGTCACACAAAAGAGCCCTTAGATTTCAGGCCAGCATGAAGTTTAGGTACTACCCTCTTTCAGTTTCAGTTGGTTAAGACCTGTCCTAAAAATAGTAACCGGGTTCTAGAGGATCTCAATATCACTAACTACCCTCAATCGGTCATAATTCCAGTTTGGCAACCTTTATTTGCAGCCGGAACCATCGCGAGAGTTTAGTCTCAATGAGTGTAGCATACTGCTACTGTTCTATGGCCAAGTTGGTCAATTTAAGGTTCTAAGGTCAGTTGGTGCTTAATGACTCCTCAGAAGACCCATATTCTCCTCGTTCCAACACAAGGGATATCGGTACAGACCAAGGTGTCACACCAACGTAGCTACTGCTTCACCCGTGTCGGTCTATGCCAGACAGGTCCCTCACAGTTTATTGCTACTTACCTAAAAAAGGGTACCCCAGATCCGGGTTAGGATCTATGAAACTCCAATACAAACCCACAAAATTAAAGCATACAGAGCATACAATTGAAAACATAATGATCTAATCCTAAGGTACACCTCACTTATAAGATATCCCCAGCAGAGTCGCCAGTTTTATGATCGGTGGTAATATAACTGACTGTTTTTTAATGCTGGTTCGCGAAATGTCGCGGTAAGCAAGAGTCGCCACCGTCTTTTATTTTCTCCAACAAGGAAAGGACAAAAGCACAGCAAAATTCCTTTTTGAGATGTTTCTCGGGTTCGCGAGGTAGATTATAGAAAGGGAAGGTGTTAGCACCCTTTGTATCTGTGGTTATCCACGGGCTCTTAGGTACTTGCTCACTATGTTTTCAAAAGATTTTTACTTTTCTTGTGTTTGTGGGTTTTGAAAAAGTTTTGTTTGAAAACTTCGATTTAACTCTTGTATCTGTCCTCAAGAGTGTATGAAGTGTTTGTTTGAAAACTTTTGTTTGAAAAGTGTGAGTGCGAAAAAGTATTTTTGTTTTGAACGAGCAAGTACCTGAGAACCTCTACCTACTCAAAAGAAATTAAGCTGTGTAAATGTCCTTTAGACAGCGCTATCCCACTATTGAGAAGTAGGTAGCACCGTCGTTGGAGTTTTTCGGGTCAATTCGATTATAGGGACATGTGGTCACTAAAGCAATGGTAGGACGCCTTAGCGGTAACCCTAATGTCTTAGATCGTTTTTTATCGAGGCAACCATTTCGAGGCAACTTTTTGATCTTTAGATAGGAGGGCGACCTCTAAAACACCCTATACTCAATGACCACGTCGAGGCAACCAAGTGAGGCGTACCCTAAGAGTGGCATGTGCACGTGTGTCAAGTTTCAGTTTATATTATCTTTGCACATGTTATGGTGAGCTACGATTGATTTTATTTTAAGAGAGATCTTGACATGCATAGCCTAGTTAACATACATCTAGCAGTTAATAGTTTGCGGAAAATAAAACTAAACTATTACAAGGCGTCGGGTATTTACATCGCCAAAAACAAACCCTTGAAAAAGTAAATTGCGGAAAATTAAATAAAAGCGATAAAAAGGTCTTAATTAAAGCTATTACATCCTCGGAACAGATACAATTGTATGATCAAAAATATGAATAAAAAATAATATGCGCGAGGGAGAAATTGAACCGGAGAGTTTTTAGGGTTTTGACCCCTTTTTTTGAGAAAGAAAGAGATTTTTTTTTATTATTTTTGCATTTAATTAAATTAAGCCTATCCTAATTAATTAATTAAAAAAAGAATTATTTTTGGTTTTTATGAATGTTTTAAAGAAATAAACAAAAAGATTAAAATTGTCAAGAAACCCTAATTCTACATTAGTTTTAGATTTATTGTGAAAATATTAATGTTAACCTAATTAAAACTAAACAAATTATGTTAGTATTTATTCACAAAATAACTAATTAAATTTAATAAATAAAAATATTGTATTTTTTATGTTTTCTGGATTTATTAAAAAAAATGTTAATTGTTTTAGTTAGTAGTTAATTAAAAATTAATAAAAACAAATTAAATGAAAAATAAAAAGGAGAAGAAGAAAATAAACTCAGGGGGGGGGGGGGGGGGGGTGCTGGCCCAAGTTAGGAGGTGTGTCAGCAATTCTGAAGCCCATTATACTTCCAGCCCTATTGACTTTCCTGATCACCCATGCGTATGTTAACTAAGGACCATGATGAGGACTCAACTTTTGACCACTGGATCTTGGCTTGGAGACACATGGCGTGCTGGGATTTGAAGCATATGGTGGTCTTTATACCTGGAAATCTATTGGAATATGCACAAGAAAATAATAATAAGAATTTTGGGGGACCTAGGATTCGAACCCAGGTCCCTATAGCTTTTCCATCCACCTGCTTGCCAACTCAACTAGCGCGTTTCTTTGTTATCATAATGAGATGAAATTATTATATATGAAAAACAAGTAAAACGCTGTAAAATAAAAATAAACGCGCGTTTTTTCAAATTGGCCAACCATGTGATAACACCTCATCATCTTCTTCATTTGTTCCTGTATAATTAACATCAGATAGCGGGGGTTTTTAACCTCCACTATCTATCTGCACGAAAAATAGCGATTAGAACCATAGTGATCATAAATATTTCGCGAGGGGTGAGTCATGTTCGTCTGGGTCTAACGATTTCAACCATGTGTCTTATTAGTCCCAATTTTTCCTGGTTCAGAAAGCCCTAATTTAAAGCTCAAGAACCCTAGAAATTTGATCATGGTATCTTTCGATTCAGGGCATTATAATTCAATTCAATCATGCCATTAGCTTTGTATGGTCCCTAGCAATGCAAAACAATCACAAAAACAGGTTAAATGCGCATGAATCAAGATATGTAATTCTGAATAAGAAAGGCAAACGTGAAACTGTATGTGCCGATTCTTTGAGCTTTAATGCCTGAGTTTGATTGCAAAACACTCCTGGAACCTCATGCAGTGTATTAGAATGGCCAAAACACCTTGAATTAGCCTAGGATACAAAAATCAGTTTTAAGTTTTTCTTGGAATTTCTTGAATATGACAGGGTTGTTTCTGCAGCTTTCAATCGTCCATTAGGTCAGGGTTTTCTTGCATACATATAAGGGAAACAAATTAGGTCAAAAAGCTAGGCCAATATCCATTACATTGATGTTTAAATCTTTGATTGAAAATCAAATATTTTTTATTCTTCATGATTAAACAAAGTTTGCCAAATTTGGATTTTTTTGTATCTTTGACTTGTGCACGAATTTGCCAGCATGTTTAGGTCATATTTGCTTCACAAAAAGATTTAAAAAACAAATCTTCTATTTTCTTATGATTTAAATTAATTAAATGGATTAATATTAATTAAAAATCCAATTAATCAATAAAAATAAGAAAATAAATCCAATTAATCTTGATGGGTCGTGTATAGGTCATGGGTGAAGTTTCAACAAGAGATTTGAGGCCCATTAGCAAAAAGAAGGTGTTTTGGGCAAAGTTGACTTTTGCAAATTCATAAAAAATTTCCCAACTTCTCCAATGCACAACTTGCTCAATTTTGATCATATGACCATGTTCTTGGACATTTTGGAAAGCTCTTGAAGTCCTCTAACCAATGCCTTTGGTCCCATGTCATTTGGATTTACCAATCTCAAGTTATGGCCTTTTACTAAAAGTGTACTTTTGTTGACTTTTGAAATTGACCTATAATGTAAAAATTGGTAACTTCTTGTGAGAGCATTTCTTGAACTTGGAATGTGAAGATGGATTATAGGACATTGCATCCTCTTCAAGATGAGCATTGGATGGAATTTTTCTGACAAACCATGAAAAAGTTATGCCCTTGTCAAGATACAGTTGACTTTTCTGCTGTCCAAAAATAGTAACTTCTTGTATCTTGATGATTTTTGAGCTATTCTTGTGGAATCATGATCAAGACTTGATCAAATGATGATTGTGAACTCAAAATGAGATGTTAACCAAAAATTCGGACTTTTGACTGCAAAATGACCATTTTTCCCTTGCAGTTGACTGTAGATCAAATGAGGCTTTTGACTGTGCAAATTGGTACTGTGAGCCTTGAAACTTGGCATGTAGGTGCTTGAGAATGTATATAGGTCTATGAGACTTAATTGGACCATTGGAAACCCCAAATTCCTTGAAAGAACCAAAACCCTAATTTCAGCTGTCTTAGGAGATGGTTTGACTATCTACCTCTTGAGCCTTCTTGAGTAATTTGAAGACAAATCTTGAGGAATATGGGAGGGAAAATTTTGGGGTACAACACCTTGTACTTATCAAATTCCGGGACCTTGAACTTAGCAGGCACTTTAACATTCGGGACCAAACACAGCTCATTCACATTCTTCCCGAACAACTCTTTTCCCCTAAGAGCCTTCATCTCTCTTTGCATTCTATCAAACTGCTCTTGGAAATCATCTATTCTGTCATAAAGACCCAAGTCTTCACTCGGCGGAAGGAAAGGACGACACACATCTTCATTAACAAACGAAACCAAATTCACCAAAGGAGGTGCAGCAGGAACAATATGCACCACAGGAAGTGCAGGAGTAACAACATTTGGAACCACTGGAGCATCTTGAGGACCCAGATTGAAACCTTCAGGTGAAAAATTCTCTGGCATTCCCCACAGATAACCCTGAGGCATACGGTTTTGAACAACAGCTGGAGTAGCGGATACATGAACAGTCAGAACTTGCCCTTGTTGGTTGAGGTTGAACACTCGGTGGCTGATTCTGAGCAACCACCAGAGCTTCCATCAGAGTAGTCAAATTAGCCAAGCCAACCTTCAAAGAGGAAACTTCTTCGCGCAACTCGCAATTCTCCTGTTCTAAGTTATCCATCTTCTTTTTGAAATTAGCCTGAGTGTTGTAGTGATGAGTCAGCTTGCTGAGTGAAGTAAAGAAGCTGGGTAAGGAACCTGTATATGCATAACAAATGCAAAAAACATGTGCAATATGATGCATGACATGCAATGCACATGATTATTTTTGCTTTATCATTTAATATTTCAAGGGATTTATGGTTTATAGACACATTGTCAACATCCAAGTAATAAAGCTTTTGTTTCTCTTTCCATAATCCATGGTTTAAAAGTACTTGAGATATTTACAAATAGTCAACCTTTAAATCCCTTGAAATATAGTTTTCTTCAAAAGATGCTTATAAGTGCATGGATGCATGATGCAACAATCACACACAAGATCACACATATAAGGTTCATAGATTCAACATCACGAGCATGAGGTCGAAGGTACTACCCATAAGGCATTGGTCTAAAAAGTTATCACCTGCCGAACAAGGTTCTAGAGGTTCTCAGAGTCTACATCCTTCCTTCGGATATTACCAACTTCCCGATTCACTCGGTAATTAGTAATATTCTCAAGAAAGACTCGTCCGAGCGTAGTATCGCGTGACAACTATTTCCGGATTACTCCGTCATAGCTTCTGCACTACACCTAAAAGGCCAAGAGGGGTTAGGTAATCTATGTTCCTCAGCATCAGCAGGCTCCCAGGTCGAAAGCAGTACGTCTTCCTGATTACTCGGTAAACAACACTACAGTCAAAGGGGCCTCCACTGAGTGGGGGATCTCATGCCTCCTTTTTTGGGATTACTCTCTCAAAGTTAACATGAATATACCGCCCGCCCTATCTTAAAGTTTGCCCAAGTCCGGGTATAGGACTTATGAGTAATCACCAAGCACCCTGTAAACCAGGAAAATCCAGACAAACATATATACAATATATAACACATAAACAACAATAGCACATATACAGATATAAACAAAGATAGGTTTAACCCACTTAGGGATGGACTAGCAAGAGGTTAATCCTTCCCCAGTGAAGTCTCCATTTTTTCTGTAGCGGTAGAAATGTGCAAGACTAAGCCATTGGATTGACTAGACTTTATACAAATCAAAATAAAAATCGCCACCGCGCTTTATTGTTTCCAAAGGAATAGGAAAAGAGCGAATAACCCAAAAAAGAAGGGGAAAGATTCAAGGTAAGAGGGTTGGTTATGTAAAGGGAAGGTATTAGAACCTTAAACATCTACGGTACTCCGCAGGAACCTCTTTGAAAAAATATGTATATTTTGGCTATAAAAATGTGTTGTATATAAAATGGATGGTGGAGGTGAGAAAAGAAATATTTTTATGATTTTTGCACCCGCCGCGGTTCCGAACCTTTAGTGCCTACGTACCACCTTTCATGCAATAGGGGATCAGGGTACACGTAGTTCCTCTTTTAAAAATTTGAAACACAAGTGTGTTGGTTGATTTTATGAGATAAGACATCATCGCAGTTGTCTGTGTGAAAAACATACTTACTACCCAAAATCATGAGAAAGGAGAATTTGCATCATCTCAAAGTGGAGGATATGGCTTGGATTTTAAAATCAACAATGCCTCACTCAACACCCAAGTGGAAAATATCTCACTTCACTACATATTGTAGAAGTATAGTTGTTTGCATCACTACAAGGATTGACAAGAGTCTAATCTTTTGAGAAAAGTTTAAAGATAAAAGCCAAAGTGGAAAAATGGTTTGAAATGAGATTGATTGACTTTTAGTCTTCTCACAAAAAAAGTTCAAGGTATTATTAAATTGATTGAAATTTATTTATGAAAATGTTTCGAAGATGCATGGACCTAAGTCCAAGTTTATTATGAAAATGTTTCAAGTTTCAAAACAAGAAGAGTGTTTTTTTAAGGAGGGAGAAGATTTTTGAAATTAAAGAAGATGGGAGGAGAAGAAGAGGCTATCCTAAAGCATAAGGTAAAAGGTAGGGATAAGAACCATCTAACCAACAAGAAGCCAATACTTGACATTATGAGTAAATATAGAATTCCCATTCTTCGGATTGAAACCAAGCAAGCAAAGATACTAGACCTCTTGAGAGAACCAAACTTCAAGTGTTTTAAGTCTTCGCAAAAAATTAGGCAGAGTAACGGCTGTATACGGGTGAATTCCAGATTACAAACAAAGATCGTAATCTCAATAACCTGCACACAAAACAAACAAACAACCCAATGTCTTGAGGTAAACCTCAAGAACTCCAGACAAAATATCAAATAAAGTCACAAAGTCTCCAAGATAGGCCAAGGTCTCTAATCCTATGTCTAAGAAGTCCATCACTCCATAATGCAAAGGATAGTAACCATGTAGTCCAAGTATCATTAATGATTTTATGGATCATGTTGATTATTAGGTGTCTTTAAAAAGAAAGAAAAGCTCAAGTGAGAAAAATAAAAAATTACATAAAAGTAAATGCTCAAGTGAGCAAAAGATGAAAATAGCATGAAATGTAAAATGCAAAAAGTAAATGGTACATA
Organism: Vicia faba; assembly: GCA_948472305.1. NCBI lineage: Eukaryota > Viridiplantae > Streptophyta > Magnoliopsida > Fabales > Fabaceae > Vicia > Vicia faba. The sequence goes on from CATIWC010000400.1 coordinate 252,379, forward strand.
AAGCATGAAAATAAAAGCGTAAAGTAAAGTTAATTGTTAGTAATTAGTGGTTAGTTGGATGACCATCTTGAAACTTGCAACTCATTAGAGGATTGGTAGAACCAAAGCCTCCACACAACAAGTTGCATTTGCTTTTTGTCAAGTATATCATCCATTTTGGAATTCTCACAAGGCAACAGGTAATGATCAATGATGTTTAAATGATCCGCGTTGACCAAAGGTATTGTAGATCCATTAGAGGATTGGTAGAACCAAAGCCTCCACACAATGAATCTCAAGGTTATTGGATCAAAGAGATCAAATTAACATACTTGGGCTTGCAATCATAAGTTTGGGCCACAAATGATCATTTATTCGAATTGGGACAAAATTTAGCGCTATGTTAAGCAATCGTAAGTGGACTTATGTAGAAGTCACACCTATTTTGAGGTCGGTCAATAGCAATCTATGTACTTCATGTTTGGATAAATGATATAGAGATCACCATCCCTTAACATGTAGCACAATTAAAAAAGAAAGGGATAAGATGAAGAGGGAGGGAAATGATAAGCTAATTTGGATCACCATTTCAAAATTATTTCATCTTTAAATTCAACCACTCCTCTAGATGGATTAAAGCACTAAACATATCATTAATCCAAAGCACCAAAAATGAATTTAATAATTCACTCTTAGGTAGATTTTAATTGATGAACATTTATCCAACTTCATCTACATCACAAAGTCCATTGAGTTTAAAGACAAATTGGACATTCAAAATTACAATCCAAACCAACAACCAAAGGGAGTGAATAGAAAAAGCATTTTGGATCAAAGCTGCCCCAAAAAAAGGCAAAAAATGCATTTTGTCCTGGTGTAAATCGATTTACACTATTATGTAAATCGATTTACACAGTACAGTTTTCAAAAATTCGCGTGAAATTGCTTCTGTGCAATCGATTTACACTTAGTGCAAATCGATTGCACACAATAACAATAGCAAAAACAACATTTTAAAAGGGTAATTTCTTGTTCAAACTTTCCATCAAACACCTTATGATCATGGATCCACTTGAGCACGAAAATTACATCAAATTATGAGAAAATAACACCGTTGAAATCACAAAGTAATGCTCAAAGAATCAATCCCAAAGATCACCAAGAGATCACATTGTGAAAGATGAATTATCCAACTTACCAAAGGTAGATCTAGAGAATTATCAAAACAACTTCAAGAATTTGCTTCAATTCAACCACAAGAATCAATTGACCAAGCTTGGATGTAGAGAATTGATGGAGAAAAAGTGTTTGGATGAAGGTTTAGCTCAAAGATTAGTAAGCTTCAATGCAAAGCTTACTAACTTTTTGAAAATGGAGCTTTGAGTGAATTTGGTAGATGGAGAGAATTGAGAGATTTTTTAGCAAGGTGGATTTGGCTATCAAAAGCTTGAAATTTGAATGAAATGAGAGCTCTATTTAGAGTTTTAGGATTGGGATTAGTGGTAATTTGGTAATTTATTCTTGGAGCCAAAATTTGAATTAATGATAAGTCTTTCAAAAATTAGATCCAAAATTTGAATTAATGATAATTCTTTCAAATATTAGAGCCAAAATTTGAATTAATGATAATTCTTTTTTAAAAATGAAAGATTGGCACTAAAATTTGAATTAATGATACATCTTTCAAAATTGAAGGAAAATTGGAGCCAAAATTTGACAAGTTTAAAATGCTGATTTTTTTTTTTAATTTTCACGCTGTGAAATCGATTGCACTATAGTGCAAATCGATTGCACAGTGTATTTTTTTAAAAAATGGCGCAAAATACACTATGTGCAATCGATTTTACTTTAAGAGCAATCGATTGCATCAGTGAAAAAATGAATATTTTTAATTCTTTTTCTTTGCAAATAGAGATTTTAGGAAAATAATACCAGAAATCCTTATTTGTCAGATGCTTCGACTTGGTATCTACAAAACAAAAATATACAAAGAGAAAGACAAATATTTTTTGTATTTTGATTAGAAGTTTGTCAACAACACATATACAAAATACACAACCAAGGTGCTTGAAGATTCCTCAAGAGCAAACTTAAAGATAGGAAAAAAGAGGAAGAACCAACCCTAATGTGATCTTGTTATGATCGAGTTGATATGATATGATAGAGGAATTTTAGGGGCAAAAATTGGGGTACAACAAATACTCTTCTAAAAAAAACTTGTATTCAAACTGTTGTTTGATATTCCTTAAGGGATTAGGTAGGTATGAATTCTTAAGAAGTCTAGAGCTTGCGAGTTTTAGAAGTTGTTAGTCACTTGTGGGTAGCTTGTGCATTGTAATAATCAGGTTGATTATTAGTTGATATTCCTTAAGATACCGGGTAGGTCTCAATCCTTGAGAAGTCTTAGGCTTGCGAGTCTAGTGGTTGTTAGTCACTTGCGAGTAGCTTGTGCAGATTGTAATCAGTTTGGTTATAGTAAATTAAGTCCTCGATTGAGTGATGCGAAATCACCTTGGTGGGTGGACTAGACTAGCTTGATAATTTTCAAGTGAACTAGTATAAACATACATTGTTCTTTACTTCATGTTCTTACTTATTGTTATTATCAATAGTGAAGGAAAAAACATTTTTACTTAAAGGGGGATATTTTTAAAAGAATAGTTTTGTTTTAAAAATCCAATTCAAACCCCCAATTTCTTGTGTTTTTTCACACCTTCAATTGGTATCAGAGCTCCGGTTCTGAGAAGATAAAAAGTTTGAATTTTTATCAACACTTAACAACGTCCAGTATCGATCCAGTGTGTGTGAAAAACCAATGGCTACATCTACTTCCACTTTTGATAATAGGGATAATGATAGACATCACTATAATTTAAAACATCTTATGTTTGATGGGGAGAAATTTGAATATTGGAAGGATAGAATAGAAAGTTACTTTATAGCATATGACTTGGATCTATGGGACTTGGCAGTTGATGACTAAACTCACCCAGTAGATGATGAAGGTCATAAGATTGCAAGAAGTTCAATGATTGAAGCACATAAGAAAGTATGCTTAAATCACTACAAAGAAAGAACCATTTTTCTAAGTGCTATCTCATATAATGAATATGATAAAATCACAAATAGAGAGACTACAAAGTCTATTTTTTATTCTATTCAGATGACACATGAAGGCAACACATATGTAAAAGAAACAAAGGCTTTGTCCTTAATTCAAAAGTATGAAGCCTTCAAGGTGGAAGACGGTGAATCTGTAGAAATAATTTTTCAAGATTTCAGACTCTTGTGGCATAACTTAAGGTTCTGAGACAAAGGTTACTCCACCGCAGATCACGTTAAAAAGATTATTAGAAGTCTGCCTGTAAAATGGAGACCAATGATAACTGCCTTAAAATTGGCAATGGATATGAACAACACCTCTCTTGAGGAGCTGATTAGCTCTTTAAGAAGTCATGAAATAGAGATGGAACAAGGTGAACCTCAGAATAGGGTAAAATCAGTTGCTCTAAAGTCTACTTCTAAGAAAACCAAGGCTTACCAAGCTAAGGAAGAATCTGAAGAAGATTTAAATGATGATGAACTCTCCTTAACATCCAGAAGAATAAGTCAAATCTAGAAGCATAGACAAAGCAAGTTCAGAGGTCAGAAAAAGACATATGGAAGAGGTGAATCGACTTTTGGTCAGAGAAATGCTTTTGGAAAAGAAGTCACTTGTTTTAAATGCAACAAGTTTGGACATTACAAAATTAATTGTCCAAAGCTTAAGAAAGACAAAAAGCCTAAAAAGGATTACAAAGCTAAGAAGGGTCTCATGGCAACATGGGATGATTCAGAATTAGAAGATGAAGATTCTTATGAAGAACAAGCAAACATGGCATTCATGGCTAGGACCAGCAGGGGAGAAACAACATTAGAAGATGAATTTACAATTAATTATGAGTCAGACTCTGATGACGACAAAGAGGTACTTTCTTCTTTATCTCGTTCTGAACTTGAAATTAGCTTAACTGAATTAATGAGAATGTATCAATATCTTCTAAGTAAACACAAAATCTTGAAAAAGAGTGTTGTGGCTAGTTCAGAAAACACGACTATAGATGAGCAAAGTATTTCTGTTTTAAATGAAAAACTATTTGTTTTACAAAAATCAAACATTGCTCTGAAAAGTAAAGTGTCTAGATTAGAAGAAGAGATTCTCTCTAACATATATGTTACTGAAGAAGTAATCAAATATGATAGAGCTTTTCAACACTTCCTTGCTAAAAGCATAGATAGAAGCAAAATGGCTTCAATGATATATGGTGTTAGTAGAAATGGAAGCAGAGGCTTGGGGTATTCAGGACCATCAAAGACAATTGATGAGACTTTGAATGACACACCAAAACCTATTTCTGAACATTTTGTGCTTGCTGGCACAAATTTTAAATGTTCAGAATAAGAAGGTTCTAATACTTCTGTAGCACGAACACAGACACAGAAGAAAACTTTTAAACCAAAGTATCAAGCACAAATTTCACATGATTATTCTGTTGCACGAAAATCCAAAGGGGTCAGAACCTATGGAACTTCTAAAAAAAGAGGACCCATAAAGTGGATACCCAGAGATCAGATAGTCTATGTTGCAGATATTCATGATGGCGCAACAGAAACAAACGTTTTGGCACCTGGACAATGGATGCTTGTAACATATAATGGGTAAAAGGCATATGTTACAAGATTTAGAACTTAAGTCTGGAAACACGAACAAAGTTAGAAGCAACCAGAAAAGAAAAATTATTGGTTCTGAAACTCGTATAATCTAAGATGCTATTGTCAGAACAAGACCAAACTTTAAATCTTCTGGAAAAATGCTTCTGAGCCTTAATGATCTTGCTTGTGCCATCTCATCTTCTGAATAAAGTCTAGATTCTGAAAATTGTCTAAAGAATCAACTAATGTACTATCATACTTCTATGAGTAATATTTCTGTTCTCTTTAGATCCTATTACTGCTATTTTTTTTTAGAATCTCAGTAATCATAAGATGTTTCAGTTAGAAATATCTTTGATTAGATAAATTTTTTTTGGTTTTCTAGAACTCTGAGGATGTTAAACGTGTCACTTAGTTAGATGTATTGATTAACATGTGTAACCCTTGGTTATGATTAATAATCACACGCTACCTAAGTTATGTAATAAGCAGTGTGTATATTTCTTGGAATTTGATTGATATCATAATCATTACTTTCATTTAATGCTCCTAACTATTATGTTTAAGTAAAATTCAGTTTTATTTTATATTCTCTCACTTCTCAAACACTATAAATCACACACGTTCACTTCACTTTCACACTTTAGAAACTATAAACCCTATTTTTCTCTTAACCGTTCAATAAGTTCTCTGTGCTCATCATCTTCATAAAAGCTCTTAACTTAAAAAATCATCACCCTCTTCAACAACCTTCATCATCTTCAACATGATGAATCCTCAACAGTAAGAAGCTTTTCGGTTTGCCCAAGAAATGGAACAAGCCCTAAATCCTTCTGGGCCGTATTCTTAAACTATTCCAACAAGTTCTTCTTCCCCTATGGTAAGTGGTTCATCTTCTCTATCAATTATTGATAAACATTGTAATATAGTGGGAGAACTGACTTTTTTGGTTTTATCCAAATGTGCGGATAGCTAGAGTCGCCATCGACTTTTCTTTTATCCAATATTTAGGAAAGGTGAAAAGAACAAGAAAGACCTTTGATAGATTTAGAGTCTGGGGGGTAAGCTATGAAAAGGGAAGGTGTTAGAACCCTTTTCATATATAGTTATCTATGGGCTCTTAATTTCTAGCTCACTTTTGAAAACTTGCTTTGCGTGTGTGATTTGTTTTAAAATATTTTGAAATCACCAATGTAAGGCTGTCTTTGTAATGATTCTTGTATCAGTCCTCAAGAATGCGTACAAAGTGTTTTTTTGAGAATATTTGTTTGGAAAGTAGTGTGAAAAATATGTTTGTGAGAAAACATGTGAGCAAGTGATTAAGAGTTCCTTACCCACTAAAATCTTTCTTATTTTTTTCCTTCTCCTTTAGAGATAGTGTTATCCATACCATTAGTTGGTAGGTAGCCTTATCTATTAGATGTGAAGGGACATACGTAGGATCATTGTATGGTCATCAAAGGCAACATGTAAGGATTCTTTAGAAATTATATCGAAGGGACTATCATCATTTTGCTCATAGGGACTAGATCATTTTGTAGGCAACTCGAAGGGTCATCGAGGGATTTTGATCTTTATTCGAAAGGGACATGATGATTTGATCGATGGTCTTTTTCTAAAGGTATCCCCACTTTTGAGGGATGTGACAAATAATCGTAAGGCAAAAAGAGAGGGTACCCTAGAGGTGCAAGTGTGAAGAGTGTATTGATTTCAGTTATTTATCTTGAGATTAGGGTTTTCTACATTCAATTATTAGTCTTGCCATACAATCCTACTTACTAGCAGTTATAAAGTGTACAAAAAATAAAGTGCGGAAAGTAAAATTCATACGCTATTACATGGCTTTGGGGTAGTTACATAATAGGAGAACGCGAGAAATTAAATCTACAACTATTACATCCTCGGAGCAGATACATAATTAGAAAAAAAGCGCGAGGAGATAAACCTAAGTTATTAAAATAGAATAGTGCGACCTATATATTTTTTCTAAGAATTTAAATAGAAAGAAAAAAATATGAGAAAAAGTTTTTGAAAAAAAGAAAATATGTTGCTATTTTAGAAATAGTTTTAAGTGGTAAAAATAATTAATAAAATCTAAATCTCTAATTGATTTTAATATTTAAGAAAAAAGTTTAGTTAATTTTATTTATTAATTAGTAAAAATAAAAAGACAAAATTTAATTATTAATTAAAACCCTAATCCTAGTTTATTAATATTAAGAAAAAATTAGGTTAATTGATTGTTAAAAAAAAATTAGGGTTTAATAAAAAATAGAAAAATAATTAGGTTTAATTTAAGAAAAAGAAAAGAAATAGTTTAGAAAAGAAATGAGGTAAAAAATGTATGTTGAACCCACGCCCCCAAGGTTCACATCGCTCTTCCTTGCCACTGCGTCAGCGTGCTGGTTGTGTTAGAAAACATAACTTGATTATTATATTTGAAACCTGCATGTTAGTTTACGAAAAAAGAAGAAAAAAAATGCGAGACGCAGGGAATCGAACCCATACCCTTCTGTTTAGCATACACGTTCTTCACCATCTGGGCTACGCTTCACAACAAAATAATTATATATTAAAACCAGTGAAGCGGAGAAGCGCCAGAGCCCTAGCTCCGATCGTCTTCTCCAGCGAGGTCTTTCGTTTATCCTACAAAATAACGCATATTAGAGAGAAAATAGAATCCTATCCCCCTAAATCGACCCCCTGAATCCAATGGTGATGTCGTTTTTGGCTAATTCGACCTGCATAATGAGATACGATTAAACAAAGCAAAATGGCATAATCATGGTGATAGCGTGTTATGGCATTATGGGACTCATGCAAGGGGCCAAACTTGTGTTAATTTATCTCATAAACACATTAGAATCGTTAGTTTCAAGCAAAACATGGCAAATATCAAAATACAAATTTCATGAAATATGTGAAACCAGTGATGCATGAATGCGTGTTTCAGGCACATTTGATCATGAAGAGTGATTAATACTTACTCTATGATACCTCAGGGATTGATTGAGATGGTTGGCTGGCCTTGAGGATGCTTGAAAATAGGATTTCGATTTCCACCTTCTTCTTGCAAATTTTCGATTAACAACCCTTGTTTATTGCAGCCTCCTTGCATGATCTTTTTGGTCTAAATATGAAGAGTATATATAGATGAAGGGATTAGGTTAAAAGATAGTCTTGGACCTTATGCAAAACATGTATTTGATTCTTATTTTGAAATAGATTGAATTATGCAAAACCATGAAGATTTGATTGGAAAAAAAGTACACACAATTTGTAGCATGTCCTTAGGCCTCCAAAATATTCAGATCTCAAGCCCTTTATGCCTTATACATTTATTCAATATATATTTGATTTAATTTTGAATAAAAATAAAAATAAATGAAATAAAAATTAAAATAATGCATGAAGGGACTTAGAGGTCCTCTAGGGTATCATGAACATGTTTAGAACTTAAAAGATAGGCCCATTAGTCAAAAAATCAAGTTTGCTTCAAATTGAATTTCATGCATTTTCTCAAAATTGCAACTTGCACTAATCATATATCACTCAATTTTTATCATATGAAGGTGATCTTTGACTTTTTGGAAACCTCAAGATGTCCCCTAGAATCTTTATGTTAGTCATTTTTTCATTTGAAGTTTTTAACCTGATGTAAATTACTTTGACAAAAAGTGTCTTTTTGTTGACTTTTAAAATGACATGTAATGTTTTGGCCTATATCTCTCAAATGAAGCATTTTTGGACTTGATCTTATAGAGGCAAAGTTGTATAGAATCAAATTTCCATCAATATAGGCTTTGGTTGAGAATTTTATGATGAAGCATGTGAAAGTTATGCTTGATCAAAGTTCAGTTGACTTCTCCTAAAGAAAACCCTAATTTAGTAATTTTTGACTTTTGATGAATCTTGAGTTTTCTTGATGAACCATGATCAACCCTTGATCAAATGATGAATTTGACCAAAAATCTTGAAGTTTGATTGTAAATTGGTCAAAAATAACTTTTTGTCCAATATAGTTGATTTTCAATCATTTGACCGATTGACTGAGCAAACTGGTGCTGCAAGGCTTGAAATTTGACATGATGGTATCTTGAAGCATGTGAGAAACCATGAAGTCCGCTTGAGGCCTTAGAAGTCCAATTTTTCTTGAGAACAACCAAACCCTAGTTGTAGGTCACTGCTTAGGAGGAGGAATCCTTGAGTAGTCTTGAGTGTTTGAGACCCTTAGGAGCATGAGGAGGTATCTTAAATTAATTTATCTTGAAAATGGGAGGGAAATTTTTTGGGTACAACAGCTGCCCCTGTTCAATCTTCTTAAACCTAAAGAGTTAGATTGGCATACTCTCCATTCATGATCTAAAGGTGGAAGAGGATTGAACACTTAAGTGCCTAGAAATTTGCACTCACATATGCACGAAATAACATAGTTGGTCAATTATATTGCTTGAACGAGCTTAAAGATGTCATTCGAAGAGGTGATAAAGTTTCGTCAGAGATGGGCTTATAGATCCATCCAAAGTAACTATTTATAGGAGTATCAAAATGAGTCTACGCTTGACTTTATCTGAAGAATGCTTTTCAAAAAATACATGGAAGGAAATGCTTTTCATAACTCAGTCTCTGAAAGGAATGCTTTTCAAAATAAACCTCTGAAGGAGAATGCTTTTCAGAATGAAGCCCTGAAGGAGATGCTTTTCAGAATTCAGTCTCTGAAGGGAATGCTTTTCAGGATAAACCACTGAAGGAAAATGCTGTTCAGAATGAAGCCCTGAAGGAGATGCTTTTTAGAATTCAGTCTCTGAAGGGAATGCTTTTCAGAGTAAACCTCTAAAGGAGAATGCTTTTCAGAATGAAGCCTTGAAGGAGAATGCTTTTCAGAATTCAGTCTCTGAAGGAGATGTTTTTCAGAATTCAGTCTCTGAAGGGAACGCTTTTCAGAATAAACCTTTGAAAGAGATGCTTTTAAGAATGAAGCTCTGAAGGAGATGTGTAATACGGTGGGAGAACTGACTTGGTTTTGCATTTTATCACAAATGTTGCGGATAGCAAGATTCGCCACCGATTTTCTTTTATCCAATAAGGAAAGGATGAAAAGAACAGGAAAGACCTTGAGATTATTGAGTTCGGGGGGTAGATTATGAAAAGGGAAGGTGTTAACACCCTTTTCATCTGTAGTTATCTACGGGCTCTTAATCGCTAGCTCACTTTGTTTTAAAAATTGCTTTGTGAATGTGTGTTTTGGAAAATATTTTTAAAACTCCAATTGTAAGGCAACTTTGTAATAATTCTCGTATCTGTCCTCGAGAATGCGTACAAAGTCTTTCTTGTTTGAAAATATTTTTGAGAAAGTGTTTGTGAAAAGGGTTTTTATTTTTGAAAAGTTTTGTGAGTAAGCGATTACGAGCGTTCTACCTACTCAAAGTATTTCTTGTAATTTTCCTCCTCCTTTAGATAGTGCTACCCTACCATTAGTTAGTAGGAAGCCCTATCATTAGATGTGAGGGGACAAACACGGGTCATCGTGCAGTCATAGAAGGAAACTCATAGGGGCGCTTTAGCAATCTCGTAAGAGACTAGATCATTTATCGAAGGCAACAACGAAAGGGTCATCGAGGGACTACGATCTTTGTTTTCGAGGGACAGGGCTAAAGCGTCCCCATGTTCGAGGGACATGACTGATTTACGAGGAAACAAGGGAGGTTATCCTAGAGGTGCGGGTGTGCAAAGTGTGTTGTGATTTAGTTATTGTTTATCTTGCATTAGGGTTTGCTATCGTTTTCTTTTATCTTGCCATACAATCCTAATTATTAACAGTAATAGTAAAATAGGAAAGCGGTAAAGTACGAAAAATAAAATCCTAGACTATTACACAACTTTAGGGAGAGTTACATAATAGAAACGTAGAAATTAAACCCTAATTACTCTTACAAATGGGAAGCAATTACATAATCGTAAAAAAACATGAAAAGGAAAAACTACGAGAAAATTTAAAAAAGGAAAAGCGAAAGGAAATTGTTTTTGGTGATTTTTGATAGAAAAGGTTTTGATGATTGACCTAAAAAAACTAATTAATGTTGATTAAAAAAGAAATTTACTAATTAAACTAAAAGAAAAACCCTTAATTAATTTGGAAAAAATAGAATTAATTTAATTATTAAAAAAGGGGTTGATTAGTTAAATTAATAAAAAATGATTAGAAAAAAAAACCTAATAGTCTAAATTAATTTTAATTAATTAAACTAAAAAACTAATTATGTTATAACAAAAAGTAAATGAAAAAAAGGTAGAAATTGAGCCTGAAATAGTATGATGGAAGGGGTGCGAATAGGAATCAGTTAGGCATAATGAGTTCTTTACTGGATCTAGTGAGAAGAGCTCTAAGAGGTGTATCGTGTGGACTTTCCCTTGGTCTATTAGATTTGGATCAGGTGGCTGCGAGGCTGCGGATGCATCATTGATGTACGGGATGCGCTACACTGAATCTGCAAAAGATAGAAAATATGAAAAAAAAACTTTGTGAAGCGCCAGGATCGAACTCACGCTCTGGGACAAGAATGCCTTAAGGTGCGCTCGCTTGCCATTGGGTTGGTTGTACATCCGTTGATTAAAATATGAACAATCAATTAAATAATAACAACGCTCTTATATTTGAACTAAAAATAAATCAGCGTCGGTGGGACCCTTATTGTTTGAATGGACGAATGGCACAAGGCCACGTGACCCAGGGTGAGTCAAACCACCGTGGAGGATGGAGAACACCATCTTCTTCGGTCGCTCCAAAAATCAAGACCTGAAAAATAATGAGATTTGGATCACGAGATTAAGCCTACCCCCCTAAACCGGGGTCTACAAATTCAATGGTGGCACTCGCTTAGCCTAAAATTACCTGTAACGGGAGATACAACGAAGCCGAAGCTCTATACCCTAAAAATGGCAAATCTCTATTCCAGTGATGCTTGGCTGTGATGATCTGTAGTGCTACGACCTCCTAGGATGGTTGGGAGCGGCTTCTGGAAGTCTCAGGGAGCTGATGGAGTGTTTAAAACCGATTGAAACTTACTGGATATGAGGTTTTGATCATGCCCTAGTTTTGTAGAATTTGTGAGTTTTAGGGTTCTTGAAGGAGGCTTGCATGCGTGTCCTCTTGATCTGATCTTGTTGAATATATATAAAGATATGTATTAGGTAAACAATTGTGAATAAAATCTTTGTGCATTATGAAGAAAATATTTTCTTTCAATCTTGCATGAAAAGTTACCTTTTTAAGCCAATCATGTCTTCATGATCTTACACGCCTTTGATAGCTGTACAAGAGCTCTCTGGGCTTCAAATCTGGTCCAAAACCAAAGCCATGCGCCTAAGTCCATTTATTTGACATTTATTTAATTTTGAATTAATAATGAATAAAAATCAAAATAAATAGAATATATGGTCAAAGGGTGCATGAGCAAGATGCGAGGTTCATTATAAGTTGAAAAACAGGTTTGGACTTTGAAACAATGGCCCATTAACCCAAAAGTCCATGTTTGGTCACTATAGGTTTCATGCATTTTCTCAAAATTTCCCAACATGCACCGGTCACAACTCTCTCAATTTTTGTCATTTGAAGGTGATCTTGGAATTTTTGGAAAGCTAAAAATATCCTCTACAATCTCTCTTTTGATATATATATATATATATATAAAGAGATGTATTACGTAAACAATTGTGAATAAAATCTTTGTGCATTATGATGAAAATATTTTTTTTCAATCTTGCATGAAAAGTTTCCTTTTTAAGCCAATCATGTCTTCAAGATCTTACACGCCTTTTCTAGCTGTACCTGAGCTCTTTGGGCTTTAAATCTGGTCCAAAACCAAAGCCATGCGCCTAAGTCCATTTATTTGACATTTATTTAATTTTATTTTGAATTAATAATGAATAAAAATCAAAATAAATAGAATAAAAGGTCAAAGGGTGCATGATCAAGATGTGAGGTTCATTATAAGTTGAAAAACATGTTTGGACTTTTAAAAAATGGTCCATTAACCCAAAAGTCCAAGTTTGGTCACTCTAGGTTTCATACATTTTCTCAAAATTTCCCAACATACAATGGTCATAAATCTCTCAATTTTTGTCTTTTGAAGGTTATCTTTAACTTTTTGGAAAGCTCAAGATGTCCTCTACAATCTCTCTTTTGATAATGTTTTAATTTGGATACTTTATCTTGATGTAAGTTGCCTTGACAAAAAGTGTCTTGTGTTGACTTTTGAAATGACCTATAATGCATTGGTTCATATCTCTCAAATAAAGCATTTTTTGGACTTGAGCTTAGAGAGAAAAAGTTACAAAGAATTGAATTTCCTTCAAAATGAGCTTTGGTTGAGGAGAATCTAATGAAGCATGTGAAAGTTATGCTTGGTCAAAGTTTAGTTGACTTCTCCTTAAGAAAACCCTAATTTGATAACTTTTTACTTTTGATTAATTGAGAGTTTTCTTTATGAATCATGATAAATCCTTGGTCACATGATGAGTATAAATTCAAAACCTTGAATTTGACCAAAAAATCTTGAAGTTTGACTGTATGTTGACCATAATTGACTTTTTAGCCAATATAGTTAATTTTCAGTCATCTGAGCCATTGACTAAGCAAACTTGTGATGCAAGGCTTGAAACTTGATATGAGCATTCCTTGATACATATAATGGACCATTAATTCCATTTGATGCCTTAGAAACCCAAATTTCCTTGTGAAAGATGAAACCCTAGTTGTGGACCCATTGCTTAGAAGGAGGATTCGTCTGGTCAATTCTTGGGGAACCTTGAGCATTTGAGGACCCTAGGAGAATGTTTTGAAGAAAATGGAGGGAAAATTTTAGGGTGCAACAGCTGATCCTGTTCAATCTTTTTAAATCTAAGGAGTTAGATTGGCATGTTCGCCATTCGTGACCTGAAGGTAGAAGATGATTGAACACTTAAGTGCCCATAATTTTGCACTCGCATGTGTAGGAGATAATGCTATTGGATGATGATATTGCTTGAATGGGCTTAAAGAGGCCACTCGGAGAGGTGAGAGAATGTTTATCAGAGATGGGCTTATAGATGCCATCCAATGTAACTGTTGATATAAGTATCAGAAAAAGTCTATGCTTGATTGTATCTGAAGAATGCTTTCCAGAATGAACCTCTGGGGAAAATGCTTAGATAGCTGCTTGTCAGATTTAATCTGAGGGAAATGCTTCTCAGAATTCAGTCTCAGAAGGATGTGTTTTCGTCATGTAGATAGTTGCCCCATCCTATTTCGAGAATTGATCTACAGTCTGCTTTTGTTGGTAAGCCTGTCTTGTTTCGGTAATTCATACTACCTGATCGTGTAGATAGTTTTCCCGTCCTGTTTCAGGAGTTAATCTTTTCCTGGTTATAAAGACAATTTTCCCGTCCTGTTTCAGGATTTAATCTTTGCTCGGTCATATAGATAGTTGCCCTATTCTGTTTCGGGAATTAATCTCTGACCTACTTTCTGTTGGTAAACTCGTCCTATTTTGGGGATTCATACCGTTTGGTCGTACAGATAGTTGCCCCATCCTATTTCGAGAGTTAATATGCGACCTGGTCATCTATATAGTTGCCCCATCCTGTTTCGGGAATTAATATTTGACATGTTTGAAAGTTGTTGATGATATTCGTCTGTTTATGAACCTTACCTAAAAAGACAAAGTTAGTCTTTATGCAATGTCATGATGTATGTAATCATTATATAATGATGTTCTTAAGGTAAATGAGAGTGATATATGCGTGTTGTATGCATATGCTATAATGTTTTTTTGTAAATGATGTATGAATGTGAGATGTCGTTGAAGTGTATTGGTAGCTTTGTATAACATCTTTAACAGGGGAAAATAAATCCCTAATGGTCGCTAGGGATGAAGAATATGAATCTTCAATCGTGTTTAGAATATCTCCGTTGGGGATTCCTACTTTCTATTTTGAGGATACTCTGCTGGAGATTTGACTTCTGCTTAGGGATAGAAGAGTTCAGGAATATTGGTCGTTCATCGCTCTATTGGGAATTTAGTTCTAGTACACCCTGACCAGGGATAAAAGAGATGGATAACCTTCTAAGATGTTGCATGACCGAGTTTCTGATATGGATGCCAACTCTTCTAGGGAAGACAAAGTTGAATGACATCTGGTCTGGTTTTAGGTTTTGTAGCAACTCTCTGGGGATAGCAGCTTGGACTACCCTTTGTTGGAGAGAGGAATCTTGTTTGTGATTTGCAGTAATCAGAGAAATGAACTCTACTTGGGAAATTAAATTCTGTCGGGGAAATAAACCCTGTTGGGGAAATAAAACCTACTAGGGAAGAGAATTATGTAGGGGATTTAACAGTGTCAGAGAAATAAACTCAGCTGGGGAATTAAACTCCTATGAACTACGTTGAGGAAATCATTTCTGATGGGGAATTGCTTTTATAAGCTGTGCGGAGGAAGTTTCCACTATATGCTGGGGAAAATATCAGACTCCTTTATTCGCTAGGGGGATCTGCAGGGGGGTATGGTCATGTTAATAGCTGGAAGATGCCCCAATTCCTGTCTGAGGACATATTAGACTCGCGGGGAATGTATCTCTGTTGAAGATGAGCTTGTGAAGATGACTATGTGGGGATTTCCCTGTGGAGATTTCTGGGTAACTTGAACATTATCCCAACTCCTAGAGTCTTCAGTAAATGTTTGTTCCTGTTTTTATGCATATATTTGTCAACAGTAATCATATTCATATGCATATGTTCATTAAATTTAGTCATTGGACGTTTTTGCAAACAAAACAGAAAGAGTGATACAAATTTTAATTTTGAAATTGACTTGTATTGATAATTTGCCCATAAACAGTCGGTTTTTTACATCGAGACAAAAATCCTAGTAAGAGGAAATCTTCGTAAAACAAAAAGAGTATATACTAAAAACAAAACATATAGCCTTGTGGAAATTATCCCATTGAGTTTCAACTCTGCTATTGCCCTTATGTCTTCAAGCATCTCATCCCTTGTTGTCAGAAAAAATTGACTGAATTGATCTATACCATTTTAACTTGATGTCAGTAACAAATCTTATTGTAAGTAGATGATCCAACGAGACATAGTCGTACGCTTTAATCCCTAACTTTTTCCTAGACCTCCCTTTCGGGTTTTTAATCCACCGGGATACCCTTTTTTTCCTAAGCCTCCTTTTTAGGTTTTCGACTTGCCGGGTGTACAATCTTTATATATATCCCTAATTTTTGCTCGAACCATTTTTGGTTCTCTGGGATGCCCTTATTTATTCCTAGGCCTATCAATCTAGCAAGTCATTTTCATGCGTAGTATCTTTTTACTATGTTTGCGTTTACATGGTACGGAAAATATTCACCGTCCATGGTGGTAGATATCATAGCGCCGCTAGAGAATATTTTCTTGATTACAAATGGCCCTTCTTAGGTGGGAGTCCATTTGCCTTTGGGATCACCTTGCGGTAGGATAATGTGCTTTATTACTAAGTCATCAGCCTGATATACCCGATGCTTGACTTTCTTGTTGAAGGCTTTGATCATACGCTTCTGATGCATTTGACTGTGACAAACAACCTAAAGCCTTTTCTCGTCAATTAAATTCAACTGGTCCAGCCTAGTCTGAATCCATTCGTCTTCATCTAAGTCTGCATCTTTCATAATCCTTAGAGAAGGAATCTGAACCTCGACAGGTAGGACAACTTCCATGTTGTAGACTAGAGAGAATAAGGTTGCGCCAATTGATGTTCGTACAAAAGTGCGATAGCTATGAATAGCGAATGGTAACAACTCATGCGAATCTTTATATGTCAACGTCATCTTCCATATAATATTCTTGATGTTCTTATTGGCGACTTCCACTGCGCCATTCATCTCTGGTCGATATGGAGAATAATTATGGTGCTTAATCTTGATTTGCATGCAGAGTTCCCTGATCATGGTGTTGTTGAGATTGGTACCATTGTCCGTGATAATTCTTTCGGGGATGCCATACCGAAAGATAAGGTTATGCTTATTGAACATGACCATAAAATTCTTGGTAACAGAGGCAAACAAGGCTTCTTAAAACCACTTGGTGAAATAATCAATGGCGACCAGGATGAAACGGTGTCCGTTAGAAGCTTTAGGCTTGATCTCTCCAATAATGTCAATGCCCCACATTACAAATGGCCAAGGAGCAGTCAAGAAATTCAAAGGTAGTGGAGGCACATGTACTTTGTCAGCATAGATCTGGCATTTGTGACATGTTCTGGAGTGACGATGGTAATCAGCTTCCATGGTCGACCAATAGTAACATGCTCTCAAAATATTCTTAGCCATCATATTCCCACTAGAATGGGTACCAAAGATACATTCGTGCATATCTTCCATAATCTTCTCCACATTCCTTCTTGTCTACACAACGAAGCAGAGTTGAATAGTGATTATGCTTGTACAGAATTACGTTGCTCAGGAAGAATTTAGCAGAGAACCTCTGTAGGAATTTCTTGTCATTGATAGATGCTCCCTCAGGGTACTGTTGAGCCTCGAGATATCTCTTCACTTCATAAAACCAAAGCTTCTCTTCTACTCTGTCAGTGTCCACCTCGTAGCAATGTACTGGTTCATCTAGTCTCTTAATAGTATTTCGAGGATCCCCGTTGTCCCATCTGACTTTGAAAATAGATGACATGGTAGCCAATGCGTGTGCCAACTTATTCTCTTCTCGTGGGATATGCTCAAAAGTGATTTCCTCGAAGTATGGAATTAATGCTAACACATGCTCCCAATAAGGAATGAGATTCAGGTGCTTCGTATCCCATTCTTCATTAATATGACGGATGACTAGGGTTGAATCCCCATACACATCTAAGAATCTAATCCTCATGTCAATAGCAGCTTTGATACCCATGATGCATGCTTCATATTCAGCCATGTTGTTGGTACAATCAAAGCAAAGTCTGGCGGGGAAGGGCGTATGGAAACCCTTGGGGGAAATAATCACAACACCAATTCCATTACCAAGCGCATTAGAAGCTCCATAAAAAACCATAGTCCATCGGGATCTTGGCTCAGGTCCTTCATACGGTCTAGGTTCTTCATAATCTGTAACTAGCATATTATTCTCATCTGGGAACTCGAAATTCATAGATTGGTAGTCATCTACAACTTGATGCATCAAATCATTTGCCAGTACACTTCATTTAATAGCCTTATGAGTGGTGTACTGAATGTTGTATTCTGTTAAGAGCATTTTCCATCGGGCTATCCTTCCGGAGAGAGCGGGTTTCTCGAATATGTACTTTATGGGATCCATTTTAGAGATCAACAAAGTGGTATCAGTCAACATATACTGTCTTAGTCAGCGAGCAGCCCATGGCAAAGGGAAACAAGTTTTCTCGAGCAATGAGTATCTTGTTTCACAGTCGGTAAATTTTTTCTAAGGTAGTATATTGCATGTTCTTTTTGACCAGACTCATCATGTTGGCCCAGTACACACCCCATTGAGTTCTCTAGCACTGTGAGGTACATGATCAGAGGTCTTCCTTCAACGGGTGGCATCAGAATTGGAGGTTCTTGCAAGTACTCCTTGATTTTTTCAAAGTCTATCTGGAAATCATCGTTCCACTTCACTACCTGATCTTTCTTTAATAACTTGAAGATTGGCTCACAAGTAGTAGTCAGATGGGAAATAAATCAGGAAATGTAATTCAGTTGTCCCAAGAAACCTCTGACTTCCTTCTCAGTACAGGGAGATGGCATTTCTTAAATGGCTTTGACCTTGGCGGGATCAACTTCAATACCTTTACCACTAACAACGAAGCCCAAGAGTTTACCAGATCTCTCCCCAAAAGTGAACTTGTTCGGATTCAACCTCAGCTTGTATTTCTTCAATCTCTCAAACAACTTGTGTAGATGGTCAATATGCTCCTCTTTAGTCTGAGATCTAGCTATCATGTTGTCAACATAGACCTCTAAGTCTCATGTCATGGAACAAAGCTACCATAGCATGCTGATATGTGGCACTGGTGTTCTTCAATCCAAAAGGCATGACCTTGTAACTGAAGGCGCCCCACTGTGTAATAAAATTTGTCTTTTCCATGTCTTCGGGTGCCATCTTGATTTGATTATAACCTGAGAAACCATCCATGAAGGAGAATACCTTGTGTTGAGTGGTGTTGTCGACCAGAATATCAATATGTGGAAGCTGGAAGTCATTTTTGGGGCTTGCCCTGTTCAGATCTATGTAATCTACACACGTACGCACCTTGCCATCCTTTTTAGGTAATGGCACCACATTGGCAACCCATTGAGGATATGATGTAACGGCTAAGAACCCTGTGTTAAATTTCTTCATAACCCCTGCCTTGATCTTCTCGGGTATCTCGGGATGCATGCGACAAACTTTTTGCTTTATTGGAGAACAACCCTCTTTCATCGGTAGACGGTGAACCACAATATCAGTATCGAGCCCTGGCATGTCTTTGTACGACCAAGCAAATATCTCAACATATTCGTGAAACATCTAGATTAACCTATTCTTGACACTGTCCTCTAGGTTGACACCTATTTTGACTTATTTCCTGTCTGCTTCAGTACCCAAGTTTACAACCTCGACCGACTCTTCATGCGGTTGTATAGCTTTTTCCTCTTGCACTAGTAGTCTGGAAAGCTCTCCTGGTATTTCACAATATTCCTCACCTTCTTCCTCGGCTTGGTAGATCGGATTTTCAAAGTCATAAGTGGCAATAGCAAAATTATCGTCAACATGATCCAGAGTGGATGTGGATCTTCAATTTGTTGTGTGGGTGTGTGTAAGAAAACATAGCTATTTTGAAAGCGTAATAAAGTAAAAAAAGACAAATAGCACAAAATTTGAATTAAAAATGTCCAATGCTTTATTAAATGAAGACATGTTTATGAAATGACAACCCTTAACAAATGGACCACTATGCCCCGGGTAAGGCACAAGGCTTAAAGTCATTGTTTAAAACAGATTACATAACCAAAACTTCGAAAGCAATGAAAACAGAAAATGGCTATTACTCCTGACTAAAGGAGACTGAAATAATGTCTTTGATCTTCCAATTTCTGAGCCTGTTACCGATGGTAGGAAAGATCCAGCTGTCAAGGTCATAATCACTGTCAGCATCTTCTACTGCATTGACTCCATTGTTGCTGACATAGAGTGGTGGTCTTCCAACACGAGCGTGTCAAACAACCCTCTGAGCCTCTGCAGTGAAACACAAACCAAATTTGTTAGATTTATACGGAATGTCAGGAAGCTGAACCCAAGTAGTACAACCACCTTCTTCTACAGCAACTCTAGCATCCTTTAAAGAAGCCATTCTGGGTGGAACCCTGGTAACTTTGAGAATAGCAGAAACATCTTTAGTAGCGGTAGGAAGGATAACTTTAAAAGTCTGACAGGGAGTCTCGATGAATTCGCCATCCATCTCTACATACCAGATTGAGTTCAAATGACTTACCATATACTCATGTTCACCATAAACAGTAACAACATTTCCTTTCACTGGGTACTTCAGCTTCTGGTGCAGGGTTGAAGTAACATCTCCTGCCCCATGACTCCAGGGGCGTCCCAGTAAACAAGAATAATTTGGTCTAATATTTATCACATAGAAGGTACATTTGAAAACCTACGAACCTACCTTAATAAGAAAATCTACTTCTCTGTGTACCATCCTCTTAGAACTATCAAAGGCTCTCACCACAATATCACTAGTTTTTAGTATAATCCATTCGCGACCAAGTCTGTCAAGAGCACCCTTCGGTAAAACATTCAACGAGGACCAATATTAACCAACACGTGAGCTAAAGTAGTGCCCCTACATTCAATGGAGACATACATGGTATTTTTGTGATTTCTTCCTTCAGGAGTCAGGTCAGCATTAGAAAATCCTAGCCCATTGTCAGTAGTTAGCTTAGCAACATAACTTCCAAATTGGTCGGCAGAAATGTCTTGTGGCACATGAGCGGACTATAAGAATTTCACCAAAGCTTGTGCATGAGCTTCATAACATGGTAACAGGGATAACATGGAGAGTTTAGAGGGGGGTCTTCCCTAGCTGTTAAATAATCTTGTAATCACTCTTGCAGATAATTTTTACCACTTCCTCCAACTCTTTCCTGGAGGTGTCTTCAGCTGCAACTTCTGTAGGCGCCTCCGTCTGGGCAGGCTCTGTCATTTTCTCTTTGCCCTGAGTCTCAGTAGTTGACTCAGTAGCGGTAAATCTAACTGGTGTAGTAGTAGTCTTTGGAGAGATTTCCAGAGAAAAAACCCTTCCGCTTCTAGTGACCTTACTAGTTCCAGCAATATTGTCAACAACGGGATTAATAACTTCAATACCTTCATACTCAGTAGTCGATAGTTCTTGCTTGACGCCATGGTAGTAGACGTTGGATCCATAGTTCCAAGAGATAACTTTATCCGAAGAATATGGAATTGTCCCAGGTGTGGTGATTATTAGAAGAGCAGATTTGGGATTGACAGTGACCCTTGGAAGTGATCCAGATAGGAGTGTCAGATATTACAGATAAGTCTTGAAACAAATTTTCCGCAGATAAAATATTCTCAACCAGAATTATGTGATTGTTCATTAGGCATTGAATTCCTTCTTTCATTAACTTGCAACCATTGGGTTGGGCTGCGCAGCAGTAACATCTTTCAATATAATCCGGAAATAAACTGGCCTGCAACAGATTCTTCTTGATAATTGGGAGAGGAGTATAAAAATCACTTATAAAAGAAACATAAAGAACATCATCAATAGCACTTATTCCTTTGTCATGCTTCGGAATTATTGCAGTAATTACATTGGGATTCTCAGACGGATCAAACTCAATCTCTTTATTTTCAATCATGTCTTGAATTTTGTTTTTTAAGGCCCAACAGTTATCGGTGTCGTGCCCGGGGCTATTGGAATGGTAAGCACACTTCACATTTAGATTATAGTGAGGATAAGAGGTATTGGGATTCTTAGGAGGATCCCTTAACATAATTAGTTATGCTTTAAGTAAATGTTGTAATGCTTAAGACAATGGCATACTGATCTTGGTGAATTGTCTTCTAGGTGCGTCTGTCCTACAACGATTGACCTATTGTTGTTGCTGAACAGGCACAAGATTAGAAATCAACACTGCTTTTACAGATTGATGGCGATCATTTCTAGTACGACCCTTCTGGTCATAGACAACATTAACTTCTTTATTTCTGCTAAATGTCTTCTTTACAACACTCGAAGATGCAACCACTTGAATCTTTCCACTTTGAATTCCACATTCGACAGGTTCCCTAGCTAGAACCAACTCAATAAAAACAGATGAGGAGCTTCCAATCAGATGGTTAAAGAACGGATCTATCAGAGTTCTTATAAACATATCAACCGGCTTCATATCAGACAAAGGAGGTTGCACTCTTCCAGCCAAATCTATCCATTTCTGGGCATATTCTTTGAATCCTTCATTCTAGCCTATAATCATACTATGTAATTGCACCCGAGTTGGTGCAAGGTCAGCATTATATTGATACTGCTTGTAAAAAGCAGCAACCAGGTCTTCCCAAGTACGTATGTTGGTTCCTTCCAACTGATAGAACCATTCGAGGTTTGTCCCAGATAAGCTCTCTTGAAAGAAATGAACCCATAATTTTCTATCAGCAGTATGGGGTTGGATCTTCCGAACATAGGATCGCAGGTGAAGCTTGGGACAAGACACACCATCATATTTAGAAAAAGTATGAGTCTTAAACTTGTGAGGGATAACAACCCCCGAAATAAGACCCAGCTTCTCAAAATCCAGTCCAGGCACTTTCTAGATTTCCATGGCGTTAAGGCGATCTTCTAACTACTTGTATCTGTCATCAACGGGAGGATACTGTTCAGCAGAATAGTCTTCATCAGAATCTTGGCCAGAACCAAGGTTGTTATTCTCTTCAGCTTTCACACTCTTGTCATCTTTTTCTTGGTTACGTCTTCATTTAGGGGGACCTCAAAATCTAGAGCCCTTCTGACGGGACCCTTGAATCTTCTGCCCATATTAAGAAAGTGTTGTGCCCCAAAATTTTCTCTCTCATTTCTCAAAGGCTCATTCTAGACCCTCAGGTTTGCTTCTGGCAAGTTTCAAGTCTCAAATCATAATTTTCTAAAGAAAGTCATTTACAAGGGCAAAATGGTATGTTGTACCCCAAAATTTTCCCTCTCATTTTACTCAACATATACTCATTGAAGTTCTCAACTTGCTTAAGGATGACCAAGGATTGATCAGACAAGTGCTCCCCTAAGACAATGAACCTCAAACTAGGGTTTCCAATTTCACCAAGATGGGTGAGCTCCAAATGCCTCAAATCTCTTCCATGGTCTTAATATGTACTCAAGACCATCCATGTCAAGTTTCATGCTTTGCACGAGAAATTTGCTCAGTCAACTGCTCAAATGCCTGAAAATCAACTGTGTTAGGTCAAAAGTCAGCTGTGACCCACATACAGTCAAACTTCAAGATTTTTGGTCAACATCAACATTTTTAAGTATTGTCAATAATTTTATCAAGGGTTGATCATGATTCCTCAAGGAATTCCCCAAATTCATCAAAACTCAAAAGTTGCTAAATTAGGGTTTCTTTAGGAAAAGTCAACCAAACATTGACCAGACATCACTTTCTCATACTTTATCAAAAATTACCCATCCAAAGCTAATTTTGAAGAGGATGCAATTCCCTGCAACTCATCTTCAGCCCTCAAGTTCAAAAAATTCACTCATGAAAAGATATGAATTCAGACATTACAAGTCATTTCAAAAAGTCAACAAAAACACCTTTTGGGTCGAAGCTTCTTGCATGAACATGGAAGATCCAATTGAAATTAAACCAAAAGGGTTGTTTATAAGACACCCTAATATTTCTAAAAAATCAAAGAACACCCTCTTAGGGTCAAAATGGAGAGATATGTGCATTGTCAAAGTTGGCCATTTTTGGAAATTTGCACAAAGTCAACCATGCCAAAAATGCATTTTTCTTCAAATGGGCCCAATTTTTTATGCTTTTATCTTGTTCCTAACATGGTCCACGACCCATGAAACACTCCATGCCTCATTAAATTATTTATTTAATTTATTATGATTTTATTCATTTAAAATTCAAATAAATTCAAATAAAATCAAAATAAATCATGTAAATTGCTTTTGGAATGATTTTGGCATTGAATGAGGATGATATAGGTTGGCATATCAGGACCAAATCGTATCAAGGATGATTGGAGCAAGAATGGCATGATTTGGATTATTTTGGAAACAAATAATACATTAAACAAACAAGATCTTTTCTCCATAATTATTCACGATTCAAGCTGTTTTTGTTGACCTAATACACTCTATTACATATACACAACGCAGCCAAGGCGAGAGGACAAGGATTTTGGTCGTGAAAATCATCAAACAAAATTCAGTTTTGGCCAAAAAAGTTAGGATCGAATTTCATTCCATAGGACGATTCATGGTGATTCAAGACCACCAATCCACTCCTGGACATCTCCTGAGGCTAGAAGCATTGTTTGCACGCGTGAAAGATCCAGAAATCACCACTTTACACCGTCACAATTTTCCATCTTTTTTTAATTTGGTTATGTAAATTTACGCATCATAAATAATTTCTAAGCATGCCTTCATATTTGTATCATCATTTAGAACGTATTGGTATGATTAATTAGGAGTTTTAGCGCATGTACTGATAGTTTCCATTATAACAGTTTGAGGTCTTGTTTTAGGGCTTTTTGATGTAGGTAAAATCAGGGCAAAAGAGGGATGCCATAATACTCGTGAGATCAAAACGAGTTGATCTGTATGCTTGGAATTGATTTATCATACCTGGCATTGATTTTTGAGATTTGCAGGGCTGTAGTTACAGTTGGTGTCCGTAGGTAAAAGGTTGATATCTATAACAATAGTCCAGGGGAGAAGATGATGACGTGCCTGATAACCACTGGCTGGTTTGAAATTACGGGCGCTTTTGGGCATAAGGCGTGCCTTTATATTATATTATTGTTTGTTCATTATGCTAACAGATAAACAAGCTAGCGCATTTGGTCAAGGGAGAGAGGTATGAAGCTCATATTCTGGGTTCGATCCCAGGCGTGAGCTTTTGCATTTTTTCCTTTATTTCTTCACAGGATCCAACGTGTACTACCCGGGAAAGCTATCATACACCCACCAAATCCAGCCAATGGATCATCCTTAGATCCAGATCTAGCGCCAAGTAGAGAGAAGTCCACGGTACACCCTCAAACGTGGCCAACACTGGGTCCAAACGCATGATTGGACCAAAGGATTTGGGCTCAATGAAATTCAATAACGCACCCCCAGATTTGCTTTCACCACAAGCCCAATTTCTTTCTTTTAATTTCTTTTTTTGTTTTATTTATTTATTTAATCATTTTTTAACAATAAAAAGCTTTTTTTTATTAAATCAAAAAAATAACAAAAAATCATTTTTTTATTATTAAAAATATAAAATCACAAAAAAATATAGAATTAGGTTTTTTTAAAATTAATTTTATTGAAAATAAAATAGTTTAATTAGATTAACTTGATTGTTTTTTATTTAAAATTAATTATAGAATTAGGTATAATTTGCAATCAAATTATTTTCTCACTAAAAAATACACAAAAATATTTTTTAATTAAATAGGTTATTTAGGCTTATAATTTATTCTCACATTTAATTTGTCGTACGTGCCTTTATTTTCTTTTAATTCAAAATATTGTAACTGTTTCAAGTTTGTAATAGATTAATTAGGATTTTAATTTCCGCATCTTTATTTTCAGTCAAATATTTGTGTATCTGCCCAAAAGCCTTGTAATAGTTAGGACTTTAATTTCTCGCACTCTTTAATTTCCGCAACTATTAAACTGCTAGATGTATGGACATTAGGATTGTATGAGAAAGATAAATCAATAATTAAAAGGTAGATAACCCTAATTGTGCAAAGATAATTAACTGAAAAAAGCATGCTTACACATGCTTACTCCTAGGGTTTGCCGCACTTGGTTGCCTCAGAAATGATGGTCATGTCCCTCGAACGTATGGATATCTTAGCAATGACCCGTAATTCAAAGTCGTCATAAAGATCATAGTCCCTCATTGTCCCTCGAGTTGCCTACGAGAAATGATCTTATGATGATAGTCCCTTCGAAATGCTAAGGTATCCTTAATTGTTATCTTCAGTGACCATTTCGTCCTTTCGAATGTCCCTTAAAACTCCAACGATAGGGATATCTACTTCTTAATAGTAGGATAGCGCTGTCTAAAGGAAACAAGAACGAACAATCTTTTTCCAAGTAGGTAGAAAATCTTAAGTACTTGCTCAAATAAACTCTTTCACACAAACACTTTCAAAACAATTTTCAAAAACCACTTCGTCACGCTCTTGAGGACAGATACAAGAGTTATCACGAAGTTAAACAAAACTTTTGGCAAAACACACACAAGAAATTTCAAAAATGATCAAGTACCTAAGAGCCAGTGGAAAACCACTGATAGAAAGGGTGCTAACACCTTCTCTTTCTATAATCTACCCCCCGTACTCAAAAACTCTCGAAAAAGGTTTTTCTGTTCTTTTTCCTTTCCTTTGTTAGATGAAATAAAAGTCGGTGACAACTCTTGCTTACCGCTACATTTGTAAACAAAAAACACAAACCAGTATTAACAGTCGGTTTTTCCACCGTATGATAGAATTGGCGACTCTGCTGGGGACTTAATGAGTGGGGTATACCTTAGGATCTAGGTCATTTCTAAAATTGCTTTCTTGTTTTTATTTGCCTGCTTTATATTCAAGGGTTTTTGTCGGGGTTATATATATCTTACACCCGGATCTGGGGACACCTTTTAGGTAAGTAGCAATAAACTGTGAGGAAACTGTGCGGGGTATACAGACACGGTTGAAGCAGTAACTATGTTGATGTGACACTTTGGTTGGTACCGGTAACCCTTGAGTTAATCAAGGAGAGTACGGGGACTTCGTGTGGTGTCATAAAGCATCAAATGACCTTAGAACCTTTAATCGCACAACTTGGCCAGTAGGACGTAGCGAGATGGCCGGATTTGGTGTATTCCCAAGGTCGACAGATACTCGATGCTACACTCATTGAGGTTTGACTCTTGAGTTTTGTTTGGTTGCGAGTCAATCGCCTATTGAACGAAGCTTGGGGGAAAGATCGGTGATATTGAGATCCCTTAGAACATGATTACTATTTATAAGACAGGTTGAACCAATCCAGCTTCAAGAGGGTATTACCTTAAAACTCATGAAAGCCTTAAACCTAAGGACTTGGTGTGACTTGTGTGTTATTTTCTATACATGTGATTTTTAGCATAATCATGACATCATAAGCACGACATATCATGCTAACCATTTCAAGGACTTTCTAGGGCTGATCTTTGCTTTGTTTTGTAGAACATGGCATCCGGCTGCAGGAACACTATCCAGATTAACCTTGTGAAAGTGCCTCTCCAACTAAAGGATTTGGCATTAAGGATCCATGAAAGCTCTCCCTTTACTGAAAAATATGGTCGGTTTCTCAACTCAGTCACTTCAAAATCGAATGAAGAACTGTTAAAAGTGCTATTTCAGTTCTTTGATCCTTTGCACCACTGCTTCACCTTCCCGAATTACCAACTAGTGCCTACTATGGAGGAATTTTCTCGGTTGTTAGGGGTACCTATTCTTGATCAGTTACCTTTCAACGGTACGAAAGAACATCCAGAGCCTGAAGAGATTGCTCGAGATCTGTCCTTACAACGGTATGATGTAGTGACAAATTGGGAAACTAGGGGAAGTGTCCAAGGAATCCTGGTTAAATTTCTATTCGAGAAGGCTTACTATTTTTGGGATACCCTGGATTTACAAGCTTTTGAAGAGGTATTTTCACTCCTCATCTAGGGGGTGGTACTATTCCCTAATGCGGACCAACTCGTAGATGTGAATATGATTAAGGTCTTTCTGTCTCATAATTCGGTGCCTACATTACTTGGGGATATTCTACACTCTCTGCATGCTCGCACTCTAAAGAGAAAGGAGACCCTCCTGTGTTGCACTCCTCTATTGGCTAGGTGGTTTATTTCGCACCTAGCCAAGTCTATTTTGAAGAATGAGCAGGGTATGAAATGGTCTCATAGGCTGATGTCCCTTACACATTCAGACATTCATTGGTGTTCACGGTCCTCGGAAGATGTTACCATCATCGATCGCTGTGGTGAATTCCCTAATGTACCTCTCTTAGGCATTAGGGGAGGAATCACTTATAACCCTTGTTTAGCACTGTGTAAGTTTGGTTATGCGAGAATGGATGGTCCTCACGATATGCTTATCCAAGGAATCGCCTTCAACTATGAGAACGATACTCAGGGTTACCGCAAAAGATTCACGAGAGCTTGGGGCATGGTATATAAAATTGATAGCAAGACACTAGGGAACACGAATTCCATCCCTCTTGAGCCTTATCTCCGATGGGTACGAGCCTGCGCCCAAAGTCTTATGATGCCTTACCATGCTGTCCTACCAATGGTTGTGGAACCAGTTGCTAAAGGAGACACTCCTTATCTTGTTCATCATCCTGACATGCCAACTGATCATGAGGAGTTACAGAAATCTTGGGTTTAACTTAAAGAGGAGCGGGATACATTTGAAGTTCAATTCTATGCCAGCAAGAAGAAGGTCCTGGAGCTCACTAGGATACTCCATGAAGAGAGGAACATAAACTACTACATTGCGCCAAAGAGGATGCACTCCTGGGAGACATAGTTTTATTTTGCTTTAAGTTTTGTTTAATTGTAAGCCTAAAAGGAACTCTTTGTAACAACCCAGACTTATTAATACAATTAACATGTGTTTCTTTTGGTTAAACAAATTTGAGCCTTTTAGAGTCCTTGAAATCATTAATACGCATACCATCCATGACATTGCATAAACATGTACCATTATAGGTTTCTCATCTTCTTCGCTGTTTATTTCAGCAAAAATGTCTTCTGAACAAAGCATCAAAGATCTCCAGGCACAAAATTCCCAATTTCAAAAAATGCTCATAACTTTGGCAAAAGGGCAGGAAGATCTGGAGGCCCTTATACTGAAGGAAAAGAAGAAGAAGAAGACCTCTGGTGTTCTTAATCTGGGCAGAAGGTTCAGGGGGCCGTTGAAGCAACCAGCTGATTTGACCTCCTCGTCCAAGGAAGGAGAGAATAAAGAGAGAGAGAGACAAGGGAGAAGGACCCTAGCCCTGAAGTATCTGATAATGACACGGACTACAATGATTAGCAGTATCCTCCTACTGAGGATATATACAAGCAGTTAGAGGATCAGTTGAGCGCTATGGAGATCCAGAGAATACCAGGGCTGGATTTTGAAGAGATGGAGTTGGTGTCTGGGGTAGTCATCCCACAAAAGCTTAAAGCTCCGGTTTTCACTAAGTATGATGGGGTGTCTTGTCCCAAGCTTCATCTCCATTCCTATGTGAGGAAGATCCAGCCTCACACTACTGATAGGAACTTGTGAGTTCACTTCTTTCAAGACAGTCTGTCAGGGACTCAGCTTGAATGGTTCTATCAACTGGAGGGAACCAATGTTCGTAACTGGGAGGATTTGGCTGCAGCTTTTTACAAGCAGTATCAATACAACGCTGACCTTGCCCCTACTTGTACTCAACTCTAGAGTATGTCCATGGGTCCAGGTGAAGGCTTTAAGGACTATGCGTAGAAGTGGAGAGATTTGGATGGGAGAGTCCAACCCCCTTTGTCTGATAGGGAGTTGGTTGAAATGTTTCTTGGGACGCTGTCTGGTCCATTCTTCAATCATTTTATTGGTAGCTCCTCGGCTGGTTTTACTGAGTTGATATTAACAGGAGAGAGGGTAGAAGCTGGGATCCGGAGTGGCAAGATCCAGAAAGACACCTCTTCGAGTTCAGTGAAGAAGCCCTTCACGAGTAAGAAGGAGGTCAGTGCTATTTATAGTCCAAGAGGTCCGAACAGAGCTGAATGCCGTCCAACGGTAGATGTTG
Organism: Vicia faba; assembly: GCA_948472305.1. NCBI lineage: Eukaryota > Viridiplantae > Streptophyta > Magnoliopsida > Fabales > Fabaceae > Vicia > Vicia faba. The sequence continues at coordinate 282,115 of CATIWC010000400.1, forward strand.
TGGTAATCCCTAGGCCCGCGGCTACCCCACCATGCAACAATCAGCAAAGGATAGAAAGACCAGAAAGGCAGTTTACTTGAATTAACATGACATTGACTGAGGTTCTACCCCATCTACTAATATCCAACTTGGAAACCTTGAAAGAGGCTCCAAAGAATCCTAACACCACATCTCCTCGGTACAATCCAAACGCTTGGTGTGCATACCATTCTGAGAGTCCTGGTCATGATACAAATGACTGATGGGCTCTGAGAAATAAAGTACAAGATCTAATTGAAGCCAAGGAGATTGAGTTTGATGCTCCGGAGAAGCCTAATGTCATAACTGCTCCCATGCCTAAGCACAACCGTGAAGTTAATGCCATTGATACTGATCTGTTCATTACCTCTATTGACGAAGCTTCTACTCCTCTTATGACTGTTAAGAAGAATTTGTTGTCGGTCGGTTTATTTCCGGGTTATGGTGAAGGTTGCCACATATGTTCATCTCTACCCACTGGTTTCTATTTGCTGAAAGCAGGTGTTCAACGCCTGATGGACAACAACTAAATTTTGTTCGAAAAGAGTTTGATTCCAACTGTTCTGTGTGAAGACATTTCCATTATAACCATTTCCGCCAATCCTTCCAAGGTATCCTCTAAAAGACCTGTTAGGATTACACCTTCTCCAAGAATAGCTCCGTTAATAATCACTTTTCCTGGTCCCATACCGTACTCCTCGGACAAACCTGTCCCGTTGAATTATGGCTCCGATGTTTACTATCATTGCATTAAACAAGATTTGAAGATTGAAGAGGCTGATCCCGATGTCAGTAACATTGTCAGGACCAACAAGATTACTTGAAGTGGAAGGGTTTTCTCTCCTGAGGTCTCCATGAAGACTATCATTAAGCCTGTCTTTATTTCATCTGCTGTTCCCACCAGTGCTTCCGTTACTACTCTCGTCCTTACTCCAGTTGTTACCCCTGCCGATGAGTCATCTGAGACTCGAGGCAAAGAAGCTATAGGTGAGCCTGCCCGGACGGAGGCACCTAGAAAAGTTGTTATGGAATCCTCTAAGAAAGAGATAGAGGAAATCTTAAAAATAATCAAAAAGAGCGACTACAATGTGGTCGAGCAGCTGGGGCAGACCCCTTCGAAAATATCGATGTTATCTCTGTTGTTATGTTTTGAGGCCCATGCAAAGGCTTTGATTACATTCCTCAAAACTACACATGTGCCGCAAGAAACGTCAGCCGATCAATTCAAAGACTGTGTGGCCAGCTTGACTGCTGACAATGGGTTGGGTTTTTAGATGCCGACTTGACACTGAAAGGGAGGAAGTATAATGATGCTCTGTATGTCTCGATCAAATGCAGGGGCACCACTATGTCTCATGTGCTGGTGGACACTGGATCTTCACTGAATTTTCTGCCTAAGAAGGCTCTCAATCATCTAGATTGTGAAGGCTTGACCCTAAAGCCCAGTAATATTGTGGTGAGGGCTTTTGACGGGTCAAAGAGAATGGTGCATGGGGAGGTGGACATCCATGTCAAAGTGGGATCTCAGACCTTTGGGTCCACCTTCTATGTGATGGATATCAGGCCATCATACTCTTGTTTGTTGGGTCGTCCTTGGATCCATGAAGCTGGGGCTGTTACTTCTACACTACACCAAATGCTGAAATATCCGGTGAAGGGGAAAATTATCATTGTGCACGGTGAAAAGGAGTATATGGTGAGCCACCTGAAATCCTTCAGGTATGTGGAGATGGTCAGGGAATTCATAGAGACTCCTTTTTAAAACTTTGAAGAGGTTCCCCATATTTTGGCATCAACCGAGACTACTACCAGCACCAAACATCCTCTGAAGATGGCTTCTCTCAAGAACGCCAGAGCAGCAGTTGAAGAAGGTGGGTGTACCAATTGGGGACAGATCCCTAATTTTACTCACAAAACTGATAAATTTGGTTTGGGCTTTACTTCAGGGATCAAAGGGCTGTTCGACACGCTCGGGATGGATGACCTCCCCTACGCATCAGCAATCGTGGGGTCAATGCTATCGAAGACAATGAGGAAGATTCCTATATTGACAACTGGATCTACCCAACTACCAACGGTGGACCGAGTAATTGGACGGCCAGAGATTTTATATCAGTTTCTTTTATTCCGCAGTAATTGTCTTACTTGTTTTCTGAGTTTGTAATAAACAATTTAAACTTTATGGCCTTGTGTCTTACCCGAGGCACAATGGTTCTATCTGTGAGGGTTATTATATGTCATTTCATATGTCATCAATAAAACATTGGACGTTCCTTGCATACAAATTTTGCGCTCTCTGTTTTTTCTTCTTCTGCTTTTACTTTATCAATGCAGCTATGCTCTTACACACACTCACGTATCAAACTGCAGATCCATATCCACCCTGGATCCCATTGATAACATTTTTGCTATTTCCAGTTATAACTTCGAAAATCCGATCAACCAAGCCGAGGACGAAGGTGAGGAAGATTGTGAGGTGCCCAGAGAACTTGCTAGATTGTTACAACAGGAAGAGAGGGCTATATAACCTCATGAAGATCCCGTTGAGACGGTAAACTTGGGCACGGAGGTAGACAAAAAAGAAGTCAAGATCGGCGCAAATCTGGAGACTAAGATCAAACAGTGGTTGATACAGATATTGCACGACTATGTTGAGATCTTCGCCTGGTCATATCAAGACATACTTGGTTTAGACATTGACATTGTGGTACACTGTCTGCCGACTAAAGAAGATTGTCCCCCAGTTAAGCAAAAGGTCCGCCGCATGTGCCTTGAAATGTCAGAGAAGATAAAAAAGGAGGTTATGAAATAGGTCAACGCTGGATTCTTGGCTGTCACCTCCTATCCGCAGTGGGTTGCTAATGTCATTACGGTGCCAAAGAAAGACGGTAAGGTACAGATGTGTATGGACTACAGAGACCTGAACAGGGCAAGTCCTAAGGATGACTTCCCACTTCCCCACATTGATGTTCTGGTTGACAACATCGCACAACATAAAATATTCTCCTTCATGGATGGTTTCTCTGGCTAAAACCAGATCAAGATGGCTCCTGAAGACATGGAGAAGACAACCTTCGTCACATAGTGGGGCACCTTCTGTTACAAGGTGATGCCTTTTGGGTTGAAGAATGCTGGGGCAAATTATCAGCGAGCCATGGTCGCCTTGTTCCACGATATGATTCACCATGAGATAGAGGTTTATGTTGATGACATGATAGCCAGATCCCAAACCAAAGAAGAGCACCTTGATCATCTGCAAAAGTTATTCGACAGGTTGAAGACATACAAGCTGAGGCTAAATCCGAACAAGTGCACTTTTGGAGTAAGATCTGGTAAGCTTCTAGGTTTCATCGTCAGTGGCAAAGGTATTCAGGTAGACCCTGTGAAGGTAAAGGCCATACAAGAGATGCCGGCTCCCCGTACTGAGAAGGAAGTTAGAGGTTTCTTGGGACGCTTGAATTATATCGCCAGGTTCATTTCACATCTGATTGCTACTTGTGAGCCCATCTTCAAGCTTCTGAAGAAAGATCAAGTGGTAAAGTGGAATGATGAATGCCAGCCGGATTTCGGAAGGATCAAAGAATACCTTCAAGAACCACCAACTCTGATGCCTCCGGTTGAAGGAAGACCTTTGATATTATACTTAACAGTGCTAGACAATTCAATGGGGTGTGTGTTAGGGCAGCATGACGAGTCTGGTAGAAAAGAGCATGCAATATACTACCTTAGCAAAAAGTTTACCGACTGTGAGATAAGATACTCACTGCTCGAGAAAACTTGTTGTGCTTTGGAATGGGATGCTCGTCGACTGAGACAGTATATGTTGACCCACACCACTTTGTTGATATCTAAGATGGATCTAATCAAATACATCTTCGAGAATCTAGCACTCTCCAGAAGAATAGCAAGATGGAAGATGATCTTAACTGAATACGATATACATTATACATCCCAGAAAGCAATCAAGGGAAGTGTATTAGCGGATCATTTGGCTCATCAGGCCATGGATGACTACTAGTCCATGAATTTTGAGTTCCCGGATGAGAATATCATGCTAGTGACTAACTACGAAAAACCTGGACCAGATGAAGGACCTGAGGAGGGATCCCGATGGACCATGGTTTTTGACGGAGCCTCGAATGCTCTCGGCAATGGCATTAGCACCATAATCATATCTCCTGAGGGCTGTCATACTCCTTTCACTGCCCGACTATGTTTCAACTGCACTAACAACATGGCAGAGTATGAAGCTTGAATCATGGGTCTCAAAGCCGCTATCGACCTCAGGATCAAGTTCCTAAATGTCTTTGGGGATTCAGCCTTGGTGATAAGCTAGATCAAAGGCGAATAGGATACGAAGCACCCGAATCTCATCCCATACAAAGAGCACGTGCTGACATTGCTCCCGTACTTTGAGGAGGTAACCTTTGAACATTTCCCACGAGAGGAGAATCAGTTAGAGGACGCGCTAGCTACCATGTCTTTCATGTTCAAGGTCAGGTGGGAAAACGAAGCTCCCTGAATCACCATTGAAAGGTTGGATGAACCAGCGCACTACTGCGAGATTGATACTGAAGAGGTAATAGACAAACCCTGGTTTCACGAAGTAAAAAAGTATCTCGAGGCACAAGAACTTCCCTAAGGGGCATTTGTCAACGATAAGAAGTTTCTGAGAAGGTTCGCTGTGAAATTCTTCCTCAATAATGGAATCCTCTACAAGCGCAATCATGACTCTACCTTATTGCGGTGTGTAGACAAGAGCGAAGCAAATAGGATTATGACAAATCTACATGAAGGTACCTTCGGAACCCATTAAAGTGGACATACCATGGCTAAGAGATCCTACACTCAGGATATTACTAGTCCACTTTGGAAGTAGATTGTTATCAGCACTCCCAAACCTGTCATAAGTGCCAAATCTATGTTGATAAGGTGCATGTGCCTCCGGTTCCTTTAAATGTCTTGACGGATCCTTGGCCCTTTGCAATGTGGGGTATTGATATGATCGTAGAAATCAGACCTACTACTTACAATGGGTATCGCTTTATCCTGGTGGCCATTGATTACTTCATAAAATGGGTTGAGGCGACCTCTTTTGCTACTGTGACCAAGAACGTTGTGGCGTGGTTTATCAGGCATAACCTGATCTGTCGGTATGGTGTGCCAGAGAGAATTATTACTAACAATGGTACGAATCTCACAACACGATGATCATCGAGCTCTCTAAACAATTCAATATACAATATCATAACTCTTCTCACTACCTGCCGAAGATGAATGACAATGTTGAAATGGCTAACAAGAACATCAAGAAGATTATACAGAAGATGATGGTGACATATAAAGACCAGCATGAGATGTTACCATTCGCTCTTCATGGGTACTATACCTCAGCAAGGACGTCAACAGAGGCAACACCTTACTCTCTGGTATATGGCATGGAGGCAGTCCTACCCATTGAGGTCCAGATTCCTTCTTTAAGGATTATGAAGGATGCAGGTTTGAACGAAGATAACTGGATCCAGACTCGACTTGACCAACTGAATTTGATTGATGAGAAGAGACTTACTGCTGTCTGTCATAGTCAAATGTATCAAAAGCGGATGATAAAGGATTTCAACAAAAAAGTCAGACGCCAAGAGTATCAAGTCGGGGATTTAGTGATCAAGTGCATCATACTACCGCAAGGTGATCCCAGGGGCAAATGGACTCTCACATACGAAGGGCCATTTATGATTAAAAACATCTTCTCGGGTGGAGCCATGATTCTAACCACCATGGACGGTGACGACCTTCCTCACCATGTCAATGCCGACATAGTGAAAAGATACTATGCATGATAAAAGACCCGCTAGGTTGACTGTCCTAGGCAAAAATAAGGGCTTCTCGGTGAACCAAAAGGGTTCGGGCAAAAATAAGGGATGAAAATGAAAAATCTGTACACCCGGCAAGTCGAAAACCTGAAAAGGCGGCTTGGGCAAAAAAGGGTATCCCGGTGGACTGAAAACCCGAAAGGGAAGTCCAGACAAAAGTTAGGGATGTAAAGTGTATCACTATATCCCATTGGATAACCTTACGATCAGACCTCAGTATCAACCATCAAGCTCGAATGACACCGATCAATCTAATCAGCTTCGGACAAGCAGCAAAGTGATGAGACGCTCGAAGACATAGTGGCAATAGAAGACTTGGAACCCAGTGGGATTGTTGTACATAGCTATTTTCTTTTTTACACAATATTGTATAGACTCCATTCTTACAGCCGCGTCCTCTTACTAGAGCGTCAGCTTCCTTATACAAAACGCCTATTATAGGCCAACTTCGAAAATCAATACAAATCATTTTTACAAAAAAACTATGTGTTTTTTCTTTTTCTGTTTTGTTTTGCAAGACCGTCCAATGGTTTATTCTTGACATATGCATTTGAATATGATTGTTGTTCACAAATGTTTGCATAATAAACGGAAAGACAATTGCTCGTAACTTAAGAAACAGGGGCAAAAAACTAAAAATGTCAAACCCGACAGTTACTCTGTCCAGCAGGTATCAGGGTAGCGACAACCTTGAAACAAAGTCATCAGTACATACGACCTCGTGACATATGTACTCCCCACAGAGTAAATGGAATTAAAGAATTGATACTATCTCCAACAAAATAGGAAGTACCTTCCCCAGCCGAATTTCATAATCTCAAGCGGGTCATAAAATTTGTCTCCCAAGCAGAGTTTATTTCCATGAATGCAAAAACTCAATCCCTGGCGGAGTAAACTCTACTATCCAAGTTCCTTCTCATAGCCCTACTATCCAGGCTTTCATTTCGAAGTAACCCTACGTGGGGAGTTTATTTCCCCTCCAGTTATGAAATTTCACTCTCCAACATAATTATCCCCCCGCAGAGTTATTCTCAAACAGAGTCTCTCCCTGGCAGAATACTCACAAACAAAAGGAGTAAATCTCCAGCATAGTCATTTCCATTCACCATCCCCAACGGAAGTAGAAGAACCACAATTCTCTACAACAGTCAGGAATGCAATACTCTCCAGCAGTGGTCAGGGATTTATTTTTCCAGACTCGGATATGTCACAATAGAAACTCATGTTCATACATCATGACATGCACATACATATAACATACAACATAATCTCATTTATTTTGAGAATATCATCCCACCACGCATTTCATACATCGTATATAATTAACCCTGTTATCTTTTCAGGAAAGACAATTATCACCAACAATTCCAGCAGTTATACAGGTCACAGCTGCAGACAACTAATGGAAAATCAATTCCCGAAACCAAACGGTTCAATTAATCTACATGATCAAATGAAGTAACCCTACTATCCAGGTTCCTTCCCATAACCCTACTATCCAGGCTTTCATCTTGAAGTAACCCTACTATCCAGGTTCCTTCCCATAAGCCCTACTATCCAGGCTTTCATCTTGAAGTAACCCTACTATCCAGGTTCCTTCCCATAAGCCCTACTATCCAGGCTTTCATCTTGAAGTAACCCTACTATCCAGGTTCCTTCTTATAGCCCTACTATACAGGATTTCATCTCGAAGTAACCCTACTATCCAGGTTCCTTCTCATATCCCTACTATATAGGCTTTCATTTCGATGTAACCCTACGACCTAGGTTCCTTCTCATAGCCCTAGTATCCAGACCTTCATCTCGAAGTAACCCTACTATCCAGGTTCCTTCTCATAGCCCTACTATCCAGGATTTCATCTCGAAGTAACCCTACTATCCAGGTTCCTTCTCATAGCCCTACTATCCAGGATTTCATTTCGAAGTAACCCTACTATCCAGGTTCCTTCTCATAGCCCTACTATCTAGGATTTCATTTCGAAGTAACCCTACTACCCAAGTTCCTTATCATAGCCCTACTATCCAGGCTTTCATCTCAAAGTAACCCTACTATCTAGGTTCCTTCTCATAGCCCTACTATCCAGGCTTTCATTCCGAAGTAACCCTACGACCCAGGTTCCTTCTCATAGCGCTACTATCCATGCTTTCATTTCGAAGTAACCCTACGACCCAGGTTCCTTCTCATAGCCCTACTATCCAGGCTTTCATTTTGAAGTAACCCTATGACCCAGGTTCCTTCTCTCTTATCTCTAGACAACAGTTTACAACACTGTAAGACTTGGACCCGACCAATTATGGTCAATTTCACATTTCCCCAGTAAGTCGCTGTGTAGCCTAGACCTGACCAGATATGCAATTTACTTCCACTTCCTTAATCAGGAGTTAATTCCCCAGTAGAGTAATGGACAATTGAAGCTCCTATACTCTATTTCCCAGGACATAAATCAACATTCCCCAGTGAAGTCCTCCTCAACAGCAGGTACAGGAATTCTCACAAAGGAATCTCTTATGCAACCGATATCTTTTCTGGATGGAATCTTTAAGCCCATCTCCGACGATTATTTGTCGACTTCCAAATGGCATCTGTAAGTCCATTCCCTATATCACCAATCAGTATTACTTCATGCGAGTGCAAATTTCTGGGCACTCTAGTGTTCAATCATCTTCTACCTTCAGATCACGGAAGGCAGACCAGCCAATCTACATCCTCAGGTTTAAGAAGATTGAATAGGGGAAGCTATTGTACCCTAAAATATTACCTCTCATTTTATTCAACATATACTCATTGAAGTTCTCAACTTGCTCAAGGATGCCCAAGGATTGATAAGACAAGTGCTCCCCTAAGACAATGAACCTCAAACCAGGGTTTCCAATTTCACCAAGATGGGTGAGCTCTAAAGGCCTCAAATATCTTACATGGTCTCAATATGTACTCAAGACCATCCATTTCAAGTTTCATGCTTTGCACAAGAAATTTGCTCAGTCAACTGCTCAAATGCCTGAAAATCAATTGTGTTAGGTCAAAAGTTAATTGTGACCCACCTACAGTCAAACTTCAAGATTTTTGGTCAACATCAACATTTTGGAGTAATGTCCATCATTTGATCAAGGGTTGATCAAGATTCCTCAAGGAATGCACCAAATTCATCAAAACTCAAAAGTTGCAAAATTAGGGTTTCTATAGGAAAAGTCAACCAAATTTTAACCAGGCATAACTTTCTCATACTTTATCATAAATTCCCCATCAAAAGCTCATTTTGAATAGGATGTAACTCCCTACAACTCATCTTCAGACATCATCTTCAAAAAATGCACTCATGAAAAGATATGAATTCAGACATTACAGGTAATTTCAAAAAGTCAACAAAAACACCTTTTGGGTCAAAGCTTCTTGCACGAACATGGAAAATCCAATTGAAATTAAACCAAAAGGGTTGTTTATAGGACATCTTAAGATTTCTAAAAAGTCTAAGAACACCCTCTTAGGGTCAAAATTGAGAGAGATGTGCATTGTCAAAGTTGGCCATTTTTGGAAATTTGCACAAAGTCAACCATGCCCAAAATGCATTTTTTTTCAAATGGGCCCAATTTTTTATGCTTGTATCTTGTTCCTAACATGGTCCACGACCCATGAACCACTCCATGCCTGATTAAATTACTTATTTGATTTATTGTGATTTTATTCATTTAAAATTCAAATAAAATCAAATAAAATCAAAATAAATCATGTAAATTGCTTTTGGAATGATTTTGGCATTGAATGAGGATGATATAGGCTGGCATATCAAGATCAAATCGTATCAAGGATGATTGGAGAAAGAATGGCATGATTTGGCTTATTTTGGAAACAAATAATGCATTGAACAAACAAGATCTTTTCTCCATAATTATTCAAGATTCAAGCTGTTTTTGTTGACCTAATACACTCTATTACATATACACAACGCAGCCAAGGCGAGAGGATAAGGATTTTGGTCGTGAAAATCATCTAACAAAATTCAGTTTTGGCCAAAAAAGTTAGGATCGGATTTCATTCCATAGGACGATTCAATGTGATTCAAGACCACCAATCCACTCCTGGACATCTTCTGAGGCTAGCAGCATTGTTTGCACGCGTGAAAGATCCAGAAATCACCACTTTACAGCGTCACGGTTTGACATCTTTTTTGAATTTGGTTCTGTAAATTTACGTATCATAAATAATTTCTAAGCATGCATTCATATTTGTATCATCATTTAGAACGTATTGGTATGACTAATTAGGAGTTTTAGCGCATGTACTGATAGTTTCCATTGTTAGGGTTTGAGGTCGTGTTTTAGGGCTTTTTAATGCAGGTAAAATCAAGGCAAAAGAGGGATACCATCATACTCATGAGATCAAAACGAGTTGATATGTATGCTTCGAATTGATTTATCATGCCTGGAATTGATTTTTGAGATTTGCAAGGCTGTAGTTACAGTTGGTGTCCGTAGGTAAAAGGTTGATATCTATAACAACAGTCCAGGGGAGAAGATGATGATGTGCCTGATAACCACTGACCAGTTTGAAATTACGCGCGCTTTTGGGCATAAGGCGTGCCTTTCTATTATATTATTGTTTATTCATTATGCTAACAGATAAACAAGCTAGCGCAGTTGATCAAGGGTGAGAGGTATGAAGCTCGTGTCCTGGGTTCGACCCCAGGCGTGAGCTTTTGCATATTTTCCTTTATTTCTTCACAGGATCCAGCGTGCACTACCCAGGAAAGCTATCATACACCCTCCAAATCCAGCCAATGGATCATCCTTAGATCCAGATCTAGCGCCCAGTGGAGAGAAGTCCATGGTACACCCTCAAAACGTGGCCAGCACTGGATTCAAACGCCTGATTGGGCCAAAGGATTTGGGCTCAATGAAATTCAATAACGCACCCCCATATTTGCTTTCACCACAGGTCCAATTTCTTTATTTTAATCTCTTTTTTTTGTTTTATTAAATCATTTTTTAACAATAAAAAGCTTTTTTTTATTAAATAAAAAAAACAACAAAAAATCATTTTTTTATTATTAAAAATATAAAATCACAAAAAAATATAGAATTAGGTTTTTTTAAAATTAACTTTATTGAAAATAAAATAGTTTAATTAGATTAACTTGATTGTTTTTTATTTAAAATTAATTATAGAATTAGTTTTAATTTGCAATTAAATTATTTTCTCACTAAAAAATACACAAAAATATTTTTCAATTAAATAGTTTTTTAGGCTTATAATTTATTCTCGTATTTAATTCGTCGCACGTGCCTTTGTTTTCTTTTAATTCAAAATATTGTACCTGTTTCAAGTTTGTAATAGATTAATTAGGATTTTAATTTCCGCATCTTAATTTTCAGTCAAATATATGTGTATCTTTCCAAAAGCCTTGTAATAGTTAGGACTTTAATTTCTCGCACTCTTTAATTTCCGCAACTATTAAACTGCTAGATGTATGGACATTAGGATTGTATGCGAAAGATAAATCAATAATTAAAATGTAGATAACCCTAATTGTGCAAAGATAATTAACTGAAAAAAGCACACTTGCACATGCTGACTCCTAGGGTTTGCCCCACTTGGTTGCCTCAGAAATGATGGTCATGTCCCTCGAACGTAGGGATATCTTAGCAATGACCCACAATTCAAAGTCGTCATAAAGATCATAGTCCCTCATTGTCTCTCGAGTAGCCTACGAGAAATGATCTTGTGATGATAGTCCCTTCGAAATGCTAAGGTATCCTTACTTGTTGCCTTCAGTGACCATTTCTTCCCTTCGAATGTCCCTTAAAACTCTGACAATAGGGCTATCTACTTCTTAATAGTAGGATAGCGCTGTCTAAAGGAAACGAGAACGAAAAATATTTTTTCGAGTAGGTAGAAAATCTTAAGTACTTGCTCAAATAAACTCTTTCACACAAACACTTTTAAAAAAAATTTCAAAAACCACTCCGTCACGCTCTTGAGGATAAATACAAGAGTTATCACAAAGTTAAACAAAACTTTTGGTAAAACACTCACAAGCAATTTAAAAAATGAGCAAGTACCTAAGATCCCGTGGAAAACCATAGATAGAAAGGGTGCTAACACCTTCCCTTTCTATAATCTATCCCCCGTACTAAAAAACTCTCGAAAAAGGTTTTTTCTTTTCTTTTTCCTTTCCTTTGTTGGATGAAATAAAAGTCAGTGGCGAATCTTGCTTACCGCGAAATTTGAGAACAAAAAATGCAAACCAGTATTAACAGTCGGTTCTGCCACCGTATCACATGGTCAAAAGCGCATTGAAAAGTCGAACTTTGACTTTTGGATTGAAAATCAAGTTTCAACAATTATATTTCATCAAGACATGAAATTAATTCATCAAAATCAAAAGTCATAAATTACTTGAAAATATTACAAATTTCTAAACACTAGGAAAATTTTCTAAGTATTGAGAAAATATGACAATTTCAGAACTTCTGGGCCATAATTCACACCAACGCAATCAGAATTTGCAAAGACGGTTCAGAACATGACTCTTCAATCAGAACATAAGGAAATTGTGTCCTTCGATCAGAACATGACTATTTAGCATATGGAGACTATGTTTTTCGATTCGATCAGAACATGACTCTTCAACATATGGAGACTATATTTTATGCTTTGATCTGAACATCACCCTTATAGTTTCACTCTGGTCTTCTTCGATCAGAACATCATAAAGCCCAAAAACCTTGTTTGAGCAGCCTGCTGCACTGCTATAGCACATTCCTGCAACCAGCTGCCACAACACTCTAAATTGCTGCTGATCTAGTCCACGCCTGCATTTTTCTCAAACCCTATATTTACACCAAATTAGCATACAAAAACTGTGATTAAAAAGCAATGGAACAGTATACCAAAAAGGTTTAAATCCCATTTTTGTTTTCCCTCCAAAACCACAACAAACTTACCTATAAATAAGTTGCCCCATCACACTTTCAAGGGGCTGGCTTTTGGAGAGATAGAGAGAGAGAGAGTATTATCAAAAAGAGAAAAGGAAATAGTAAAAACCTTCGCAAATCCTAAACAAAACCTTTGTTCTTCCCTTTGAATCAAAGAGCTTAGCATTTTCTCTACCGTTGTTCTTGCTGACTCCAAAACATCTGAAGGCACCAGCTCAAGTCCCAAACACACATTTTAGGTTTAAGGTAAGTCTTTATGACTTTGAATATTTTCATTGAGAACATCATTAAATATGTAAATATCATAGTATTGATGTTGTCCATGTCATTGCATAAGTAGAAAAAACTGTGGATCAGAACATCTTGAATAAAGCTAGGCTCAGAATTAGGACTAAAACTTCTATGAACTGTTGTGCTTTTATCTTTCTGATTTCCTGTTGTTTAGAACTGAACAAATTGCTGATGTGCTGATTAATATGAGGAAAGAGTTGAAATACACACATAACTTCTAATTTTCACTCACTGTTAACACACACTAAACTTCTGAGTTCTCCTTACTATTTTAATACACACAGAATTTCTGATTTTCACTCGCTGGTAACACACACTGAACTTCTGATTTTCACTCACTGTCTTAGCACATACTAAACTTCTGAGTTCTCCTCACTATTTTAATACACAGAACTTCTAAGTCCTTCTCACTGTTCTAAACACTCAGAAGTTCAGCATGTAGCAAGCCAGAACTTCTGTGTTTTCCCCTTTAACATTTCTTGCAGGACCTCGGAGTGTATCAATCCAGAACTTCTGAGTTCCCCTGGCATTTCTTTCTGAACCACAGTGCGCCCGAAATTAGAACTTCTGATCCCCTTTGTTTTGCTTTCAACATCATGATAATTCTATCTCTCATTATTTCCCCCTTTTTTTTATAATTTTCAAGATTAATACCATTTTATTAATATAAAAAAGACATAAACATATTTTTCTTAATTAATTTATTTGTTTTTTCTTAATTCATTAAGACAAAAAACCATTTTTTAAACAAATCCTTTTTCTTTCTTGTATTGTGAATTTCAATATGGTTGTAATAGTTAATTAGGATTTAATTTCTTGCAAACCCCCATTTGTAAATTTGTACCCCCATCCCGAAATGATGTAATAGTGTAAGACCTTTATATTTCCGCAATTTATTGATTTCAAACATTAATGCTAGTAATTAGGGTGTGTATGGCAAGACATGAAATCAACAAATAGATAATCCTAATAAAGACTAAATGTGTGTAAATCAAACACACTTGCACACTAGCACCCTTAGGGTAATCCCATTTTGTTGCTTATCGGAAAATAGTCATGTCCCTCGAATATGGGCGTTTTAGCAAAGACCCTCAATAAAAGATCGTAGTCCCTCGATGACCCTCAATGTTGCCTTCGGTAAATGATCTAGACCCTAAAACGACATTGCTAAAACATCCATAGGTTGCCTTCTATGACTATACAAATGTCCTGTTCCCGTCCCTTCACATCCAACGATGGGGGCTTCTTACTAAAACATTGGTAAGATAGCAACATCTAAAGGAGGAGGAAAAGAACATCTAAGACCTTTTGAGTAGATAGATTGCTCCTAGTTGCTCGCTTGCTCACAAAAAAAAATTTATACACCAACACTCTCATTTTGAAACATTTTCAAAAAGACAACACTTTGTACGCGTTCTTATAGAAACGAGAGCCATTACAAAGACACCTTTGCCAAATCACTTTCAAAAACACATTCCACAAACACATCTTTGAACTATTTCCTAAACAACACTTTGTACGCGTTCTTATAGAAACGAGAACCATTACAAAGACATTTTAAAATACTTTCAAAACCCACACCACAAGCACATTCAAACAAAAGCAAGTGATCTAGCAAGCAGCTAAGAGCCCGTAGATAACTATGGATGAAAAGGGTGCTAATACCTTCCTTTTTCATAATCTACCCCCGAACTCAGAAAACATCTCTAAAGGTCTTTCCTGTTCTTTTCAGCCTTTCCTTATGGGATAAAATAAAATTCAGTGGTGGCTCTTGCTATCTACAACAATTGCGATAAAATGAAAAACACCTAGTCAGTTCTCCCACTGTGTTACAGAACTAGCGACTCTGTTGGGGAATAAACTTAAAAGTGGGGTTACCTTAGGACTAGATCATCTTTACTTGCTTCCATTGTTTGACTTGTTTTCTTTACATTATGGTTCCTTGTTTGGGCTTGCTTTGATCCTCTATCCAGATATGGGACACCTTTTTAGGTAAGTAGCAATAGATTGTGGAAACTGTACGACGTAGATCGATATGGTTGAAACAATGGCTACGTTAGTGTGATGCATTTGTGGGTACCAATATCCCTTGTGTTTAGTCGAGGACAATACGGGGCCGCTGAGTGGCGTCATGAAGCACTAATTGACTTTAGAACCTTAATTGAAAAACTTGGCCATTAAGACGTAGTGAGATAACTGTTTTCGGTGGAAAGTTGAAAATTGGTTGATACTCGATACTACACTCATAGAGATTGGACTTTTGGGATATCTCGGGCGCAACAAAAGATTGATTATGCTGAGACAATGCCTAAAAGAAAGGTCAGTGATATTGAGACCCTTTAGAACCCGGTTACTACTACTAGGACATGTTTGAGCCAACTATAACTTCAAGAGGGTACTTACCTATAAGACTTCATGCAAGCCTAAACCTAAGGACTTGTTTTTCCTTGTGTGTATATGCTTACCTGTACATAACATCATAAACATCATAACATCATACACATTCTCACTAACCATTTCAAGGATTTAGGAATTTATCTTTGTTTTTGTTTTTTTAGGCCATGAACTATGTCCGAAGAAACACCATCCGAACCAGCTCCATGGAAGCACACCCTCAGTTCCAAGAGTTAACATCAAGGGTTCCCGAAGATTCTCCTTTTACCAAGAAATATGGTCGACTTCTCAGTTTGGATACCTCTAATTTCCAAGAGGAGATGATGTGTGTGCTCTTCCAATTATTTGATCCCATACATCATTTCTTCACCTTTCTTGACTATCCGTTGGTACCTACACTAGAAGAGTTCTCTATACTATTATGAGTGCCCGTGCTCGATCAGTTACCGTTCACCAATCTAGAAGGGATTTCGAAACCTGAGGTCATCGCCAATGCTTTGCATCTGAAAAGAGCCGCCATCATAGCAAATTGGGAGACAAGAAGTAGGGTCAAAGGGTTCCTAGCTAAGTTTCTATTGGAGAAGGCTCATTCATTCTGGGAAGATATGAATTTTCAAGCTTTTGAAGACGTTCTGGCTCTTCTCATTCATGGGTTGGTTCTATTCCCCAACTCGTACCAATTCATAGATGTTAATGCCATCAAGGTCTTTCTCTCTCGTAATCCTATACCTACCTTGATGGGAGACATCTTACATTGCTTCCATACCTACAACATGAATAAAAGAGGTACTCTCTTGTGTTGTATTCCCCTACTCTCCAAGTGGTTCTCTTCACACCTACCTCTATCAACATTGAAGAACGAGAAAAGACTGACATGGTCTCAAAGGATGATGTCCCTCACCCACTCTGATATTCATTGGTGTTCGAGATCCTTGTAAGATACTTCTATCATTGACTGTTGTGGGGAATTCCCTAATGTCCCACTACTTGGCATTAGAGGGGTATTACTTACAACCCCTGTTTAGCTTTACGACAATTTGGGTATGCCCGAAGAGATGGTCCTCATGAGACGCTCATCAGAGGTTTGGTCTTCGACTATGAAAGCGACGATCAAGGCTATCATCAGAGGTTTATACAAGCTTGGAGGATAGTAAACAAGGTGGATAGTAGGACATTGGGACACAAAACTCTATTCCCCTTGAACCTTATCTTAGGTGGGTGCGAGCTCATGCTCAGAGTCTCGTAATGCCTTACCCCTATATCCTCCCTGTTATCATAGAGCTTGTTGTTGAAGGAGATATCCCGTACACTGTCCTTCATCCCAACATGCCTACCTCTCGAAGACTTACAAAGAGATTGGGTTCAACTAAAGGAAGAGAGAGACACTTTTGAAGCCCAATTCTACGCTAGCAAAAAGAAAGTTCTGGAACTCACTAAGCAACTTCATGAAGAGCGGGGTCTGTATTTTATTTCTTTGTAAGCCCAAAGAGGAATGATGTACTCAAACTTTGATTTATTAATATAACGTGTGTTCCTTTTTGTCTAAAGCAAATTTAAATCTCTAATTTCCTTGAAATCATTTGCATATGCATCTTTATTCATCATAACACAAACATGTTTCTTACGACAGGTCTCCTAATATTTCTACTGTTTATTTCAGTGAGATGGATATTGAACAGACAATAAAAGATCCTCAAGCGCAGAACGCTCAATTTCATCAAATGTTCTTGACTCTGGCAAAAGGACAAGAGGAGTTGAAAACTTTGCTGATCAAAGAAAAGAAGAAGAAAGCAAAGAAGTCAACCGGTGTTTTGAATCTGGGAAGAAGGTTCAAAGGACCAAACAGATGGACTCTAGACTTCACAACATCATTAGGTGAAGGGGATAATCAAGAAGGGAAAAACAAGGAAGTGACTGACCCCCCAGAATCTGAAGAAGAAGAAGAGGCTGACTATTCTAAAGAACAATATCCTCCAGTTGGTGACAAATACAAACAGTTGGAAGATCTCCTCAATGCTATGGAGATCCAAAAAGTACCTGGGTTGGATTTTGAGGAGCTAGGACTTGTCTCAGGGGTTGTCATACCGCCGAAATTCAAGGTCCCCACTTTCGCTAAATATGACGGTGTCTCTTGTCCAAAGCTGCATTTGAGATCATACGTCAGGAAAATTCAACCCCATACTACGGATAGGAATCTATGGGTGCATTTCTTCCAAGAAAGATTGTCAGGAATGCAATTGGATTAGTTCTATTAGTTGGAAGGGACCAACATCTGCAATTGGGAAGATTTGGCAGCCGCTTTTTACAAGCAATACTAGTATAATGCTGACTTAGCTCCAACACAGACACAATTGCAAGGCATGTCTATGGGTACAGGTGAAGGTTTCAAAACCTACACTAAAAAATGGAGAGATCTCACGGGAAGGGTCCAACCCCCTCTATCTGACAGAGAATTGGTGGATATGTTCTTAGGCACGCTATCTGGTCCATTCTTCAAACACTTGATCGGAAGCTCCTCGGTTGGGTTTACTGAATTAATCATGACCGACGAACGGGCAGAAGCGGGTATAAAAAGTGGAAAAATTTAAAGAGATGCGTCCTTGAGCGCGATAAAGAAGCCCGTTACGGAAAAGAAGGAAGTTAGTGTTGCATATAACCATAGGAATCAGGACAAAATTGAACACCGTCCAACAGTAGGGGCTGTCATGATCTCTAAGCCTGCACCTACTCAACAAAGGAACAACCAGTATAGAATGGAAAGACCGGTAAGACAGTTTACCCGAATAAATATGACACTGTCTCAAGTCTTTCCGCATTTGTTGAAATCTAATATGGTAACCTTGCGCGAAGCTCCGAAGAATCCCAACACTGCCTCTCCCCGTTATAACCCAAATGCTCGTTGTGCTTACCATTCAGAAAGTCCAAGTCATGATACAAACGACTGATGGGCTTTGAAAAACAAGGTGCAAGACCTTCTCGAGGCAGAGGAAATTAAATTTGACGCCCCTGAGATCTCAAATGTCATCACTGCTCCTATGCCCAAGCACGACCGTGGTGTTAACGCTGTTGAAGATGATGTGTTTGTTACTATTGTTGATGAACTTGTTACTCCTCTCCTGACTATCAAGAGGAACCTGTTGAAGGCCAGTTTATTTTCGGGGTATGGAAAAGGTTGCCACCTCTGTTTATCTCTACCGACTGGTTGTCATTTATTGAAGTCAGTGAAGATGTGAAAAACACAAGAAGGGGGGTTGAATTGTAAAACTGAAATCAAAGATGCAGACAACACTGTATTTTTATCCTGGTTCATTTGATCTCAAACTACTCCAGTCCACCCGTCAAGGTGATTTCGCCTCTCTCCAACGAGGTCTTAATCCACTATAATCAACTGATTACAACACCTACTTTAAAAACTGTTAAAGCCTTCTTGAGTATAACCACAAACCGATTTATCTCAAGGAAATTCTCTTACAGATAAATGAACAAAAGTGTGTTAATGTTTTCTAACAAAACTATATATCACAACTGTGATAATACACAATATTAAGCTTAGAATGAACTGGTCTACTAATGCTTTTGAGTAGGCGTGGTTGAAAGCTTTAGAAAATTTTATGAGTGAGTTTGTTTACGTAGGCGTGTATATGCGTGAAGATTATTAGCCTTTTCTTTTCTCACATAGTCTTGTATATATAGCCAAGGCAAAGATACGTTGTTGTCCATAAATCACTTTCAATGATAATAACGTTCTTTCCTTTTTGAGAAGATCTTGTCTTGGAATAAAGCCGTTGGTAATAAATCTATCTTGAATGCTTAGTAACGCTGACGCTTCAGAGTCTTCTCTGCTTATGGTAATCAGAGTGTTCTTGGCTTTAACTGATTCTGACGCTTCTGAGTGTTGATGACTTGGTAAGGATCTTTGATCAGAGTCAGTATTTTATGCGCAGATTCTGGTCATCAGGCTTCAGCGTATGATCTGGTAACTTCAACGTGTAGCACATGTTATTGATCTTCTGATGCTGACATATCTTCTGATGCTGATGTTGATACTGATCTTCTGATGCTGATTCCATCAGAGTTTCTGTAAATACACAACATAATTTTAAGTAGCATATATGTCTTATATATAAATCTTACAATTTATTTATTCTTATATTTTGTTATCATCAAAACTCTAATTGAGGGTTGTAGAATCAAACTATGTTCTAACAATCTCCCCCTTTTTGATGATGACAAAAACCAGATTTTTTTCCAATTAAAACCAAAGAATAAAAGGTATCAGAGATTAAAGATAAGGAATAAAAGGTATCAGAGATTAAAAATAAAGAATAAAAGGTATCAGAGATTAAAAATAAAGAATAAAAGGTATCAGAACTAAGAAGAGAAAAACTCCCCCTGAGTTGATTACTTCCCTTTAATTCCAAGAGACTTTGAGCATCAGAACTTTACTGTATCAGAGTTCCTCAGATTCATTCAGAATTTTGCACCTGTAAGCTTTTCAGAAGAAAGAAATTCAAATATATCAGAATGTTAGAATGTTTGAGACTTATGTCTCAGTAATCCGTTATTGAAAAATAATATCATTCTTTCTCCCCCTTTTTGTTAGTTATCAAAAAGCACAAATAATCAGAGTTAAAATGATCAGAGCTAAAAAGCATTTATATATTAAAAACAGAAGCAATGATAAGTTCAGAACATGTAAAAATATTACAGATAAACAAGTTATAAAAACAACAAGGAAATTCTAAGAAGGAGGAGGAAGTCGTGTGAACAGAGCTTCCAACATGCTCTTGATTTGGGTGTTGGTTTCCTGTTGCTGAGATAACATGTTCTCTATTGCATCAATTTTGGTGTCCTGCTTATCCATTCTTTCAGTCATCAGCATATCAGATCTTTTCAGATCTTCCAGAGTCTGCCTGTCAAGTGAGGAAGCTTGAGGATCTTCAGAAACAGGATGCTTCTCAGAGCTTTCTGTAATATCTTCTTCTTGAACCTGTTCTTCAGTCGGAATTATCTGTTCTTCTGCAGGTTGAACTTTGGATGCTAGACGCTGTTCAGACCAAGGAGCAATGTCCAGATGTAAAACTTCTTCCTTAAGCAGCTTGCTCAGAACTGGACCTTCAATTTCTTTCAGCAGATTGCTGAAGTTCTGTTGAGCCTATCCATAGCTCTGGTCTTGCAACTTGAAGGTTTCAGCGCATACCCATCTTCTGAATTTTGTCCAGAGGCAGTCTGATACAGCAGGGTCAACCAGTTCCAGACTTGCTTGTTTCAGAGAAGTGATCCACTTCTGTACTTTTGTTTCAAAGTTCAATATGCTGGAACCAACATCTGGATGTTTTGGTTTAGGGATGGCTGTTTTGTGGTTGATGGCAGCAAGACGTTCAAAGACTGTTAAATCAATGACAGTCTTGCTGTGGTCTTCTGACTTGGCTTTTGGTGAGGGAGTGGGAGAGTCAGGAATTATTATTGGACTTGATGGGGAATTTGGTGGAGTTACTTCTGGTGAAGAGGGAAGTTGAGGAATATTCACAATGGTACCAGAGGGTAATTGAATGGCCAGAGGTTGTGGTTCAGGGGATTCAGAGGGTTGGGCCTCAGAGGTTTGAGTCTCAAGTTGTGGAGATTGTTCAGGTTGAGGAGGGGGTGGATTAATTTCTGGTTGAGGAGATGAAGGTAGTGGGATTTCCGGTTCTGGAGAGAGTGGAATTTCTGGTATTGGTGAGATGGGAATTTCTGGTTATGGTTCTGTGTTTGGATTTGGATTTGTTATTTCGGGAGCAGAAGTGTGTTGGTCTATATCAGAAAGAACTTATGCAAGTTCTTGTTCTGGTATGGTTTCAGTATTTGGATTTTGTGGTTGGGAGCGTGATCTTCTGAGGGTTAATGATATAGAAGGGTCAAAATCAAGGTCAAAATCATCGAAAGTTTGAGGTGTTGGGTTTTCAGATGGAGTGGGTATTAGGATAGATGTTGATATAGCAATTGAATCTAAAACTGTTACAGAAGAAGGATTACCTCTCTTCTTAGGAGTCTGCTGAGATGATCCTTCTGCAACAGCTTTTCTTTTCTTTGTCTTATTCAGAACAACCTCTGGAGCCTTCTGTTGCAGATCCTGAATATTCAGATTTGGTGCTGTACCATCAGCTTTACAAGCATCTAGATATCTCAGAATGATTTTTGGTTTAGAGTCAATCTCTGAGAACAGAGGGAAATCATCCAAAGGAACTCTTCTGCTGGAGATTGCATCAAAAGGAGTGACGTTGGGCTCCTTCTTGATGTTCTCTATCAACTTCATTTTCTTCAGATTTTTGGCATTCAGCTGCTTGCCAACAGAAGCTTCCAGAGTGCTTATTTCTTGAGCCTCTGTCAGATGATCAATCAGCCTATTCTCTGTAAGAATATCTGATATCAGTCTTCCTAAGGGTATACAATCCCTTTTTATACGTTCCTCTTCTCTTGTTTCTTTAAAACTTGTTCTGAGATGGTTGAACAGAAGATGAGCCAGATTTATCTTGACCTTCTGAGAGATGAAATAGATCAGCAACTGCTGATCAATATTAATGTAATCAAGAGAGCTGGTAGGCTTCCTGTGGTTGAAGTAGCCCAAAATGATCTTGGCCCAAATTCTGTGTTTGTCTTTCAAATCCCTTATCTTGCTGGAGGGAAGCCCCATAGTGAAGATCTCCCTTGCAATTAGGGCAACATCAGCACACCTTTCTGCCATATCAATGCAACGAACACCACCACCATTGAACCCTATAAGTCTTGCAATCAGGTCTTCAGTAATAACAATCTTCTTCCCCATGATGTAAGACGTGACTTGATGGTTTGAAGAAGAAGCGTGAATCCAAAATTCCTTTACCAGAATAGGGAATGTTGGACCCACCAAATGATCAAAATACTTTTCCCAGCCTTGAGCTTTAATTTCGTCAGATAGATCAAACCCATTCTCCTTAAGGCTGTTGAAATCCACGATTAATTCTGACAGAACCTCTAGGTTTTTGACTGGTGTTAGAAGCGTTCTGAAGGGTACTTCATATTGTTCAGATGAAACAGTTTTCTGGGAACCTGAAGTAGGAATGCTGGAAGAAGCCATGTTCACACGAGGTTTTTGTGAAAAAGATTGAAAGAGTTTTTGAGAAAATAAGAACAATGAAATCAAAAATATTCAGAGAAAATGAAAGTGAAGGTAAAACGTGTAAATGGTGTGAAGTGTGTTTAAATAGATTTCTAAAAAGGTTTTGAAAACATAAACGTTAAGAGAGAGAAATTAATAATGATTATTAGCATTTTATGATAGTTGATTTTAGGGGATTCAGAAAGATATTTGGAATGGTTACCCATGACATGTGTCTCAATGCATCCAATCAGCGCTTTGCCTTTTTCAGAAACGTGAACGCGTGTTCAGCCTCAGAAAATGGCTGATGACTGGATGACACTTGTTTGCTTGAGTGAACAGCACATTTCTATCCTTGAAATGAAGCGCTCAGATCTTCATGGATACATTCTGATACAATCTGCACTTCCAAAATTCTGAAAGAAGATTGATCAGTAGTTCACAGAAAATAAACAAAGTTCTGAAGGTTAAGATATAAAATCAAAACAATTTTATTCTGGACCGAGCTTCATGCTGAGATGTTTCAGAATGAAGTTGAACCTATCTTCAGAAAGTGGTTTTGTAAAAATATCATCCCATTGATGGTCTGTGTTAATAAATTTTAAATTTAAAATCCCTTTCTGAATATAGTCCCTAATAAAATGATGTTTTATTTCTATATGCTTAGCCCTAGAATGTAAAATTGGATTTTTGCTGAGACAAATAGCAGAAGTATTATCACAGAAGATAGGAATGTTACTCTCAAATATATGAAAGTACTCAAGTTAACTTTTCATCCAGAGCATTTGTGTGCTGCATCCAGCTGCTGCTATGTATTCAGCTTCTGCTGTTGATAGAGCAATTGTGGATTGTCTTTTGCTGGACCATGAGATCAGATTTTCTCCCAGAAACTGGCAGCTTCTAGAAGTGCTTTTACGTTCTACTCTGTCTCCAGCAAAATCAGCATCACAATATCCTACTAAGCTGTAATCACTTGATTTTCTATAAAACAAACCCAGATTAGTAGTACCTTTCAGATACTTGAAAATTCTCTTAACTGCTGTTAAGTGAGATTCTCTAGGATCTGATTGGAATCTAGCACAAATGCATACACTGAATAAAATGTCAGGCCTTGAAGCCGTCAGATATAGAAGAGAACCAATCATACCTCTGTAGACCTTCTGTTCTACCTTTTTACTTACCTCTTGTCTTTCCAGAATGCACGTGGGATGCATTGGAATCTTTGATGGCTTACGTTCTGAGAGATCAAATTTCTTCAGAAGTTCTCTGACATATTTGCTTTGATGAATGTAAGTTCCTTCTGGGGTTTGATTGATCTGAATTCCCAGAAAGAATTTCAGTTCCCCCATTAGGCTCATCTCAAATTCTGCCTGCATACACTTAGCAAACTTTCTTCCCAGAGAAGGTTTAGTAGATCCAAATATGATGTCATCAACATAAATCTGACATACTAAAATGTCATTCTTAACTGTCTTACAGAATAAGGTTGTGTCCACTTTCCCTCTGGTGAATTCCTTTTCTAACAGGAAGTTACTTAGTCTTTCATACCAAGCTCTGGGAGCTTATTTCAGACCATAGAGTGACTTCTTTAGTTTGAAAACATATTCTGGATTTTTGGAACTTTCAAAACCAGGGGGTTGGTGCACATATACCTCTTATTCTATATAGCCATTTAAGAATGCACTCTTAACATCCATCTGATACAGAGTGATGCCTTTATTAACAACAAAAGAAATTAAGAGTCTGATAGATTCTAACCTGGCGACTGGAGCAAAGGTTTCTGTATAGTCTATTCCCTCTTGATGACTATAACCTTGTGCTACCAGTCGTGCCTTGTTTCTGATGACTTCACCTTGTTCGTTCAGTTTGTTTCTGAACACCCATTTTGTTCCAATGACGTTGAATCCTTTTGGTTTGGGAACTAGATCCCATACGTCATTTCTTGTGAATTGATTTAGCTCCTCTTGCATTGCTACAATCCAATAATTGTCCAGAAGTGCTTCATCAATTGTTGTTGGTTCAATTAGAGAAACCAGTCCCAAGAGGGGTTCTTTAGAGTTTCTGAAGCTAGATCTTGTTCTGATTGGATCTTCCTTTCTTCCTAAGATTGTTTCTTCTGGGTGATCCATGCTGCTTATGGATGGTCTTTTCCGGAGTTGATCAACAGAAGGTGTTGGATTGCTTGCAGTGCCTCTTTCTGATGTTGAGGGAGTGTCTCTGTTAAGAGCTTCTGATGATTTGTCTTCAGTATCTGTGAGTTCAACTTCCATACCTGCAAGTAATTCATTCTGCTTTGACTTTTGAGAGTCAAGCTTGTCATAAAAAAAAACACTGATTGATTCTTCCACAATCTGTATTTCTATATTGTATACTCTGTACCCTCTTGAGCGTTCAGAGTATCCTAACATAATACACTTTTGTGCTTTAGAGTCAAACTTGTTCAAATAATTTTTTGTATTCAGAATAAAGCAAGTACATCCAAATGGATGAAAATATGAAATGTTGGGCTTTCTGTTCTTCCACAATTCATATGGAGTCTTTTCCAGAATATGTCTTATGGAGATTCTATTTAGAATGTAACACACTGTGTTTATTGCCTCTTCCCAGAAGATCTTAGCAACGTTTGTCTCGTTGATCATGGTTCTGGCCATTTCTTGCAATGTTCTGTTCTTTCGTTCTACAACTCTTTTTTGCTGGGGAGTTCTAGGAAAAGAGAAATCATGCAGAATGCCTTTGTCATTAAAGAATGATTCAAAATCTTTGTTTTCAAATTCTCCACCATGATCACTTCTGACTTTGACGATTCTAAGATCCTTTTCATTCTAAAATTGGTTGCAGAAGGTGACAAACACAGAGTGTGACTCGTCCTTGTGTCTTAAGAACTTTACCCATGTCCATCTACTATAGTCATCTACGATTACTAACCCATACTTCTTGCCACTGACTGAAGCAATTTTAACTGGTCCAAATAAGTCAATGTGCAGAAGTTCTAATGGCTTAGAGGTGGAAACAACATTTTTGGATTTGAAAGCAGGTTTTGCAAACTTGCCTTTCTGACATGCTTCACACAGAGCATCTGAATTGAACTTCAGTTTAGGAAGTCCTCTGACCAGATTGAGTTTGTTAATCTGAGATATTCTTCTCATACTAACATGTCCCAATGTTCTGTGCCAGATCCATTGCTCGTTGTTGACAGACAGAAGACACTTTACATTCTGACTTTTCAGTTCAGAAAGTTTGATTTTATAAATGTTGTTTTTCCTCTTTCCATTAAATAGGATAGTCCCATCTTTCTGACTAACAGCTTTGCATGAATTTTGATTAAAGATTATATCATAACCGTTATCACTTAATTGACTTATGGATAACAGGTTATGCATTAATCCATCTACTAATAAAACATTACTTATATAGGGAAGGTTTCCATTACCTACTGTTCCAGAGCCAATGATCTTTCCTCTCTGATTGCCTCCAAAGCCTACGTGGCCTCCAGGCTTAAGTTCCAGGATTTGGAACATATGCCTTCTTCCCGTCATGTGTCTTCTACTTTGCTGCTAAAGATATCTGCCACATATATTATTTTATCCTTAGGTACCCATATTTTCTTGGGTCCTGATTTGTTTGTTTTACCAAAACTCTGGTTGAATTTTGGTTTGATAGAATAATTACTACTTGTATATTTGATGTCATGTGTGTGCCCATATACAAAGTGTGAATCAAGTGGAGTGCGTTTTATAACTAAATCCATGGCATTCTTTGGTGTAGGTACCTTACCTTGGTATCCTATTCCTTTTCTGTCATTTTTGCTAACTCCATAGATCATTGAAGCCATTTTGCTTCTATCTATGTTTTTAGCTAGAAACTTCTGAAAGCTGTGATCACACTCCTTGATGATCTCATCAGCACTGCTAGGAGTTTCAGGGATTGTCTCTTTCTGAGAGTTTTGCAATAGATTTTCTAATTTTGAAATTTTATCTTTTAACTCAGAATTCTCCAATTTGAGACTCTCAGTCTTATCAGAGTCAGAGGCAAGATTCCTTTTCAGGTTTCTGAATTTGACTCTGATCTGTTGATATCTTTCCAGAATTTCATTAAGGCTTTCAGCTAATTCAGCCTTAGTAAAGTTTATAGCAAAGTCAGGGAATACCTCTTCTGTATATGATTCAGAGTCTGACTCAGAAGCTTCACTGTCTTCTGTTATGTTTTCCATGAGAGCTATGTTTGCTCTCTCATCATCTGATTCTGAGTCAGCTTCAGATGTGTCAGAATCATCCCATGTAGCCATGAGACTTTTCTTCCTTTCCTTGCCAAACTTCTTTTTGGGCTTTTCCTTCTGAAGCTTTGGGAAATCACTTTTGTAGTGCCCTTGCTCGTTACATTCATAGAAGATGATGTCTTTGTTGTTTGGCTTTCTGCTTCCTGAAGAGCCTTCAGATCTTCTGTGTCCAAAGGAGGATTCTGACCTTCTGTATCTGGAGAAGGATTCATTCTGATTCTCTGATCTTCTGGGATTCCTGAACTTCCTTTGCCTCTACTTCCATAATTGGTTCACCTTTATGGAGAGGAGAGATAGTTCATCTTCTTCTGATGAAGACCCATCAGAGGTTTCTTCTACAGCCTGCAAAACCTTGGAGTCAGATTTTCTGTTAGATTTTAAAGCTAATGGCTTACCTTGCTTTTGAGGTTCATCTGCTTCTAGCTCTATCTCGTGACTTCTGAGGGAGCTGACAAGTTCCTCCAGAGAGATTTTGTTGAGATCCTTGGCTAGCTTAAGCGTTGTGACCATTGGCCTCCACTGTTTTGGCAAGCTTCTGATGATGTTCTTAACATGATTAGCAATGGAATACCCTTTGTCAAGAACTTTTAGACCAGCAACAAGAATTTGAAATCTTGAAAACATAGTCTCTATTGATTCACTCTTTTCCATCTTGAATGCCTCGTACTTCTGAATGAGCGCAAGAGCTTTGGTTTCTTTGACTTGAATGTTGCCTTCACACGTCATTCTCAGAGAGTCAAACATATTCTTTGCAGTGTCTTTGTTTGATATCTTTTCATATTCTGAATAGGAGATGGCGCTGAGAAGAATTGTTCTGGCCTTGTGATGATTTCTGAAATCACGCTTTTGCTGATCAGACATTGCTTTCCTGTCAATCTTCTGACCACTTCCATCCACTGGGTGCGTGTATCCATCAGTCACCATGTCCCACAAATCAGCATCATGGGCTAGAAAGAAGCTTTCAATTCTGTCTTTCCAGTAGTCAAATTTCTCTCCATCAAAGACTGGAGGTTTGCCACTGAATCTGTCTCTTTCTTCATTGTTGTCATTGCTGATGTTTTGATGTGGTCCTGCCATTGTGTTTTTCTGACGTTGGATCTTGTACAGACACGGTTAAGTGTTCTGAGCTCAGAACCAGGCGCTCTGATGCCAATTGAAGATGTGAAAAACACAAGAAGGGGGGTTGAATTGTAAAACTTAAATCAAAGGTGCAGACAACACTGTATTTTTATCCTGGTTCGTTTGATCTCAAACTACTCCAGTCCACCCGTCAAGGTGATTTCGCCTCTCTCCAACGAGGTCTTAATCCACTATAATCAACTGATTACAACACCTACTTTAACAACTGTTAAAGCCTTCTCGAGTATAACCACAAACCGGTTTATCTCAAGGAAATTCTCTTACAGATAAATGAACAAAAGTGTGTTAATGTTTTCTAACAAAACTATATATCACAACTGTGATAATACACAATATTAAGCTTAGAATGAACTGGACTGCTAATGCTTTTGAGTAGGCGTGGTTGAAAGCTTTAGCAAATTGTATGAGTGAGTTCGTTTACGTAGGCGTGTATATGTGTGAAGATTATTAGCCTTTTCTTTTCTCACATAGTCTTGTATATATAGCCAAGGAAAAGATACGTTGTTGTCCATAAATCACTTTCAATGATAATAACGTTCTTTCCTTTTTGAGAAGATCTTGTCTTGGAATAAAGCCGTTGGTAATAAATCTGTCTTGAATGCTTAGTAACGCTGACGCTTCAAAGTCTTCTCTGCTTATGGTAATCAGAGTGTTCTTGGCTTTAACTGATTCTGATGCTTCTGAGTGCTGATGACTTGGTAAGGATCTTTGATCAGAGTCAGAGTATTTTATGTGCAGATTCTGGTCATCAGGCTTCAGCGTATGATCTGGTAACTTCAGCGTGTAACACATGTTATTGATCTTCTGATGCTGACATATCTTCTGATGCTGATGTTAATACTGATCTTCTGATGCTGATTCCATCAGAGTTTCTGTAAATACACAACATAATTTTAAGTAGCATATATGTCTTATATATAAATCTTACAATTTAGTTATTCTTGTATTTTGTTATCATCAAAACTCTAATTGAGGGTTGTAGAATCAAACTATGTTCTAACAGGCAGGTGTCCAGCGCCTGATGGATGACAAAGAGATTTTGTTTGAAAAGACTCTCGTTCTAACCATTTCTTACCAAGATGTTTCAATAATAACCATTTCCTCCAATCCTCCCAGGGTCTCCACCAAAAGACCCGTCAGGATTACATCTATTACGAAGGTGACTCCACTGATAATTACCATGCCAGGGCCAATCCCGTACTCCTCAGACAAAACTGTTCCCTGGAACTATGGGGTGACGTCTACTACCACAATGTCAAGCAAGAATGGCTGGCTGTTGAAGACCCGGTTTTTGAGAAGGATGACCCCAACATCAACAAAATAGTGGGAACTAGCAAAATAACAAGAAGTGGAAGAGTGTTCTCCCCTGAGATTTCTCCTCTGAAAACTGTTACCGATTCTGTGATTATTCCTACTTTTATTCCTGCTGATACTACTACTACAATTCCTGTTGTTACCCCTGCTGACACCCCTATCACCGAGTCGACTGAGAATCGGGGCAAAGGCATTTTGGTTGAGCCTGTCCGGATAAAGGTGCAGTCAATATCAATCCCATAGGCTTCCAAGAAAGATATATAAGAAATTTTGAAAATTATAAAGAGAAGCAACTACAATGTAGTCGAACAGCTAGAGCAGACCCCTTCAAAGATTTCTATGCAAGCTTTACTGTTGTGCTCCGAAGCTCATGCAAAGGCCTTGGTGAACTTTCTTAAACTGCCTATGTACCACGGGAAACCTCTGCTGACCAATTCGAAGATTGTGTGGCCAACTTGATAGCTGATAATGGTTTAGGCTTTTCTAATGTTGATCTGACACCTAGAGGGAGGAAACACAATGAGGCATTACATGTCTCTGTCAAATGCAGGGGCAATACTTTGGCCCATGTCCTGGTAGATACTAGCTCATCATTGAATGTTTCGCCTAAGAAGGCTCTGGATATATTAGAATGTGAAGGTTTGACCTTAAAACCCAACAACATAGTGGTAAGGGCCTTCGACGGTTTGAAGAGAATGGTGCACGGGGAGGTGGACATCCCCATTAAAGTTGGAACTCAGACCTTTGATTCCACTTTCTATGTGATGGATATTCGCCCTTCTTATTCCTGTTTATTGAGCTGACCTTGGATTCATGACGCTGGTGCCGTCACCTTTACGTTACATCAGATGTTGAAATACCCAATCAAGGGAAAATCATCACTGTCCATGGAGAGGAGGAATATATGGTCAGTCACCTGAACTCCTTCAGATATGTGGAAATGGATGGTGAATTCATCGAAACTCCGTGTCATCATTTTGAAGAAGTCCCACAGATAGTCGCGGTAACAAAGACTTTTTCCAAATTCCCGAAGATTACCATACCTCTGCTAAAGATGGCTTCTCTAAAAGACGCCAAGGCAATAGTCGAAGAATGTGGGTGTACCATTTGGGGCCAACTCCAGGATATTCCCTACAAATCTGAAAATTTTGGTGTGGGTTTTACTTTAGGATCCCAGAAAGCTGTTCGTCGTGCTCGTGCCGGGGAACCACCTTTACGGATCACTAACCATGGAGTCAACACAATGGAAGATAGTGATGACAGTTATGACCTGGAAGAATGGATTTTCCCAACTATCAGCAGAGGACTCAACAACAGGGAAGCTAAAGAATTTGTCCCTATTACTTTTATCAAACAATAATTGTCTTTAAATTTTTGTCGGACTTGTAATAATTAAACAATTTAGACTTTAAAACCTTGTGTCTTACCCGAGCCACAACGGTCCATTTGTGGGGGTTGTTACTTCATTTTCATATGTTATCAATGAATCATGGACGTTTTCCATGCAAATTTTACGCTCTTTTTTCTTCTTTTTTCTACACTTTTATGTTTTTCAAAGATAGCTATGCTCTTACACACACTCACATATCAAAATGCAGATCCACATCCACTCAGGATCCCATGGGTAACGATTCTGCTATGGCCTATTGTGACTTTGAAAATACGATCTACCAAGCCAAAGACGAAGGTGAGGAAGATTGTGAGGTGCCAGGGGAACTAGCCAGGTTACTACAACAGGAAGAAAGGACCATACAACCCCATGAAGAGCCAGTTGACACAGTTAACTTAGGTACCCAAGAGGATAAGAAAGAAGTCAAGGTAGGTGCCAATTTGGAATGTAGTGTCAAGAAGCGCATAACTCAATTACTACATCACTATGTTGAGGTCTTTGCCTGGTCATACAAAGACATGCCAGGACTCGACGCTGATATTATGGTCCATCGTCTGCCGACAAAAGAAGACTGCCCTCCGGTAAAACAGAAAGTCTGTCGCATGCGACCAGAAATGTCAGAGAAGATAAAGACTAAAGTCATGAAACAGTTCAACACCGAATTCTTATCCGTCACCTCCTATCCACAATGGGTCAACAACGTTGTTCCAGTGCCCAAAAAGGAAGAAAAAGTACACATGTGTGTGGATTACAGAGATTTGAATAGGGCAATCCCTAAGGATGATTTCCCACTTCCCCATATCGATATTTTGGTTTACAACACCGCACATCATAAAGTATTATCCTTCATGGATGGTTTCTCTGGATACAATCAAATCAAAATGGCACATGAGGACATTGAGAAAACAACCTTTGTCATACAGTGGGGCACGTTCTGTTACAAATTTATGCCATCCAGGTAGAAAAACGCTAGGGCAACTTATCAGCGAGCCATGGTGTAGCGGTAGAAATGTTCAAGACTAAGCCATTGGATTGGCTAGACTTATACAAATCAAAATAAAAATCACCACCGCGCTTTATTGTTTCCAAAGGAATGGGAAAAAAGCGAATAACCCAAAAAGAGGGGGAAAGATTCAAGGTAAGGGGGTTGGTTATGTAAAGGGAAGGTATTAGCACCCTAAACATCTACGGTACTCCTCATGAACCTCTTTGAAAAATCTGTATATTTTGGCTATGAAATATGTTGTATAGACTATATGGTGGAGGTGAGAAAAGAAATATTTTTTTTTTGCACCCGCCGCGGTTGTGAATCTTTAGTGCCTACATACCACCTTTTCATGCAATAGGGGATCAGGGTACACGTAGTTCCTCTTTTAAAAATTTTAAAACACAAATGTGTTGGTAAATTTATGAGATAAAACATCATCGTCATTGTCCGTGTGGAAAACATACCTGCTACCCACAATCATGAGAAAGGAGAATTTGCATAATCTCAAAGTGGAGAATATGGCTTGAATTTTAAAATCAGCAATGCCTCACTCAACACCCAAGTGGAAAATATCTCTCTTTACTACATATTGTAGAAGTATAGTTGTTTGCATCACTACAAGGATTGACAAGAGTTCAATCTTTTGAGAAAAGTTTAAAGATAAAAGCCAAAGTGGCAAGATGGTTTGAAATGAGATTGATTGACTTTTAGTCTTCTCACAAAAATGTCAAAGTATTGTTAAGTTTATCGGAGTTTATTTATGAAAATGTTTGAAAATGCATGGACCTAAGTCCAAGTTTATTATAAAAGTAATTCAAGTTTAAAACAAGAAGAATTTTCAAAAGGAGGGAGAAGATTTTTGAAATTAAAGAACATGGGAGGAGAAGAAGAGGCTATCTTAAAGCATAAGGTAAAAGCTAGGGATAAGAACCATATAACCAACAAGAAGCAAATACTTGACACTATGAGCCAAGATAGAATTCTCATTCTTTGGATTGAAACCAAACAAGCAAAAATACTAGACCTCTTGAGAGAACCAAACTTCAAGTGTATTTAGTCTTCACAAAAAATTGGGTAGAGTAACGACTGTATACGGGTGAATTCCAGATTACAAACAAAAGGTGTAATCACAATAACCTGCACAAAAAAAAAACAACCCAATGTTGTGAGGTAAACCACAAGAGCTCCAGACAAAATAATCAGATAAGATCACAAGGTCTCCAATCATAGGCTAAGGTTTCTAATCCTAAATCCAAAAATTCCAATGCTCCATAATGCCAAGGATAGTAACCAAATAGTCCAAGTATCATTAAATATTTTTAGGGTTTATGTTGATTATTAGGTGTCTTTAAAAGAAAAGAAAAGCTCAAGTGAGTAAAATAAAAAA
This sequence comes from Vicia faba, assembly GCA_948472305.1. Classification (NCBI taxonomy): domain Eukaryota; kingdom Viridiplantae; phylum Streptophyta; class Magnoliopsida; order Fabales; family Fabaceae; genus Vicia; species Vicia faba. The sequence continues at coordinate 315,236 of CATIWC010000400.1, forward strand.
AATTACAAGAATATAAAGGGGCTCAAGTGAGCAAAGATGAAAAATAGCATGAAATGTAAATGCTAAAAGTAAATGGTGTTTAAAGTAAGGAACATAAAATAAAAACACAAAATAAAATCAATTATTAGTGATTAGTGGTTAGTTGGATGATCATCTTAAGACTTGCATTTGGAACTCATTAGATGATTAGTAGAACCAAAGCCTCCATACAACAAGTTGCATTTGCTTTTTGTCAAGTATATCATCCATTTGGAATCCTTATGAGTATTATTTAATGATCAATGATGTTTAAGTGATCCACGTTGACCAAAGGTATTGTAGATCCATTAGAGGATTGGTAGAACCAAAACCTCCACACAATGAATCTCAAGGTTATTGGATCAAAGGGATCAAATTAACATAATTGGTCTTGCAAACATAAGTTTGGGCCACAAATGATCATTTATTCAAATCGGGACAAAATTTAGCGCTATATTAAGCAATCGTAAGTGGACTTATATAGAAGTCGCACCTATTTTGAGGCCGGTCAATAGCAATCTATGCACCATTTGTTTTGAGACATGATATAGAGATCACGTTCTAATAACATTTAGTGCAATAAGAAGGGGATGAGATGAAGAGGGATGAGAGAGAATATACAAACCACTTTTGGATTATATTTAATCAAACTATTATTAAAATCATTCATCCATTTTTGTGGAGTTAGACTCAACACCATGGATCCAATGATGTTAATAAAGTTTATGATCAAAAATTTAATCCAAGATCTGCCAGAAAATAATCATAAAATGATATTACATTTTAATGTATACAAAAAGGTTTAAAAATAATGTTTAAAAATAGAAATAAAAGAGAAAAATATCAACTATGTCCAAATTAATCAAGAAATAAAAGAAAGACCATAGAAAAAAAAATCAGAAATGAACTAAAATAATTTTATAAATTTTTTGGAAATTTTTTAAAGTCAGAAACTATTTTTTTAAAATTAAAATAAAGGGGTAAAATAAACCAAAAATGATAAAAAATAGAAAACTCAGAAAAAAAATAAAATAAGGTCACCAATATTTGTCACAATATCATTGGATCATTCCATAATTTTTTCAGAACTTAAAAATGCATAAAAGTATTTTTAAACATTTAAAACAATTCCAATAAAGTCTAAATTTATAAAAAAAATACCAAAACACAAAATTAAATTGTGAAAAAATAAAAATCAGAAAGAGAATAATCAAAAATATTTTTCATAATTTTTTCAGATATTTTGAACTTAAAATGAATTTTCTATGATTTTTTGAAGTTTAAAACAATTAAATATAAAAAATCAGAAAAGAAAATATAAGTAAAAAATATGTGGACCATTGGATGAGAGTCAAAACGCGTTAGTAATCAAATCCAAGGGATCTGGCGCGCTGTACATATCATGGTCATTAGTGAATAAAGCACTGAATCAGAAATAAAACCAGAATTCAAAAATAACAAGTGGCGTGCCATCATTGGTTGGAAGATGACATGTTGGTCATCTTCAACCTCCAGCCAACGTGAATTGCAGGTCTCTCAAACTGTAAAATCAGAAGCTCAGACCTATGCCATTCGCTTCGTCTCTTCAAGACGAAGACAACCACACCCTCGCGCCAAATTTATATAAATTGTAGCTCAAGCAATTTGGAAATAAAGTTTTAAAAAGGGATTTGAAATTTCATGTTCAAAACGTGTTTCCAGTAAGAAGTAAGTGTTGCGACTAGAACCATGGCAATGAGAGCATCACAATGATATCAAAGTTTTGAAGAATTGATTAAGGAATATACCTATTGAAGTTGAGTTGCAGAGCTCTGAAACTGGACTTCTATGGAGCAATATAGGGCACGATTCTTGAATGTAGTTATATGGTTAGCTTCAGGGAAGATCAAGGAAGGTGAATTGATGAAAAAATTGGATTGAAAATGGCTTGAGAATGGATTTCGAAGTTGTTGAATTCCGAGTTAGGGAACAAGTTTGGCAAGGTGATTCTGGCTATCCAAGCTTGAGGAAATGAATGAGGGATGATCCTATATTTATAGGGAATCAAATGGAATGTCCAAGCGTGTGAAATGATGAAGTTTAGAGGGAAATCGTGTGAAGTTGCAAACAAGAAAAGTGTGACTTCCAATTTGATCAAAACTCATCCAAAACACGTGTTTTGTTGTGCTAATCAATTCTGGAACTTCATTAGACATGTTTTGAGGCATAAACGCGTGGAAAACTTGTGATTAGAAGCCAAAACAAAGACTTCAAATTCTGACTTATGGGAAAACTCCAGTTCCAAGTTACCAAGTCAATCCAATGGCATTCTCAGCTCAAGGGGTATTAAGGCATGATTCTTGATGCTTTAGAAAGATGAGGTTACAAGGTTTGCAATGGAAAAAGAATGGAATCAATGGATGCTTGAGCTGAAAGTTGTGTTGAGTCAAAGTTGAAGAAAAAGGGTTAACTTTCCATACTTAGAAATATTTCAAATTCTTCTTCAAAAGTGACATATAATGTCTTGCATCCAAACATAACCTTATACTTGGAATTTGATCTTGACCAAAAAAGATGAAATGAAGTATATCTCTTGAATGACATTTTGGAACTTGAAACTTTCAAAATCTCCAAAAATTAAGAGAGTTATGAATTGTTGAAGTGGGAAAAAAATCATGAAATGACCTATAATCTTTTGTATCCTTAAGGCAACTTCCATCAATTTTATCCCTTTTCACATAAAAGAAGGCATAAATTTCACATCTTCAAGATCATTGTGGAAAAGGAATGGGATAAAGGTGATAAAAATTGACTATGTTATGATCATTTGAATTCACACATGAAAAATTGGGAATTCATCTGGAGGACTTGTAATCTTTCTTTTTCATCAAGTTTCTTCCACATGAAAACTCCTTGGAACTTTTGAAGTGATTTGTTGATAACCCTTTGAAGAGAAGTATGTCTTTAGAATCACTCAAAAATACTAAAAGATGAGCAAGATATGCTTCTTTGAAGTTCAAAACCCTAACTCCTAGATCAAGAAAATGCTTTGAGGAACTTTGACAATTTTGAACAAACTTCTTGTACCAAAACAAATGCTTTGTAAATATAAGTTGTTGAGGATGATAATGAGAACTCATAGAAACCACAACCACTTACATATCTTGATAATTGAGAGAAATATGCACTTGTGACAAATGGGAACAAGACCTTGTCCAACCATGACTATTTTTCAATCAACCCCTTGTACTTTTTGGATCAAATCTTGATAACTTGGAAATGTAGTGAACCAAAATAACCTTTCCATGACATCCCTTCCAAAACAACTTCAATGGTGAGGTTTGAACTTCTCAAGCTTCATTGACTAGGTCATGGAAATAAACTCATGAACCCATGTATCAATTTGCTAAGCCCCATTGCCTTTACCTTCATTGTTGACAAGTAAGACAAACCAACATTGCATTTTATTAATTAAAAGGAAAGTCAAAACAAAAACATGAATGATTACACAAGAAAAAAAAGTCAAGGTGCTTGGTGATTCCTCAAAGAGCAAAGCTAAAGATAGGAAGGAGAACCAAAAGCCCTAATGTGATCTTGTTGTGATTGAATCAATATGGTATGATGAAGGGATCTTAGGGGAAAAATTTGGGTACAACAGCTGCCCTTATTTATCCGGAGATATGAAGGTTAGAAATATTCGTGTCGACGCGATCAAAGATACTTAAATATAAAATAAACCCTATTTTTGGCCCTAAGATGCCATGCAATACTTATGAATATGAGTGCACATGGACAAATCCAAAGGGATGCATAACACCACTGGGGATGTAACAATAATAAAGAAACAAGGGAGAGACCCGACCAGGAAAATAAATCACTGGTGGATCAAAAGACCTAAGCTAGAGAGGATGGTAAAATGGTCAAAGGATACACCAACTCCTACTTGAGGTAAAGCTACCAACCTTCACTGATGGTAGAAGGAAAAGAAATATCAACATCGACGTTCACTGACGGTGAGCTACCAACGTTCGCTGAAGGTAGAAGGAAAATAAATATCATAGCATCGTCGTTCACTGACGATGAACTACCAACATTCACCGAGGGTAGCAAAAAGATAACAAACACCAACTTTCACTGATGTTGATCTACCAACTTTTACTGAAGGTAGAGAGAAAATATATCATAGCATCGCCGTTCACTGACGATGAACTACCAGCGTTCACTAAGGGTAGCAAAAAGATAACAATCATCAACGTTCACTACCAATGACCTACCAACTTTTAATGAAGGTAGAGAGAAAATATATCATAGCATCGCCATTCACTGATGATGAACTACCAACGTTCACTGAGGGTAGCAAAAAGATAACAAACACCAACTTTCACTGATGGTGATCTACCAACTTTCACTGAAGGTAGAGAGAAAATATATCATAGCATCGCCGTTCACTGACGATGAACTACCAACGTTCACTGAGGGTAGCAAAAAGATAACAATCATCGACGTTCACTGCCAATGACCTACCAACTTTCACTAAAGGTAGAGATAAAATATATCATAACATCGACGTTCACTAACGATGAACTACCAACATTCACTAAGGGTAGCAAAAAGAAAGCAAACACCAACTTTCACTGATGGTGATCTACCAACTTTCACTGAAGGTAGAGTGAAAATATATCATAACATCGTTGTTCACTAACGATGAACTACCAACATTCATTGAGGGTAGAAAAAAACAATCATCGACGTTCACTGCCAATGACCTACCAACTTTCATTGAAGGTAGAGAGAAAATATATCATAGCATCGCCGTTCACTGACGATGAACTACCAATGTTCACTGAGGGTAGCAAAAAGATAACAAACACCAACTTTCACTGATGGTGATCTACCAACTTTCACTGAAGGTATAGAGAAAATATATCATAGCATCGCTGTTCACTGATGATGAACTACCAACGTTCACTGAAGGTAGAAAAAAGCTAACAAGTTTCCCTAGAATTCTGGCATTTCGCCTAGAACGGGTCTCAACTTCTTCTTTAACCGAGGCAATTTTCCTGGAAAAGGTTAGATGTAGGCTGTCTCAAACAAAGAGACTTCCACTTGCAAAGATTTCACAACGAGCTATTTCTGCATATTTAAAAGTCTTGCCCTCCACTGGTGTAAATTGACAACGGACTGCAAACTGTCCACTCATAGAGGAGATAGCAAAAAGGTTACGTCAACTTTTATAGGGAAGCATAAGTTGCTCAAATAAAGAGACCTGCTACTTGTTGTCATGGAGGATTGTAAAAAGAAATGACTTTCCGGGGATAGAAATATGGCTTCCTGGGGAAAGAAATATGACTTCCTTGGGAAATAAATATGACTTCCTGGGGAAATGCCATGATATTCCTGCTGAGGGGACAAAGTCTTCTTGTGAAAAATAAATGCACAAACCAAAACTCGAAGCTTTCAAAAATCCAAAGTAAATAATATTGTTGTGGAACCACAGACTCAAACCAAAAATAAACTGGAATTGAATAGTCAACCAAAATACATCCTTTGAGAAATAAACTCAAGAGGGAAAACCAAATCAATCCAAACAAGGAGCTGTATAGGAAGGCTAAAGCAAAAATCTTCCACAAGGGATAACTTAGTGGGGAAATTGAAAGAATATATGCTTTTTGCTCAGGGCCACCACTCTATGGAAGAGAGGACGACGTAACTCTTCAAAACAGGGTGATATGTCAACAAAACATAAAAAAAATGTCAACGAACAATGATTTGCCAATTTTAGCTATGCATGATGTATATATGAATGTATGAGTGTTATCATGCGTATGCTGACAAAACAGATATACAACCCTGGGAGTAACCAAGCAAAACCAACTCTGGCACAAACAAAACTCGGCTAAACCACATCCAGGATGATCCTTCCAAGAAAAAGTAAATTCCAATTGAGGAAACAAAACCTACTTCCTGCTTTAGCTTTACTGGGGAGAAACATAATCCGGAAGTAAACAAAACAAAATGATAAAATAGTACAGATACAGGGATAAAACATCTTTCTCTAGGCTTCATCGGGGGAAGCAAACATTTTCAAAAGTAACACTTCTACTGGGGAGTGCAAATCCAGTCTCAAGTAAAGCAGATAGACACCAAATCATCGAAACATTCATTGGGGAATTCAGGCCTACTTCATCTGGGAGATTAACACCACATCTTCTAAGGGAAAACCATAATACATTCTTCACTAGAGAAACCAGATACCTACGCTCTTCAAGAGTAATTATGGTACCAACTTCTCGAGAAAAAGAACTTCCATTTGACCGAACTCAAACTTCACTGGAGAAATCTCTGATTGAGACTTCTCATCATGAAAATTCAGAAAAGAGGAGAAATGAATCTAAACTTGACCGAGGATATTGGAGTCACGAACCCAATATGGAGAATCATCCTGAGTAAACCTTCCAGAGGGGAACAAAAACTTCTTAAGACAAACTGGAGTTTGTCCATTCCTGGGATCACCATTTATTTGCCATTATTTCATCACAGATTCCAAGGTAAAAGCGAATTGTAAATTATTTTTGAAAAATCGATTTTGTTATTTAATCTTTTTTATTTGAAAGTTATTATCAATAATAAATGGAGTCTTTTCAAGCTAAATAAAATATTAAATACAAAGAATTGGTTAAAAGCTCAAATTTCATTAATAGAATGGTAGTCTGCGAATGGCGAGACTCCATGGATAATTACAAAGTTCGAAAAATGGTAATATATAATGGAAAAGATACATTGAGATACAATGACCACTATCCCCTATAAAAACTTTTGAATTCCTGAGCATCAACTTCTGTTGAAGTTGTAATGAGAATCCAAGAAGATTGTTGCTTCAACGATCAAGTCTTGTCGGATGTAATTACTTGCCAAGAAAGTCCCTAACTTTTGCCTAAACTGCCCTTGCGGGTTTTTAGCTTAGCGGGAAAGTTATTCTGTTTATGTCTCTAATTGTTTCTTAGACCGCCCTTTCGGGTATTCGGCCTATCGAGACACTCTTTTTTTCCTAAGCCGCCCTTTCAGGTTTTCAACTTAGCGAGCCGTTCTTTTATTTCTTTAGGCGAAGTATTTCTTAACTGCATCAGCATTCATGGGACGTGGGAACTCCTCGCCATCCATAGTTTCAAGAATTAATGCACCTCCAGAGAAGGCTTTCTTGACAACATATGAACCTTCAAAGTTGGGAGTCCACTTGCCCCTAGAATCAGTGTTGAAAGACATGATCTTCCTGAGCACGAGGTCGCCTTCTCTGAATTTACGAGGTTTGACCTCCTTATCAAAAGCTTTCTTCATCCTTTTCTGATATAACTGTCCATGACATAAAGCTGTCATCCTCTTCTCTTCGATCAAATTCAATTGGTCAAACCCGTTTTGGACCCATTCAGCCTATGACAACTTGGTTTCCATTATCACACGCAAAGAGGGAATCTCAACCTCGACTGGGAGTACAGATTCCATTCCATACACCAGGGAGAACGGGGTTGCTCCTGTTGAAGTGCGGAGAGATGTTCGATATCCATGTAGAGCAAAAGGGAGCATTTCATGCCAATCCCTATAAGAAACAACCATTTTCTGGATAATATTCTTGATATTCTTATTAGCAGCTTCAACAACCCCATTCATCTTTGGCCTATATGGAGATGAATTGTGATGAAGAATCTTGAATTCTTCGCACAGTTCTGTCATCATTTTATTGTTCAAATTCGAGCCATTGTCAGTGATAATTCTTCTCGGCACACCATACCAACATATAAGATTATTCTTGATGAAGCGCATAACCACCTGCTTAGTAACATTGGCATATGAATCAGCTTCCGCCCACTTGGTGAAGTAATCAATTGCTACCAAGATAAAACGGTGTCCATTCGAAGCTTTGGGTTCTATCATCCCAATCATATCAATACCCCACATAGAGAAAGGCCATGTGGAAGAGATCATATTGAGAAGTGTCGGAGGCATATGGACCTTATCTACATAAACCTGACATTTATGACACTTCTTTGCAAACAATCAGATTCCATTGCTAGCCAATAATAACCTTCCCTTAGCATCTTTTTAGCCATCGAATGTCCATTGGCATGAGTGCCAAATGAACCTTCATGAATCTCATGCATCAACATGTCTGCTTTGTGTCTATCCATGCATCTGAGCAAGACCATGTCATAATTTCTTTTATACAACACATTTTCACTGAGGAAGAAACTGCCAGCCAATCTTCTCAGTGTCTTTCTATCTTTCTTCGAAGCACCAATCGGGTATTCCCGAGTTTGAAGAAAATGCTTGATATCATGATACCAAGGTTTTTCATCTGCTACCTCCTCTGTTGTAAACACATGAGCGGGCCTATCCAGTCGCCGAACCGTAATTTGAGGTATATCATTCAATGTATTCACTTGGTACATAGAAGCCAGAGTTTCCAGAGCATCCGCCATCTGATTTTCATCTCTAGGAATGTGATGGAATTCAACTTTATTGAAGAAGGGTAACAATCTTCTAGAATAATCTTCATAAGGGATCAAGCCGGGGTGACGCGTATCCCATTCTCCTTTAATCTGATTTATTACCAAAGCTGAATCACCATAAATATCTAGATTTTTAATTCTGAGATCAATAGCTTCCTCGAGACCCATGATGCAAGCCTCATATTCTGCCATATTATTAGTACAATAGAATGTTAACCTTGCAGTAAAAGGAATGTGCGATCCATGTGGAGTGACAATCACAACACAAATTCCTTTATCATAAGCATTCACAGCTCCATCAAATATCATACTCCAACGAGATTCAGGGTCAGGACTTTCCTCAGGCAATGGTTCATCACAATCCTTCACTTTCAGGAACATCACATCCTCATCGGGGAATTCATATTCTACAGACTGATGATCCTCCACTGGTTGGTGAGTAAGATAATCTGCCAACACACTGCTTTTAATAGCCTTTTGAGTGCGGTATTCAATATCATATTCAGATAGCAACATCTGTCAGCGGGAAATTCTCCCAGTAAGAGCAGGCTTTTCAAAAATATACTTGATTGGATCCATTTTGGAGATCAACCAAGTAGCGTGATTCAACATATACTGCCGCAAACGCTTTTCCGCCCAGGCCAACGCACAACATGTCTTTTCCATCATGGAATACCGCGACTCACAATCAGTGAATTTTTTACTGAGATAATAAATGGGGAACTCCTTCTTCCCTGTTTCATCTTGTTGTCCTAGAATATAACCCATGGAATTATCTAACATTGTCAGATACATAATCAACGGTCTTCTTTCGACAGGAGGGAGCAAGATAGGAGGTTCAAGCATATATTCTTTAATACTTTCAAATGCCCTTTGGCAGTCATCCGTCCACACACAACCTTGATCTTTCTTTAACAACTTAAATATCGGTTCACAGGTTGCAATCATGTGGGAAATGAATCTGGAAATATAATTCAAACGCCCGAGGAAACCTCTGACTTTCTTTTCAGTTTTTGGCGCTGGCATCTCTTGAATTGCTTTAACTTTATAAGGGTTAACTTCAATTCCTTTCTGGCTAACAATGAAACCCAACAATTTTCCTGATCGAACACCGAAGGTGCATTTATTTGGATTCAAGAGAAGACGATACTTCCTCAAACGCTGAAACAACTTCAACAAATCTTCTACATGCCCTTCTTCAGTCTGGGATTTGGAAATCATATCATCAACATATACTTAGATTTCCTTGTGTATCAGATCATGGAATAGGGTTGTCATAACCCTCTGGTACATTGCACCAACGTTCTTCAACCCGAAGGGCATCACTCTGTAACAGAATGTTCCCCAGGGTGTGATAAACGTTGTTTTTTCCATGTCCTCCGGAGCCATTATTATTTGATTATACCCAGAAAATCCGTCCATGAACGAGAATACTTTGAATTTTGTGGTGCTATCCACTAACATATCAATGTGTGGCAATGGAAAATCATCTTTTAGACTAGATTTATTTATCTCTGTAATCTACGCACATGCAGACTTTTCCGTCTTTTTTCGGTACTGGGACAATATTGGAAATCCATTGAGGATACACTAATGTCACAAGAAAACCATCATTAATCTGCTTTAGAACCTCCTCTTTGATTTTCACTTCCATTTTTGGGTGAGTTCTTCTCAACTTTTGTTTAATTGGTGGACACTATGGCTTCAACGACAAATGGTGCTCTACAATATTTGTATCTAGACTAGGCATATCTTAGTAATACCAAGCAAAAATATACACATACTTTTTCAACAGCTCAATCAACCTGCTCTTCACATCAGGATACAACAATGCTCCAATCTTGACTTCCTTCGGATCTTCTTCTAAACCCAAATTAATCACTTCCAATGGCTCTTTATATGGCTGAATGGTATTTTCCTCGTGCTCAAGCAACCGTGAGACCTCTTCTGGAATATCATCATAATCTTCTTCTTCAGCCCCATACACAGGACATTCAAAGTTGGGAGAGGGTGCAGGGTCATTGTATTCAACGAGTTTTTTAATTAATATGCACATATGATTTATGATTGCTTTTAGAAACTGACACATATACCAAGCGATCATGCAGATTAAATTTCAGTTATTATTTTTTTGAAGGGTTTTTTCTTATTACCATTTTTCGAGAAAAAGCAGAAAATAAAGACACAATTTTGGAAATAAAGACAACTTTTATTATTGATTTTAAAAATCAAATCCAACAGATAAGCCCTACAACATTAATACTTTCACCTTGGGTAGAGTGAAAGCTTTTCAAAAATATTAACAAAACAAATTACTTTGAAACATGTATGCAAGAGGGAACATCGATGGTCATCCAGTTCTGAACCCTAACTCCGTGCGTCACATAATTCGGCCTTTCCTGCTCTGCTTCATCTTCCACAATGGCATTAATCCCGGAAACAATTGGATGAAGATAACCCCTACTACAGAAGATGTCTTGATACTTTCTTGCAGCAGACTTTAGCTTTATCCCCTTCCTTTGTCATTCTTCAAAGAGAACCCCAAGCCAGCTCTGTTCTGGTTCACAAGTGGATCCACAATCCGTCCCCACACTTCACTATGACCCTCACGTACAACCTGTTGTGCATCCTTAAATGAAACCATGGAATTCTCGTTTCCTCTTATATTGTCAATGGATAAGGCTTGGAACTGGGTTCCAACAATAGCTTCATCCGCCTCCACAATGCTGAAAGAGGACAAATGAGATATCAATAATGCTTGTTCCCCATTTAGGATCACTACTTTCCCTTCACGTACAAACTTCAGTTTCTGGTGTAAAGTTGAAGTGACAGCCCCTGCCTCATGAATCCACCGCCGTCCCAACAAACAACTATAAGCGGGAACAATGTCCATGACCTGGAAAGTAATCTGAAACAAATGTGGTCCTATATGAATAGGCAAGTCCACTTCACCAATAACAAATTTCCTTGATCCATTGAACGCTTTCACAATTATGCCACTCGGGCACATAGGTATTCCTTGATATTTGAAATTCATAAGCGTAATCCTCGATATAACATTCAATACGGATCCATTATCAATCAGCACATTGGATAGTGAATCATTCTTGCAGTTTATAGAGATTTGGAGGGCCAAGTTGTGGTTCCTTCCTTCATCTGGAAATTCATCGTCGTAGAAACTCAAGTTATTACATGATGTAATGTTCCCTATTACACTGCTGAATTGGTATATTGGCATATCACTTTCCATAAAATCTTGGTCCAATACCCTCATCAAGGATTCTATGTGAGCAGAAGAGTTCATCAATAAAGCTAAGATAAATATTTTTGAAGGAGTCTGCAGTAGCTGATCTATAATTTTATAGTCGGTCATCTTGATTATCTTAAAAATATCATCCAATTCTTTCTCTAACGCAGCCCCACTAGTCTCACCCGTAGCCTTCTTAGGTTCAACATTCTCAGCAATTTTCTTTCCATCACTAACATCTCTTCGAACAACTGGTGCAAACACACAACCGCTGCGGGTCACCCTACTATTTTAAAAAATATTCCCAACATCAGGCATTGGGTGGATGGGAACTTCCACTCCATCCTCTAAGATTATAGCGTTGTATTTGTAAGGCACAACCTTATCTGATTTGTAGGGGATAGGACCCGACAAACTAATCACCAATGGGGTAACATATGGCTTGCTATAATACTCAACTTCAAGATGGGTGGGTGCCCCAAAACGAGGTACAATTACGTTTACCCCTTTTTCAACATAATCAGTCATTATTGAGTCATTTCTGGAAAACAAATCCTCATCTGAGGAGAAAATACTCATCTGCAGAGACATGCTCTTCATCCGACTCTTCTGTTATCAAAAAAACCTCAACCATATCAACTTCATGGTAATCATCCATTTGACTTGTAACCTTGATAATTCCATTGTCTAACAATAATTGAACACCCTTCTTCATGATTGAACATCCTCGAGAATCTCGACAGCAAACTCGGCAAGATCCATATTGGTGTTCCTCCTGGCCAGCCATATGGCAGAAGGTAGCATGCAATTCCGCAAGGTCTTCATTCATATACTCTATATAAAAAATTATGAATTCTCCAGGACATCCAGAAACCATATTCACCTCCTCTTCATACTCTGCCCTAGGCCTGATTATGTGGATTAAGCCCTCATCCACCATCTCTTGTAAATCAGCCTTTATCTTATCGCAACCCTGTATATATGTACTGCAAATAGCATAACTGGCGTCATCATGCGTATAGTAGATAAATTCACAAAGGTCTGCATGCATTTTCACCAAATATCCTCTAACCATATTAATATCAAAAATTTGGAAGTCGCCTGGACAACCGGCCACCATATTCACAATATTTACTCCCTCATGCTTGGGTAGAGGATTGTCTTTCACATTAGGTCCCACATCCTTGAAAGATAGAACACCAGACTTTACCAACTTCTGCACCTCAGTCTTTAAAGGATAACAATTCTCAACATTATGCCCTGGTGCTCCCTGATGAAAAGCACATGTTTGGTCAGCTTTATAATACCAAGGCAATGGTGATGGTACGACGGGAGGTGGTCGGGTCTGAACCAACTTCTTCTGAATCAATGCCGGTAGTAAATCTATATAGCTCATAGGAATAGGGTCATAACTCTCCCTTCTCTGATTATACCCTTGATTCCCCTGCTGGGATGGTCTTTGATAAGCAACAGTAGTTGGAGCTGCACCCACAACTGGAGTAACTGAGGCGACCTCCTGATGACGCTGATAATTCCTTCTAAGAGTATTAACCCTCCTTTATTGCATAACAACATTTGCATCCTATTCCTTCTTCTTGGTAAACCCATAAGATGGTTTCTTCACACCTCTAGAACTTTCACTCTTCGTTAAACGGCCCTCTCTCACAGCCTCTTCTAAGCGGATACACATTCCTACCATTTTAGTAAAATCATTTGGCGCACTTGCCACCATCCTTTCATAATAGAAAGCACCCAGCGTTTTCAAGAAAATCTTAGTCATCTCCTTCTCTTCCATGGGAGGAATCACCTGGGCGGCTACCTCGCGCCATCTCTATGCACACTCTTTGAACGATTCCCTGTCTTTCTGAACTATGGCCCTAAGTTGATCATGGTCAGGCGCCATGTCCATGTTGTACTTGTATTGTTTGATGAATGCTTCTCCCAAATAATTAAAAGTATGGATATTGGCGCCATCCAAACTCATATACCACTTCAACGCAGCACCAGTCAAACTATCCTGAAAAAAGTGAATCAGTAGACGTTGATCATTAATATGGGTAGACATTCTCCTCACGTACATCATCAGATGAGCACGAGGGCAAGTGTTGCCCTTGTACTTCTCAAACTCCGAGACCTTAAACTTAGTAGGTATCTTAACATTCGGGACCAAGCATAGCTCATTCACATTCTGCCCAAATAGCTCTTTTCCCCTGAGGGCCTTCATCTCTCTTTGCATCTTGTCAATTTGCTCTTGAAAATCATCCATTCTGTTATAAAGACCCAAGTCTTCACTCGGTGGAGGGAAAGGACGATACACATCATTATTAACAAACGGAACCATATTCATCGACGGAGGCACTGCAGGAGCAGCATGCACCACAGGAGGTGCCAGAGTAACAATAGTATGAACAACTGGAGTATCTTGAGGACCAAGATTGAAACCTTCGGGTGGAAAATTCTCTGGCATTCCCCATGGGTAACCTTGAGGCATGTGATTCTGAACATCAGCTGGAGTAGAAGAACAGGAACAGTCGGAGCTTCATTAGTTGCCCTTGTTCGTTGAGGTTGGACACTCAGAGGCTGATTTTAAGCAGCCACCAGAGCTTCCATCAGAGTAGTAAGATTGGCCATGTCGGCCTTCAAAGCAGAAACCTCCTCGCACAACTCGCGGTTCTCTTGTTCTAGGTTGTCCATCTTCTTTCTGAGATTAGCCCGAGTGTTGTAGTGGTGAGTCAGCTTGCTGAACGAAGTAAAGAAGCTTGGTAAGACACCTGGATATGCATAATAAATGCAAGAAATATGTACAATATGATGCATGATATGCAATGCACATGCTTTTATTTAATATTTCAAGGGATTTAAAATTTGTGGACATATTGTAAATATCAAAGTAATAACGTATTTGTAATACTGAAATTTTTATAATAATTCCAAAATAGATTACAAGTTTCAATGATCCCAAGTACAAGATGAAATAAAAATCTAAAACCCTGAGAAGTAAAACTGATAGAGATCACTCTATACGCCGGTGCTTCCCTGTGAGCCTGGCAATCTGAGCCTTCAACCTCTGGTTTTCTTCCGCATGTCTGATGGCAACCTCCTTCCAATCACCTGAATCAGGAAGTGAGTGATCAACATCTAACTGAGGCTTAGGAGAAAATAAATCCCCTTGCCTCTCTATAGTCTCTACTGCTCAACTCTCAAGGATCTCAATCAATTCGTCTTTCTCCTTCAAGCCTGCTCTATAGGAAATCTCTAAAGTTTGGAACTTGTTCTTCCAAGTGTCCTTTTCCCATTGCATCCTAACCAAAGCAAGTTGCAGCTCTTCTAGATCATCTAATAAGGGAGGAGTGGTCTTCACAAATAGATCAGGCATAGGTGTTTCCTAGGAATACGACATCTTCAACTAAATATCTCTCATTCGGACCCACTGAAGATATGGCTCCAAAGAAACAACACCCCTAGGTCCCAAATCCTTCCTACTCTTCTTATGAATGTGACGCCGGGCCTACGTAATCATCTCCCTAGCTTCCCTATTATCTTCTCCATCCTTCAAAAATAAACTACTCAAATGAATGCTA
Source organism: Vicia faba (assembly GCA_948472305.1). Taxonomy (NCBI): domain Eukaryota; kingdom Viridiplantae; phylum Streptophyta; class Magnoliopsida; order Fabales; family Fabaceae; genus Vicia; species Vicia faba. Next base: position 330,565 of record CATIWC010000400.1, read on the forward strand.
TTTGGTTTATCCCTCATCGAATAACCAAGCCGTCGTCGTGCAAGAACATGGTTATAGTTAATTCCTCCCTTTGTACCAAGAAGAGGTACATTGGGGAAACTACCACAACTGTCAATAATCTCTATATCCTGGTAAGCTCGATGATACCAATAAATATCCGAATGAGTAAGTTCCATGATCTTAGGAGCCCAACAGGGTTCCTTCTTGACATTCCAAAAAGCATCAGACTGAGGCATATGAGAGATGAACCACCGGTACAACAGAGGCGTGCAACAGATAATCATCCCCCATGGTAAGAATTCCAAAGATGAATAGAGTAATAAGCATCACCCAACAAGGTAGGAATTGGGTTTCCAATCATGAAGATCCTGATAGCATTAACGTCAACCAACTTGTCCACATTGGAAAATAAGAACAACCCGTAAGCAAGTAGAGCAAACATGGCCTCAAAAGTGACTGTACTCTTCATTCTAGCAAAGTAACGAGCTTTCTCCAATAAGAACTGAGCTGGTAATTCTCTAATCCCTCCTTTATTAGTCATATGGGCTTCCACCTCAGACTTCCCCAAATGAATCAAAGCAGCAATCTCATGTGGTTTTGGCTCACCCTCCAAACCAGTAAAAGGAACACGACCGATAACAGGTAAATCCAACAGATAATAATACTCCTCCAGTGTAGGCATCAACTGATAGTCGGGAAAAGTAAAGCAATGATACATCGGATCATAGAACTGGACCAAGGTCGAGAGAATACCCTCCTTCATCTTCAGCTTCATGAGAGGAATAATGGATCCATACTTCTTCTAAAAGTCTGCAGAACACTCGATCTCGGGAATTAGACTGATCAACTCATCTATCTTGGGATCCTGGAAATTATACTTCCCGGTCTTTCTCTTTCCATAATCCATGGTTAAAAGTACCTGAGATATTCACAAATGGTCAACTTTTAAATCCCTTGAAATAAGATCTCTCCAAAAGATGTTTATGAGTGCATGGATGCATGATGCAGCAATCACACACAAGATCACACATATAGGGTTCATAGGTTCAACATCACGAGCATGAGGTTGAAGGTACTACCCATAAGGTATTGGCCTAAAAGTTATCACCTGCCGAACAAGGTTCTAGAGGTTCCCAGAGTCTACATCCTTCCTTCGGATATTACCAACTTCCCGATTAACTCGGTAATTAGTAATATTCTCAAGAAAAACTCGTCCAAGCGTAGTATCGCGTGACAAAAATTTCTGGATTACTCTGTTATAGCTTCCGCACTACACCTAAAATGCCAATATGGTTTAGGTATTCTACGGTCCTCTGTTTCAGCATGCTCCCAGGTCAAAAGCAGTATGTCTTCCCGATTACTCGGTAAACGACACTACAGTCAAAGGGGCCTCCACTGAGTGGGGGATCTGATGCCTCCTTTTTTGGGATTACTCCCTCAAAGTTAACACGATTATACCGCCCGTCCTATCTTAAAGTTTGCCCAAGTCTGGGTATAGGACTTATAAGTAATCACCAAGCACCCTTAAAACTAGGAAAATCCAGACAAACATATATACAACATATAACCAAAAAACAATAATAACACATATACAGATACTTCAAAAGATAGGCTCAACCCACTTAGGGATGGACAAACAAAAGGTCAATTTGTCCCCAGTGAATTCGCCATTTTTCTGTAGCGGTAGAAATGTTCAAGACTAAGCCATTAGATTGACTAGACTTATACAAATAAAAATAAAAATCGCAACCGCGCTTTATTGTTTCCAAAGGAATGGGAAAAGAGTGAATAAACCAAAAGAGGGGGAAAGATTCAAGGTAAGGGGGTTGGTTATGCAAAGGGAAGGTATTATCACCCTAAACATCTACGGTACTCCGCAGGAACCTCTTTGAAAAATCTATATATTTTGGCTATGAAATATGTTGTATAAACTAGATGGTGGAGGTGAGAAAAGAAATATATTTATTTATTTATTTTGCACCCGCCGCGGTTGCGAACCTTTAGTGCCTACGTACCACCTTTTCGTGCAATAGGGGATCAGGGTACACGTAGTTCCTCTTTTAAAAATTTTAAAACACAAATGTGTTGGTCAATTTTATGAGATAAAACATCATCGTCATTGTCTGTGTGGAAAATATACCTACTATCCACAATCATGAGAAAGGAGAATTTGCATCATCTCAAAGTGGAGGATATGGCTTGGATTTTAAAATCAATAATGCCTCACTCAACACCCAAGTGGAAAATATCTCTCTTTACTACATAATGTAGAAGTATAGTTGTTTTCATCACTACAAGGATTGACAAGAGTTCAATCTTTTGAGAAACATTTAAAGATAAAAGCCAAAGTGGCAAGATGGTTTGAAATGAGATTGATTGACTTTTACTCTTCTCACAAAAATGTCAAAGTATTATTAAGTTTATTGGAGTTTATTTATGAAAATGTTTTAAAATGCATGGACCTAAGTCCAAGTTTATTATAAAAGTAATTCAAGTTTAAAACAAGAAGAATTTTCAAAAGGAGGGAGAATATTTTTTAAATTAAAGAAGATGGCAGGAGAAGAAGAGGATATCTTAAAGAATAAGGTAAAAGCTAGGGATAAGAACCATCTAACCAACAAGATGCCAATACTTGACACTATGAGCCAAGATAGAATTCCCATTCTTTGGATTGAAACCAAACAAGCAAAAATACTAGACCTCTTGAGAGAACCAAACTTCAAGTGTATTTAGTCTTCACAAAAAATTGGGTAGAGTAACGGCTGTATACGGGTAAATTCCAGATCACAAACAAAAGGTATAATCATAATAACCTGCACACAAAACAAACAAACAACCAAATATCTTGAGGTAAACCTCAAGAGCTCCAGACAAAATAATCAGATAGGATCACAAGGTCTCCAATCATAGGCCAAGGTTTCTAATCCTAAGTCCAAAAAGTCCAATGCTCCATAATGCCAATGATAGTAACCAAATAATGCAAGTATCATTAAAGATTTTTAGGGTTTATGTTGATTATTAGGTGTCTTTAAAAGAAAAGAAAAGCTCAAGTGAGCAAAATAAAAAAATTACAAGAATATAAAGGGGCTCAAGTGAGCAAAGGTGAAAAATAACATGAAATATAAATGCTAAAAGTAAATGGTGCATGAAGTAAAGAACATAAAATAAAAACACAAAATAAAATCAATTATTAGTGATTAGTGGTTAGTTGGATGATCATCTTGAAACTTGCATTTGGAACTCATTAGAGGATTAGTAGAAGCAAGCCTCCACACAACAAGTTGCATTTGCTTTTTGTCAAGTATATCATCCATTTGGAATCCTTATGAGTATCATTTAATGATCAACAATGTATAAGTGATCCGCATTGACCAAAGGTATTATAGATCCATTAGAGGATTGGTAGAACCAAAGCCTCCACACAATGAATCTCAAGGTTATTGGATGAAAGAGATCAAATTAACATACTTGGGCTTGCAAACATAAGTTTGGGCCACAAATGATCATTTATTCGAATCGGGAAAAAAATTAGCGCTATGTTAAGCAATCGTAAGTGGACTTATATAGAAGTCTCACCTATTTTGAGGCCGGTCAATAGCAATCTATGCACCATTTATTTTGAGACATGATATAGAGATCATGTTCCAACAACATTTAGTGCAATAAGAAGGGGATGAGATGAAGAGGGATGAGAGAGAATATACAAATCACTTTTGGATTAACTTTAATCAAACTATTATTAAAATCATTTATCCATTTTGTGGATTTAGACTTAACACCATGGATCTAATGATGTTAATAAAGTTCATGATCAAAATTTAATCCAAGATCAGCGAGAAAATAATCACAAAATAATATTACAAAGTCAGAAACAAAAATAAAATAAGGTCACCAATATTTGTCACAATATCATTGGATCATTCCATAATTTTTTCAGAATTTAAAAATGCATAAAAGTACTTTTAAACATTTAAAACAATTCCAATAAAGTGTAAATTTGTGAAAAATACCAAAACACAAAAATTAAATTGTGAAAAAATAAAAATCAGAAAGAGAATAATCAAAAATATTTTCCATAATTTTTTCAGATTTTTTGGACTTAAAATGAATTTTCTATGATTTTTTGAAGTTTAAAACAATTAAATATAAAAAATCAGAAAAGAAAATAAAAGTAAAAAATATGTGGACCATTGGATGAGAGTCAAAACACATTAGTAATCAAAACCAATGGATCTCGCGCGTTGTGCATATCATGGTCATTAGTGAATAAAGCACTTAATCAGAAATAAAATCAGAATTCAAAATTAACAAGTGACGTGCCATCATTGGTTGGAAGATAACATATTGGTCATCTTCAACCTCCAGCTAACGTGAATTGCAGGTCTCTCAAACTGTAAAATATGAAGCTCATACCTATTCCATTCGCTTCGTCTCTTCAAGATGAAGACACCACACCCTCACGCCAAATTTATATAAATTGTAGCTCAAGCAATTTGGAAAGAAAGTTTTGAAAAGGGATTTGAAATTTCATGGTCAAAACGTGTTTCCAGTAAGAAGTAAGTGTTACAAGTAGAACCAGGGCAATGAGAGCATCACAATGATATCAAAGTTTTGAAGAATTGATGAAGGAATCTACCTATTGAAGTTGAGTTGCAGAGCTCTGAAACTGGACTTCTATGGAGCAATATAAGGCATGATTCTTGAATGTAATTATATGGTTAGCTTCAGGGAAGATCAAGGAAGGTGAATTGATGAAAAAATTGGATTGAAAAAGGCTTGAGAATGGATTTCGAAGTTGCTGAATTCTGAGTTAGGGAATGTTGTACCCCAAAATTTGCCCTCTCATTTTATCAAGATTTTCCTCACAAGGCTCTTTGGACTCAAGGCAAGATTAGGGTTTGCTCAGCTCAAGACATCTCCTTGCACTGTTGACCTGAAATTAGGGTTTGAGTTTGCACAGGGATTTTTGGACTTTTAATGCCTCATATGACTTTCATACTTCATGTTGGACCTCTTGGATTACTCATATCAAGTTTCAAGCCTTTAATCACATTTTTGCCCAGTCAATTGGACAATTGACCTAAAAATCAGCTGTATTGGGGAAAAAGTCAACCATGGCCAATTTACAGTCAAACCTCATAATTATTTATCCACGTCAATAGTATAGACTTGTATGAACCATTTGATCAAGTTTGGACCACAACTCCTCATGAAATTTGATCAGATCATCAAAAGGGCAAAATGGTCAAAATTAGGGTTTTGACTGGAGAAAGGAAATTTCTGATTTTTCACCTAGCCAATGGAAAATTGGGTTCAAGCATGGTTTCAAGAACTCAATGGCACAATCTTGACCTAATCACAAGGTTCAAAAGATCTCAAATGCATTGAATTGACAGATGAATTTTCCAGTCAACTGATAAAAAATCAACTGTACACTGAAAAGTCAAACTTTGACTTTTTGGTCAAAATCAAGTTCCAAGGGTCATATTTCATCAAGATGTGTCAAAACATGAAACTTGTGCACCAAGAAACTTAAATTTGAAAATTAGGGTTTAAGTTTGAAAAATTTCATAACTTAGAATTTTTCTAAGTTATGAAAATTTCTTATTTTTTCCCAACTTTTTCACCATGATGAAATTGGATTCAAACAAAACTTCCAACATGAAAGTTGTAGTCCTCCACAAAATCTACAACTTTGTTTCACAAAGATTTCCCAAAAGATGATTGGATCTCAAGTTATGATTTTGTGAATAAGGGTCCATAAACTTTTTAACTTAGTGAAATTTTGCCCTAGTTTAGGCAGATTTTTGCCCTAACTTCATGGTAATTTTTCACATAGTTCCAAGAGGAATCTCAAGATTTATTTCAAAGATGGATTGTAGAGCATGTTACAAGCTTTCCAAAATGTTACAGAACTCTCAAAGATCATTTATGGTTAGGGAGAAACGAAGAAATGAAAATGGCATTTTATCACTTTTGTTCAAGGCATTTTTCACATTGATACAAGTTGCAAATCTGTCCTAAGCATGCTTGTACTTGGTTTACAGGTTATAATCCTTTCTACACTCCTTAATTTAATGCAAATACATTGGACAATGGCTTTGTTCTGAGCTATGAAGCATTGCACAAGGAATTATTCCAAAAATGGCAAAAAGTTTACATTGCTACTTTGGTAAAGCATACTTTTAGCAACTTTATTTATCATGAGACATGGACCTAATCTCTTGCTGCAAACAAAGTCCACTAATATCAGGCAAAGTTCACCAACTATGTGCAGCTAAGGAGCAGGCCTGGACAGGCTTTGGGCATTGTCATCTCACCTTTTCTTCAAAAACAAGCCAACTTGCAAAACTCCACACCACTTGTGTATCTGATAAAACCAAGCCTTGGCATTATTCTAGACAATCTCAGCATATTGTAACAAGCCTAAAGCATGAATTTACAACATCTAAAACACTCAAATACACCAAAAACACCATTTCTACCCAAAACATGGCAACCTCTGCAAATCACAAGCCATCTCCATATTGCCTCGTGCGTTTTGCTCTGAACCACTTCAAAAACATTCTATACCTCACATCCAAGCTATCCAGGCCCCTGTCCAGCAACGGTGAGCCCTGTTTCGAGCTTCACCATTTCCATTTTCTGAGTTTGCAGGTTGACTTCTACAAGGAGTTCCAGGAAACTTCAAAGCAAGCTGAGCAATGGGAAAGGTTGAGGGAACTTCAAGCAAGCTCATACAACCTTCAGGCCTCATCCAAAGTTGCTACATTTCCATATCCAAACTCAACTAAACAAGGTATTTGTCAAGTTTCTATCTCTCTATTTAGACATCCTTAGGCTTAGGTTTGTGAAGCAAAAATGTAGTCCTTAAGTTGCTTGAGCTGTACATATGCATAGCTTCCATTTATATTGACTGAGCTAGGAGTATTTGATAGTTGAAGTTGCTGAAAATTTTAGGTTAGAAATTAGGGGTGATAAAATTCTTCTTGATCTTTGAGAGTTAGGTCATGTTTTTTATATCAATGGAATCGTGACTAAAAATGTTACAAGTTTCATGTTGCAAGATTTCGTTTTTATGCACGTATGCAAGAGATACAGGTTGAGGAAGAAACGCGCGCAGGATGTGTCTCAAGGTCAGGGATGAAGTGGTTCTGGGCCGAGGCGCTTGGGCTTGCTTCTATTTGCACCTCCCATTTTGCTTTTACACCCCCATGAGCATTTTCTTTTATTTTTTATATTTTCTTGCATAATTTATATTTTCTGACTTTATTTATTTTTCTAAATATTTAAAATCACAAAAAATATTTTCATAATTTTTCACATTTTATTTTATTATTTTTATTATTTTCTTGGCATAAAAATAGTTTATTAAATAACAATATACTTTATTTTCTTAAATAAAATTGTAAATAATATTAAAATACTTAAATATTTTATTTTATTATATTATAAATATAAAATATTATTTTCTCACATATTTTAATTTTTAACATTTTTGTACATATTATTATTATTATTATTTTTGAATAAAAAAATAAATAATATAAAGCATAATTTCTTTAAAACAAAATTAGGTTTTTTTGCCCTTTCAAAAATAATCATTTTATTTTCTTATTTTTAAGACATAAATAAATTTATTTTCTCATACATAAATAAATACAAAAAAACATTTCTTGCATATTTATATTTTATTGCATATTTAAAGAATTGTTTATTTATTTATTTGTACAAGAATTCAATATGGTTGCAATAGTTTTAGGGTTTTATTTTTGTGCAATATCCCCTATTAAAAACTTGTATCCCCCTCTCCATAATAATGTTGTAATAGTTTAGATTTACTTTACGAATTTTATTGCTTTCATATGCCATAATAGTAAACTATGGTTTTGTATGCAAAGACCAAAAATCAAAACAAATAGCATGACTTAATTCAAGACAAAAATGCATGAAAAATGACAACACATCTCACACAAGCACCCTAGGGTTTCATCCACTTTGTTGCCTTAAAATGGCCATGGTATGCATGCAAGGTATCTTGGCAAAACAACAAAACAAAATATCATAGTCCCTCGATGACGCTATCAAAATGTTGCCCAAAAACAAATGATCGTAGTCCCTAAAACTTGCTAAGATACTTGGCACCATTGCTATCATGGTCATACAATGACCCACGCCCGTCCCGTTTAACATCCAAAGATAGGGTTTTTTACCAAATGCAATGGTAAAACAAAAATGTCCAAGGAATAAAAATGTGTAGGAAAGACTTTTGAGTAGGGAAGATAACTCCTAGTTACTTGATCTCTTTCAAACAATCCTTGCTATTTTCAAATACACATACACAATTTCAAAACATTTTCAAACAACTTTCAAACATTGAAACATTTTTCAAAAGACAAACATCTTTGTATACATTCTTACAAACAAGAATCATTACAAAGATTTCCTAAACAACGGCCTCTTTTCAAAATACTTTCAAAATCACACAAAGCACCATTTCAAACAATTGGAAAAGCAAAGCAAGTGATCTAAAACAAGTAACTAAGAGCCCATGGAAAACCATGGATGAAAAGGGTGCTAGCACCTTCCCTTTTCATAATCTACCCGCCGAACCCAAAAACAATCTTAAAGGTCTTTCCTGTGCTTTTTTACCTTTCCTTTTGGATAAAATAAAAGTCGGTGGCGACTCTTGCTAAAACGAAACATTTGCGAACACAAACGCAAAACCTCAAGTCAGTTCTCCCACCGCATCACAGAACTGGCGACTCTGCTGGGGAATTGTATAAAAGTGGAGTTACCTTAGGGTTTAGATCACCTTTACATGCTTATCTTGCTTGACTTGCATGCTTTACACTTTGGTTCTATTATTTGGGTTTGAATCCTCTACCCGGATTTGGGAAACATTCATAGGTAAATAGCAATACATTGTGGAAACTGTGCGGGGTATACCGACATGGTCAAAGCAATAGCTATATTAGTGCGACATATTTGTGGGTACCGGTAGCCTTTGAGTCAATCAAAGAGAATACGGGGCCGCTGAGTGATGTCATGAAGCACTTATGGACTTTTAGAACCTTTACTTGACCAACTTGGCCTTTTAGGATGTAGTGAGATGACCGGCTTTGGTACAGTCCGAAGTTGGTAGATACTCGATACTACACTCATTGAGGGTTGTTTTCTTGGAATATTTTGGTCGCCAGTAAAGTGGCTAAACTGAAACAATGAACACAGAAAACAATCCTGTGATATTGAGCTCCTTAGAACCCGATTACTATTTATAGGACAGGTTAATCCAACTAAAACTTCAAGAGGGTATTTACCTATGAAACCCCATGCAAGCCTGAAACTAGGAACTTGTGTGATTTTTTTGTACATATATACTTGTGCATAACATCATGGACATCATGAAGCATAATATGCATCCACTAACCATTTCAAGGATTTGGATTTTCATCTTTGTTCCTGTTTTGTAGGTAATGGATTCACTTCGCAGGAAAACTATCCAAGTGAACCTTGTAAGAATTCCTCCTCAACTCAAGGAGCTAGCTTCAAGGATTCCTGATAATTCTCCATTCCCCGAGAGGCACGGTTGTCTTTTCAACTTAGTCAACACCAACACTGAGGAAGACATGGTGAAAGTTCTCTTCCAGTTCTTTGACCCCCTACACCACTGCTTCACATTCCCTGATTACCAGCTTGTGCCTACTTTGGAGGAATTTTCTCAACTCTTGAGGATTCCTATTCTCCATCAACTACCTTTCAACGGTACGGAAAGAGATCCAAATCCTGAAGATGTTGCTCAAGCCTTGCACTTGTAACCATCTGATGTCATAGGCCATTGGGAAACTAGAAGTGGTGTCAAGGGTTTCTTGGCAAAGTTCCTGAAAGCTCAAGAATGCTGGAATTAACTAGACCTGCAACCTTTTGAGGAGATTGTAGCTCTTCTCATCTATGGGTTGGTCTTGTTCCCAAAACCTGACCAACTTATAGATGTGAGTGCTGTCAAAATCTTCATAGCTCGCAGCCCGGTGCCTATATTGCTTAGGGATATCCTCCACTCTTTTCACACTCGTACAATGAGGAAAAGAAGTGTTCTCATGTGTTGTACTCCTCTACTGGTAAGATGGTTTATTTCTCATCTTCCCCAACCAGTTTTTAAGAATGAGCAAGGTTTGAAGTGGTCACAACGGTTGATGACCCTTACCCATTCAGATATTCATTGGTGTTCTCGATCAAAAGAGAATGTCATCATCATTGACCGTTGTGGGGAATTCCCTAATGTACCTCTACTTGGCATTAGGGGAGGCATCACCTACAACCCCTGCTTGGCTCTGAGACTGTTTGGGTATGCCCGAAGGGATGGTCCACATGACATGCTGATTCCAGACTTGGTTTTTGACTTCGACAACGACGATCAAGGACTTTGACAAAGCTTCATCTAAGCTTGGAGGATTCCCAACAAGGTGGACAGTAAGACCTTGGGACACAAGAATTCCATCCCTCTTGAGCCTTACCTCAAGTGGGTACAAACCCGCGCCCTAAGTCTTATGATGCCTTACCCCTACATTCTACCTGTAATTATAGAGCCTGTTATGGATGGAGAGATTCCATACACCCTCCTACATCCTGACATGCCAACATCACTTAAAGATTTACAAAGGAGTTGGATACAGCTCAAGGGAGAGCGCGACACTTTCGAAGCCAAATTCTACGCAAGCGAGAAAAAGGTTTTGGAACTTACTCGTCAACTTTACGAAGCGCACTCTCAACACCTACATTTCACCAAAAAGGATGCGCAACGTCTTTTTACCTTAGAATTTTGTATTATTTTGCCTATGGGGCATTGATGTACTAAAAAATTCTATCTTATTAATATGACGTGTGTTCCTTTTTTGTTTAAAACAATTTTGAATTTATGAATCCTTGAATGCATTACATGAATACATATCATTCATCATATGCATAAACAGGTCTTCACACCAGGTTTCCTCATCTCTCTGTTGTTTATTTCAGCAAGATGGATATTGAACAGACGGTCAAAGACTTGCAAGCGCAGAATTCACAGTTTCAACAGCTACTTCTGACCTTGGCCAAGGGGCAGGAGGAGCTCAAGACCTTGCTAGAGAAGGAAAAAGATAAAAATAAAAAGAAGAGAGTTGTTGTGGCTACCTTGGGCAGAAGATTTGAAGGTCAATCCATAAGGGGTAGGAAAAGGAAAGGGAGCTGCAGTACCATCTGATTCTGAGGAAGAAGAAGAAGAGGATGAAGACTATTCTGAATAGCATTACCCTCATACAGATGACAAATACAAAAACTTGGAAGAACGTCTGGCAGCTATGGAGGTACAGAGAGTGCATGGGCTGGACTTTGAAGAGTTAGGGCTAGTTTCTGGAATTGTAATCCCTCCTAAATTCAAAGTACCTTTGTTTTCTAAGTACGATGGGTTGTCTTGTCCCATGATGCACCTACGATCTTATGTTAGGAAAATTCAACCACATTCTTCTGACAAAGACCTGTGGGTCCATTTTTTCCAGGACAGTTTATCGGGGACACAGTTGGATTGGTTCTACCAGTTGGAGAGGGTTGATGTGCATAATTGGGAGGATTTGGCAGCCTCCTTCTATAAGCAGTATCAATACAATGCGGACTTAGCACCAACCCGTACTCAATTACAGAGTATGGGCATGGTCTCAAATGAAGGCTTAAAAGAGTATGCCCAGAAATGGAGAGACTTGGCGGGACGAGTACAACCACCTTTATCTGAAAGAGATCTTGTGGATATGTTCTTGGGGACTCTGTTAGGTCCTTTCTTTAATCACCTGATTGGAAGTTCGTCTGCAGGGTTTACCGAGTTGATTCTAACTGGTGAGAGAGTTGAAGCCAACATAAAAAGCGGGAAAATTCAAAAGGATGCATCTGCTTCCGCTGCCATCAAAAAGACTTTTCCAACAAATAAGGAAGTATCAGCTGTCTACTCCCAAAGAGGTCAAGGAAGAGTTGAGCGCCGGCCAGCGGTGGGGGCCGTAATGATTTAGAAGTCTGTAGCTGATCAGCCCAGAAACAATCAACCAAGAACCAACCAAGCAAGGGTGGAAAGGCTTGTACGACAATTCACCCAGATAAACATGACTCCTGCTCAGGTTCTACCCCATCTCTTGAAGTTAAACCTTGCCAATCTGAAAGAGGCCCCGAAGAATCTGAATACAGCTTCTCCTTACTACCATTCGAACGCCAAGTGTGCTTACCATTCAGGGAGTATATGGCACGACACCAACAATTGTTGGGCCCTTAAGAATAAGATTCAGGATTTGATAGACGCTAAAGAAGTTGAATTCGATGCCCCTGAAAAGTCGAATGTAATCTCTGCTCCAATGCCAAAGCATTGCCACAATGCTCATGTTGTTGAGGAAGATCTTTTTGTTGCTACTGTTGATGATTTGATAACTCCGCCACCAATAATCAAGTTGAATTTGCTGAAGGCTGGTATTTTACTAGGTTGTGAAGAAGATTGCTGCCTTTGTTCATCCTTACCAACCGACTGTCCATTGTTGAAGTTAGGCATCCAACGCCTAATGGATAAACAAGAAATCCTTTTTGAAAAGACTCCTGTTACACTGACTCATGTCAATGATGTTTCAATAATAACAATATCCGCCAATATTCCCAAGGTCTCCAAAAGACTTGTAAAGATTACATCCGCTCTAAAGATTGCACCTTTGAAGATAACCATGCCCGGGCCCGTCCCGTACAAGTCCGACAACTCAATACCATGGAACTATGGTGGAGAAATCTACTACCACGGTATTAAACAAATTGAATCAACTAAAGAAAGTTCTGATGAAGAGACTTCCGACATTGGAAACATTGTCGGAATGAGCAAAATCACTCGCAGTGGAAGAATTTTCTCTCCAGAGATTGCCCCTCTAAAGGCAATCTTTGGACCCTCAGCTGCTTCTAAGGTTACTCCTGTACCGGTCAACATATCTGCGAGAAATCCAATTATTGAAGAGGTTGTAACCCATGTGGTTGTCCCCTCTGCTGCTACTGATGATAGAGGGAAAGGGATCCAAGAAGAGCCCGTCAGGACGAGGGCTCAGCCATTGGTCATCCCTGAAACCTCTCAAAAAGAAATGGAAGAGATTTTGAAAATAATCAAGAAAAGCGATTATGATGTTGTGGAACAACTGGGGAAAACCCCCTCAAAGATCTTTATGTTGGCCTTGCTGCTTTGTTCAGAAGCTCATGCTAAATATTTGATAAGATTCTTGAAGACGGCCCACGTGCCACAGGAAACCACTGCAGATCAGTTCCAGGAATGTGTAGCTAGCTTAACAGCTGACAATGGTCTAAGATTCTCCGATGCCGATTTAAAATCTAAAGGGAGAAAACATAATGACGCTTTGCATGTCTCGGTGGAATGCAAAGGGACTACTCTAGCACACGTACTGGTAGACACTGGTTCATCGCTGAATGTATTGTTGAAGAAAGCCTTGGATAGACTGGATTGTGAAGGTTTAATCTGGAAGCCCAGCAATATCATTGTGAGAGCCTTTGATGGTTCTAAAAGGATGGTCCACGGGGAGGTGGACATCCCGATTAAAGTGGGAACTGAAACCTTCAACTCCACATTCTATGTGATGGGCACCCGTCCTTCCTATTCTTGCTTGTTGGGAAGACACTGGATTCACAATGCTGGAGCCGTCACTTCTACTCTGCATCAAATGCTCAAGTACCTTGTCCAGGGAAAAATTATAATTGTTCATGGCGAAGAGGAATACATGATAAGCCATCTAAATTCATTCCGCTATGTAGAATTGGATGGTGAATTCATCGAAACCCCTTTCCAGCATTTCGAAGAGGTGGCTCAGGAGATTGCGGAAACCAAGACATTGTCTTATGTACCCATGATTAACAGACCTCCGCCTCAGATGTCGTCTCTCAAAGATTCAAAAGCTGTGATTGAAGAAGGAGGAAGCACAATCTGGGGGAAACTTCCAGACTTTCCTTTTAAATCAGATAAATTCGGTTTGGGGTTCACTTCTTCTGCTCAAAAGGCTGTGCGCCGCTCCCGTGCTGGAGGGCCACCAGTGAAGATCACCCATCATGGAGTCAATGCTCTGGAGGATAGTGAAGAGGAGAGCAACTTGGAAGACTGGATTTTCCCTACTGTTGACGGAGGATTGTGCAACTGGGAAGAAAAAGACTTTGTTCCGATTACTTTCACACCGCAATAATTTATCTTTCAAACATTTCTGTTGGTTTGTAATAATTCTCAAACTATTCGTACAATTTTAACCTTGTGCCTTACCCGAGGCACATAGGTCCATTTGTAAGGGTTTGATTTTTCATCTTCATATGCCATTTTAATGAATCATGAACGTTTTCACATATAAACTTTTGTGTTCATTGTCTTTCTTTTTAAATTTTATTTGTTTAAAGGTGGTTATCCCTTACACACACCCACACTTACAAATGCAGGTACCCTTCCATTCCGGATTCCATGGGTAACAATTCTGATATGGCCTTCAGTGACTCGGAAGATCTGGTCTACCATGTCGAATACGAAGGTGAGGAAGATTGTGAGGTGCCAGGAGAATTGGCTAGACTGTTACAACAGGAAGAAAGGGCTATTCTACCTCATGAGGAGCTGTTAGAGACAATCAACTTGGGTACTGAGGAAGACAGAAAAGAAGTTAGAGTGGGTGCCAACCTAGAGCCAAGTGTCAAGGAGCGCCTAATTCAGCTGTTACATGAATATGTTGAGGTCTTCGCCTGGTCATACGAAGACATGCCGGGACTCGATACAGATATTGTGGTTCACCGTCTACCCACAAGAGAAGACTGTCACCAGCTAAACAGAAAGTCCGCCGCATGAGGCCCGACATGTCAGAAAAGATCAAAGCCAAAGTTATGAAGCAGTTCAATGCTGGATTTATTGCTGTTACTTCCTACCCACAATGGGTTGCTAACATTGCACCTGTGCCTAAGAAGGACGGCAAAGTGAGAATGTGCGTGGATTATAGAGACTTAAACAGGGCTAGCCCTAAAGATGATTTTCCACTTCCGCACATTGACATCTTGGTTGACAACACAACTCAGCACAAGGTATTTTCTTTCATGGACAGATTCTCAGGCTATAACCAGATCAAAATGGCACCTGAGGACATGGAGAAAACTACTTTTGTTACACAGTGGGGTACGTTCTGCTACAAAGTGATGCCATTCGGACTAAAGAATGCCGGGGCAACCTATCAACGCGCCATGGTAGCTTTGTTTCATGATATGATACATCATGAGATAGAGGTCTACGTAGATGACATGATAGCCCAATCACAAACGAAAGAAGAACCCCTAAATCATCTGTAAAAGCTGTTTGTCAGGTTGAAAGAGTACAAGCTCAGATTGAACCCTAACAAATGTACATTCGGAGTTATGTCCGGTAAACTCTTGGGTTTCATTGTCAGCAACAAAGGCATCAAGGTTGATCCTGCCAAAGTCAAAGCTATACAAGAAATGCCTGCTCCTCGCAATGAGAAGGAGGTCAGAGGTTTCTTGGGACGCCTAAACTACATTGCTAGGTTCATTTGTCACCTAACATCTACCTGTGAGCCAATCTTCAAGCTGTTGAAGAAAGATCATGTAGTTAAATGGAATGATGACTGCCAAATTGCTTTCAATAATATCAAGGAGTATTTGCTAGAACCTCCTATCTTGATGCCACCCGTCGAAGGAAGACCGCTAATCATGTATCTGACCGTCCTAGAGAATTCAATGGGGTGCGTACTAGGCCAACATGACGAGTCTGGCCGAAAATAGCATGCCATTTATTACCTTAGCAAAAATTTTACCGACTGTGAGACCTGATACTCACTGCTCGAGAAAACTTGATGCGCTTTGGTATGGGCTGCTCGCCGGCTAAGGCAGTACATGTTCACTCATACCACTTTGCTGATATCTAAGATGGATCCGATCAAATACATCTTTGAGAAGCCTGCTCTATCAGGAAGAATAGCTAGATGGCAGATGATCCTAACAGAATACGACATACAGTACACGACCCAAAAAGCTATAAAAGGGAGTGTGCTAGCTGATCATCTAGCCCATTAAGCTGTCGAGGATTACCAATCCATGAGGTTCGACTTCCCCAACAAAGACATCATGACATTGGACAACATTGAAGGTTTCAGACCATATGACGGACCTGAACAAGGATCCCGATGGACCCTGTACTTTGATGGGGTCTCTAATGCACTTGGCAACGGTATCGGCGCGGTACTCATTTCTCCAGAAGGTTGCCATACTCCTTTCACATCCAGGCTTTGCTTTAACTGCACCAACAACATGGCCGAGTATGAAGCTTGTATCTTTGGTCTCAAGGCTGCCATAGACTTGGGAATCAAATCTTTGATTGTATTTGGGGACTCAACTTTGGTCATCAGTCAGATCAAAGGAGAGTGGGATACTAAGCACCCAAACCTCATCCCTTACAAAGAACATGTCTTGACATTGTTACCACATTTCGAGCAGATTACCTTCGAGCATTTCCCGCGAGAAGAAAATCAGCTAGCAGATGCTCTAGCTACAATGTCATCCATGTTTAAACTTAACTGGGATAATGAGGCTCCCCAAATCACAATTGAATGGATGGACGAACCTGCACATTGTCACGAGATTAATACCGAAGAAGTAGTGGACCGACCTTGGTTTCATGAAGTCAAAAGGTATCTCGAGGCTCAAGAATATCCTGAAGGAGCTTCAGTCAACGACCAAAAGTTCTTAAGGAGATTCTCAACTAATTTCTTATTGAGCAATGGTATCCTATACAAGCGCGATCATGATTGCATTCTGCTCCGTTGTGTGGACAAGGTTGAAGCTGAACAGATCATGGCTGAACTGCACAATGGTACCTTTGGCACTCACTCTACCGAGCATATGATGGCTAAGAAGATTCTAAGGGCAGGCTATTACTGGTCTACCATGGAAGCTGACTGCTATCAACATTCCAGGACTTGTCACAAATGTCAAATCTATGCGGACAAGGTACATATACCTCCAGTTCCTCTCAATGTCTTAACAGCTCCTTGGCCATTCGCTATGTGGGGAATCGACATGATTGGAGAGATCAAGCCTACAACATCCAATGGACACCTCTTTATTCTGGTGGCCATTGATTAATTTACCAAGTGGGTCGAAGCAGCTTCCTTCGCATCCGTCACAAAGAATGTTGTTGCCCGCTTCATCAAGCAGAACCTTATTTGCTGGTACGGTATCCCCAAAAGGATCATCACTGACAACGGTACAAACCTGAACAGCACTATGATCACCGCCTTGTGCAAGCAGTTCCAGATTCAACATCATAATTCATCTCCCTATTGGCCAAAGATGAACGGTGTTGTCGAAGCTGCGAACAAAAATATCAAGAAGATCATAAAAAAGATAACAGTCACCTACAAGGACTGGCATGAGATGTTACCATTTTCTCTCCACGGGTATCGTACCACGGCGCGCACATCAACTGGGGCAACACCCTACTTTTTAGTTTATGGCATGGAAGTTGTCTTGCCTATCAAGGTTCAGATTCCCTCTTTGAGAATCATGAAAGATGCTGGTTTGAGTGAAGACGATTGGATTCAGACCCGGCTTAATCAACTTAACTTGATTGATGAGAAGCGACTTACTGCTGTTTGCCATGGTCAGGCGTATCAAAAACGTATGATCAGGGCTTTCAACAAGAAAGTCAGGCGCCAGGTATATCAAGTCGGGGATCTCGTAATCAAGCGGATCATCTTGCCGCATAGTGATCCCAGGGGCAAATGGACTCCTACCTACGAAGGACCATTTATGATCAAAAACATCTTTTTTGGTGGGGCAATGATCTTAACCACCATGGATGGAGACGACCTGCCGCACCCTGCGAACGCAGACATAGTCAAAAGATACTACGCATAAATGACCCGCTAGGTTGACACACCTAGGCAAAAAAAGGGCATCCCGGTGAATCGAAAACCCAAAAGGGCGATTCAGGAAAAAATTAGGGATAAATAAAAAAAATCTGTACACCTGGCAAGTTGAAAACCCGAAAGGGCGACTTGGGAAAAAAATGGTTTCCCGGTAGACTGAAAACCCGAAAGGGCGGTCCAGTAAAAAGTTAGGGAATTAAAGCGTATGACTATGGCTCGTCGGATCACTTTAAGGACAATCTCTTCACAGACAAGCTCTGGGCTTCTGATCAATCCAATCATCTTCGGACGAAGCAACGAATAGACAAGATATTCAGAGTTACAAGGCTATTGCAGAATGGGAACCCCATGGAATTTTTACACATAGCCATCTTTCTTTGTATAAATTTTTCTAATTTTTTATGACAACGTTCTCTTACTAGGATGTCTGTCTCCTTTGTACAAAATACTTACACAAAGTTAATACAAAGATACTTCAAAGTGCAGAAAACTATTTTCCTTTACTTTTTTTTACACTTGTGTTTTATTTGAAAACGTCCAATGATTTATTAATGAGCATATGCATTTGAATATAATCACATGTTTATAAATAAACAAAATGGGAAAGAATAATTACTGACAGGTTGGAAGTATGGGAAAACGTCTTCAGGCTATTCCAAGAGAAATCCCCTGCAGTACATCATCTAGGTCCCTAGCGGAGCTAAAATCTTGAAATACATATCCCCAGCGGAGTTATATTTTTAAACCCTTAATTCCCATCAGAGTTAAAACTTCAAACTCCCAATATACATCAGAGCAAAAACTTTGAACTACAGACCCTCAGCGGATATGAAACCTTCTTCCCCAACGGAGTCATAATTTCAAACCTTTAATTCCCATCAGAGTTAAGTTTTCAAACTCTCAATCCCCAGCGGAGCAAAAAAAAACTTTGAATTACAGACCCTCAGCGGAGATGAAACCTTCTTCCCCTGTCAAGTCAAATTTCCAACTATCAATCCCCCGTGGGAACCATCCAGTTGTCCCCAAAATTCCCCAGCAAGTTGTCTTAAAGTCTGAGAATCAACCAGATAACAGTTAACTTGTATCCCCAATCTAGGATAACTTCCCTGTAGAGTGGCATACAACCCTAACTCCTGAACTTTTTCCAAACAAGAATAAGCTTTTTCCCCCAGAGTCCTGAACTTACACTCCAGCAGGAAGCCTTCTTCCCCATAGAGTTTTTACTCCCCAACAGAATGAAGATTCTCATTCTTGATTCCCCAGTGAAGTTTCCAGAGTCTTCATTACTCCCCAGCATGAATTTGTCAGAATTTTATTCCCCTGCAGATCGAAGATTCTCATTCTTGGTTCCCCGCAGAAATCATCAGAATTTTCCCTATTCCTAACCGAGTAAGGATCCCCTATGTGTTACCCCCAGTAGAAGTCATCAAAGTTCTCTAGATTTCTCAAGCAGATTTCTAAAGCAGTTTGACATTACTCTCACAACAGATTTTGTCAACACTCCAACTTCAAGACATGAAGGATTCTCACATCCCCACAGAAGTTGTCAAAGTTTTTTAATCTCCAACAGCGGTCAAGGATTTATTTTCCTCGGCAGCAGTCAAAGATTTTATCATCCCCAACAGTCACCAAGGATTTCTCATCCTCAGCAATCAAAGATTTTGAATCTCCAGCAGCGGTCAAGGATTTATTTTCCCCGGCAGCAATTAAGGGTTTTATTATCTCCAGCCCTCAAGGAATTATTTTCTTCAGCAATACAGCAAATCAGCTTACATGCACATACATTACATTCATATATCATAAACATTGATAAAACACATTTTATTGCATCATACATTTCATGCAACATAAATTTGTGTTTCAGCTAACATTTTACCCTTTTCAGGATAAGATTAACAACTATCTTTAACAGATATTCAAAGATTTCAGATACAGTACATATACACTCCAAACGCGGAAGTCATTCTGTTACTCATTTAGGATTCAAAGTCAAGATACAGTACAGATACACTCCAGACACGGAAGTCATTCTGTTACTCATTCAGATTTTAGATTCAGATACAGTACGAATACACTCCAGACACGAAAGTCATTCTATTACTCATTCAGAATTCAAAGTCAAGATACAGTACGGATACACTCCAGACACGGAAGTCATTCTATTACTTATTTAGATTTCAAATAATCAGATACATATTAGATACGCTCCAAATATGGAAGCCATTCTATTTCTCATTCAGATTCAACTATCAATTTCAAGTTCAGATACACTCCAGACACAGAAGTCATTCTGCTGCTTATTCAGATTCCAGTCCAGATACGCTCCAAACACGGTTGCCATGTTGTCACTCATTCTGATTTTCCCCAGCTCAGATACACTCCAAATATGGAAGTCATTCTGTCACCTATTCAAGATGCAGTCTAGATACGCTCCAGACACGGATGACATTCTGTCGCTTATTCAGATTTCAGATTCAGATACAATACAGATACACTCCAGACACGGAAGTCATTCTGTTATTCATTCAAGAATCAAATATAGTTACAACTCGGATACGCTCCAAATACGGACGCCATTCCATTGCTCATACAGATTCAGTCTCTAGATACAACTCAGATATGTTCCAGATACGGATACCATTCTGATGTTCATTCTCCTGATTTACAATAAACATCCTTGGATGGCATCTTTAAGCCCATCTCCAACAAGATTCTATCACATATCCAAATGGAATCTTTAAGCCCATTTCATCAATTACATTTTGACGAGTGCAAATTTACAGGCACTCTAGCGTCCAATCATCTTTTACCTTCGAGTCACGAACGACAAAATTCGCCAATCTAACTCTTCAGGTTCAAGAAGATTGAACAGGGGCAGTTGTTGTACCCCAAAATTTGCCCTCTCATTTTATCAAGATTTTCCTCACAAGGCTCTTTGGACTCAAGGTAGGATTAGGGTTTGCTCAGCTCAAGACATCTCCTTGCACTATTGACCTGAAATTAGGGTTTGAGTTTGCACAGGGATTTTTGGACTTTCAATGCCTCGTATGACTTTCATACTTCATGTTTGACCTCTAAGATTGCTCATATCAAGTTTCAAGCCTTGAATCACATTTTTGCCCAATCAATTGGATAATTGACCTAAAAATCAACTGTATTGGGGAAAAAGTCAACCATGGTCAATTTATAGTCAAACCTCATAATTTTTGATCCACATCAACAATATAGACTCCTATGAACCATTTGATCAAGTTTGGACCACAACTCCTCAAGAAATTTGATCAGATCATCAGAAGGGCAAAATGGTCAAAATTAGGGTTTTGACTGGAGAAAGGCAATTTCTGATTTTTCTCAAATTCTTTGAATTGACAGATGAATTTTCAAGTCAACTGATCAAAAATCAACTATACACTGAAAAGTCAAACTTTGACTTTTTGGTCAAAAGCAAGATCCAAGGGTCATATTTCATCAAGATGTGTCAAAACATGAAACTTGTGCACCAAGAAACTTAAATTTGAAAATTAGGGTTTAAGTTTGAAAAATTTCATAACTTAGAATTTTTCGAAGTTATGAAAATTTCTTATTTTTTCCCAACTTTTCCCAACTTTTTCACCACTATGCAATTGGATTTAAACAAAACTTCCAACATGAAAGTTGTAGTCCTCCACAAAATCTACAATTTTTATTCACAAAGTTTTCCCAAAATATTCTTAAATCTCAAGTTATGATTTTGTGAATAAGGGTCCATAAACCTTTTAACTTAGTGAAATTTCGCCCTAGTTTAGGCAGATTTTTGACCTAACTTCATGGCAATTTTTCACATAGTTCCAAGAGGAATCTCAAGATGCATTTCAAATATGGATTGTAGAGCATGTTACAAGCTTTCCAAAATGTCCAAGAACCCTCCAAGATCATTTATGGTTAGGGAGAATAGAAGAAATGAAAATGACATTTTATCACTTTTGTTCAAGGCATTTTTCACATTGATACAAGTTACAAATTTGTCCTAAGCATGCTTGTACTTGGTTTACAGGTTATAATACTTTCTACACTCCTTAATTTAATGCAAATACATTGGACAATGGCTTTTTTCTGAGCTATGAAGCATTGCAGAAGGAATTATTCCAAAAATGGCAAAAAGTTTACATTGCTACTTTGATAAAGCATACTTTTAGCAACTTTGTTTATCTTGAGCCATGGACCTAATCTGTTGCTGCAAACAAAGTCCACTAATATCAGGAAAAGTTCACCAACTATGTGCAGCTAAGGAACAGGCTTGTACAGGCTTTGGGCATTGTCATCTCACCTTTTCTTCAAAAATAAGCCAACTTGCAAAAGTCCACACCACTTGTGTATCTGATAAAACCAAGCCTTATCATTATTCTAGACAATCTCAGCATATTGTAACAAGCCTAAAGCACGAATTTACAACTTCTCAAACACTCAAATACACCAAAAACACCATTTCTTCCCAAAACAGGGCAACCTCTGCAAATCACAAGCCATCTCCATATTGCCTCGTGCGTTTTGCTATAAACCACTTCAAACACATTCTATACCTCACATCCAAGCTATCCAGGCCCCTGTCCAGCAACTGTGAGCCCTGTTTCGAGCTTCACCATTTCCATTTTCTGAGTTTGCAGGTTGACTTCTACAAGGATTTCCAGGCAACTTCAAAGCAAGTTGAGCATTGGGAAAGGTTGAGGGAACTTCAAGCAAGCTCATACAACCTTCAGGCCTCATCCAAAGTTTCTACATTGCCATGTCCAAACTCAACTAAAAAAGGTATTTGTCAAGTTTCTATCTCTCTATTTAGACATCCTTAGGCTTAGGTTTGTGAAGCAAAAATGTAGTCCTTAAGTTGCTTGAGTTGTACATATGCATAGCTTCCATTTATATTGACTGAGCTAGGAGTATTTGATAGTTGAAGTTGCTGAAAATTTTAGGTCAGAAATTAGGGGTGATAAAATTCTTATTGATCTTTGAGAGTTAGGCCACGGTTTTTATATCAATGGAATCGTGACTAAAAATGCTACAAGTTTCATGTTGCAAGATTTCGTTTTTATGCACGTATGCAAGAGATACAGGTTGAGGAAGAAACGCACGCAGGATGTGTCTCAAGGTCAGGGATGAAGTGGTTCTGGGTCAAGGCGCTTGGGCTTGCTTCTATTTGCACCTCCCATTTTGCTTTTACACCCCCATAAGCATTTTCTTTTATTTTTTATATTTTCTTGCATAATTTATATTTTCTGACTTTATTTATTTTTCTAAATATTTAAAATCACAAAAAATATTTTCTTAATTTTTCACATTTTATTTTATTATTTTTATTATTTTCTTGGCATTTAAATAGTTTATTAAATAACAATATACTTTATTTTCTTAAATAAAATTGTAAATAATATTAAAATACTTAAATATTTTATTTTATTATATTATACATATAAAATATTATTTTCTCACAAATTTTAATTTTTAACATTTTTGTACATATTATTATTATTTTTATTGAATAAATAAATAAATAATATAAAGCATAATTTCTTTAAAACAAAATTAGGGTTTTTTACCCTTTCAAAAATAATCATTTTTTAAAATTATTTTTAAGACATAAATAAATTTATTTTCTCATACATAAATAAATACAAAAAAACATTTCTTGCATATTTATATTTTATTGCATATTTAAATAATTGTTTATTTATTTATTTGTACAAGAATTCAATATGGTTGTAATAGTTTTAGGGTTTTATTTTTGTGCAATATCCCCCTATTCAAAACTTGTATCCCCCTCCCCATAATAATGTTGTAATAGTTTAGATTTACTTTACACATTTTATTGCTTTCATATGTCATGATAGTAAACTAGGGTTTTGTATGCAAAGACCAAAAATCAAAACAAATAGCATGACTTAATTCAAGACAAAAATGCATGAAAAATGACAACACATCTCACACAAGCACCCCTAGGGTTTCATCCACTTTGTTGCCTTGGCAAAATAACAAAACAAAATATCATAGTCCCTCGATGACGCTATCAAAATGTTGCCCAAAACAAATGATCTTAGTCCCTAAAACTTGTTAAGATACTTGGCACCATTGCTATCATGGTCATACGATGACCCACGCCCGTCCCGTTTAACATCCAAAGATAGGGTTGTTTACCAAATGCAATGATAAAAAAACAATGTCCAAGGAATAAAAATATGTAGTAAAGACTTTTGAGTATGGTATATAACTCCTAGTTACTTGATCTCTTTCAAACAATCCTTGCTATTTTCAAAAACACATACACAATTTCAAAACATTTTCAAACAACTTTCGAACATTGAAACATTTTTCAAAAGGAAAACATCTTTGTATACATTCTTATAAACAAGAATCATTACAAAGATTTCCTAAACAAAGGCCTCTTTTCGAAATACTTTCAAAACCACACAAAGCACCATTTCAAACAATTGGAAAAGCAAAGCAAGTGATCTAAAACAAGTAACTAAGAGCCCATGGAAAACCATGGATGAAAAGGGTGCTAGCACCTTCCCTTTTCATAATCTACCCCCCGAACCCAAAAACAATCTCAAAGGTCTTTCCTGTGCTTTTTTACCTTTCCTTTTGGATAAAATAAAAGTCGGTGGTGACTCTTGCTAAACCGAAACATTTGCGAACACAAATGCAAAACTTCAAGTCAGTTCTCCCACCGCATCACAGGGAACAAGTTTGGCAGGGCAATTCTGGCTATCCAAGCTTGAGGAAATGAATGGTGGATGATCCTCTATTTATAGGGACTCAAATGGAATGTCCAAGCATGTGAAATGATGAAGTTTGGAGGGAAATTGTGTGAAGTTGCAAACAAGAAAAGTGTAACTTCCAATTTGATCAAAACTCATTTAAAACACGCGTTTTGTTGTGCTAATCAATTCTGGAACTTCATTAAACATGTTTAGAGGCATAAACATGTGGAAAACTTTTGATTAGAAGCAAAACAAAGACTTTAAATTCTGACTTATGGGAAAACTTCAGTTCCAAGTTACCAAGTTCAATCCAATGGCATTCTTATCTCAAGGGGTCTTAAGGCATGATTCTTGATTCTTTAGAAAGATGAGGTTACAAACTTTGCAATGGAAAAAGAATGGAATCAAATGGATGCTTGAGATGAAAGTTGTGTTGAGTCAAAGTTGGAGAAAAAGGGTTAACTTTCCATACTTAGAAATATTTTAAATTCTTCTTCAAAAGTGACCTATAATGTATGGCATCCAAACATAGCCTTCAACTTGGAATTTGCTCTTGACCAAAAAATATAGCATGAAGTAGATCTCTTAAATGACATTTTGGAACCTGATCCATTAAAAATATCCAAAAATTGAGAGTTATGAATTGTTGAAGTGTTCAAAATATCATGAAATGACCTATAATCTTTTGTATCCTTAAAGCAACTTCCATCCATTTTCTCACTTTGCACATAAAAGAAGGCATAAAGTTCATATCTTCAAAATCATTGTGGAAAAGGAATGGGCTCAAGGTGATAAAAATTGACCAAATTATGATCATTTGAAGTCACACATGAAAAATTGGAAATTCATCTGAAGGACTTGTAATCTTTCTTCTTCATCAAGTTTCTTCCACATGAAAACTCCTTGTAACTTTTGAATTGATTTGTTGATAACCCTTTAAAGAGAAGGATGTTTTTGGAATCACTCAAAAATACTAAAAGTTGAGCAAGATATGCTTCTTTGGAGTTCAAAATCCTAACTCCTAGATCAATAAAATGCTTTGAGGAACTTTGACAATTTTGAACAAACTTCTTGTACCAAAACAAATGCTTTGTAAATATAAGTTGTTGAGGATGATAATGAGAATTAATAGCAACTACAACCACTTTCATATCTTGAAAATTGAGAGAAATATGCACCTGTGACCAATGGAAACAAGACCTTGTCCAACCATGACTATATTTTAATCAACCCCTTGTACTTTTTGGATAAAATCTTGATAACATGGAAATGTAGTGAACCAAAATAACATTGCCATGCCATCCCTTCCAAAACAACTTCAATGGTGAGTTTTGAAATTCTCAAGCTTCATTGACTAGGTCATGCAAATAAACTCATGAACCCATGGATCAACTTGCTAACCCCATTACCTTTACCTGCATTATTGACAAGTAAGACAAACCAACATTTCATTTTATTAATTAAAAGGAAAGTCAAAACAAAAACGTGAATGATTACACAAGAAAAAAAATTCAAGATGCTTGGTGATTCCTCAAAGAGCAAAGCTAAAGATAGGAAGGAGAACCAAAAGCACTAATGTGATCTTGTTGTGATTGAATCAATATGGTATGGTGACGGGATCTTAGGGGCAAAAATTGGGGTACAACACATGGTAGCTTTGTTTCAGGATATGATTCATCATGAGATAGAGGTCTACGTGGTAGACATGATATCCAGATCTCAAACTGAAGAGGAACATCATGACCACTTGGAGAAACTGTTTGAAAGGCTAAAGAAATACAAGCTAAGGTTGAACCCGGGTAAATGCACATTTGTAGTGATGTCCGATAAACTCCTAGGCTTCATCATCAGTGGTAAAGGTATTAAAGTGGACCCTGCAAAGGTAAAAGCAATATAAGAAATGCCTGCTCCTCGCATCGAGAAGGAAGTCAGAGGATTCTTAGGACGACTAAACTACATCGCCAGATTCATTTCTCACCTAACCGCTACTTGTGAACCAATCTTCAAATTACCGAAGAAAGATCAAGTGTTGGATTGGAACGATGACTTCCTGGATGCCTTTGATAGGATCAAAGAGTACCTTCAAGAGCCTCCTGTTTTGATGCCTCCAGTCGAGGGAAGACCTTTGATCATGTATCTAACTGTCTTGGAAAATTCAATGGGGTGTGTGCTGGGGCAGCATGACGAGTCTGGCCGAAAAGAGCATGCAATATACTACCCGAGCAAAAAGTTTACCGACTGTGAAACCAGATATTCACTGCTCGAGAAAACTTGTTGCACTCTAGCATGGGCTGCTCGTCGACTAAGACAATATATGTTGACCCATACTACCTTTGTTGATATCCAATATGGATCCTATTAAATACATATTCGAGAAGCCCGCCCTCTCTTGAAGAATAGCAAGATGGTAGATGATCCTGACTGAATACGACATTCAATACACTACCCAAAAAGCAATAAAGGGCAGTGTGTTAGCCGATTACCTTTCTCATCAGGCCGTGGATGACTATCAGTCCATGAAATTCGAGTTCCCAGATGAAGACATCATGGTGATAAACAATTGTGAAGAACTCAGACCATATGATGGACCTGAACAAGGATCCCGATGGACCTTGGTTTTTGACAGAGCTTCTAACGCGCCCGACAACGGCATAGGCGCTGTGATCATATCCCTAGAAGGATGTCATACTCCCTTCACCGAGAGACTTTGTTTCAACTGTACCAATAATATTGCGAAATATGAAGCGTGTATTACGGGTCTCAAAGCCGCCATAGATTTGGGAATTAAGTCCTTAAGGGTATTTGGAGATTCAGCCTTAGTCATCAGTCAGATCAAAGGAGAATGGGACACGAAACACCCTAATATCATCCCATACAAAGAACATGTGTTGACATTAATCCCACATTTTGAGGAAATTACCTTTGAGCATTTTCCACGAGAAGAAAATCAACTAGCGAATGCACTAGCCACTATGTCATCCATGTTTAAAATCAGGTGGGGTAACGAGGCTCCCCAGATCACCATTGAGCGGATGGATGAACCAGCTTACTGTCACGAGATCAATACTGAAGAAGTAGTGGAAAAGCCTTGGTTCCATGAAGTAAAGAGGTATCTCGAGGCCCAAGAGTATCCGGAGGGAGCTTCAGTCAATGATAAGAAGTTCTTGAGAAGATTTTATGCTAAATTCTTTCTCAGTAATGGAATCCTCTATAAACGCAACCACAACTCTACTTTGCTTTATTGCATAGACAAGAGTGAGGCAGACAAGATCATGGCTGATTTACATGAAGGCACTTTTGGCACCCATTCTAGTGGGCACGCGATTTCTAAAAAGATCCTACGGGCGGGGTACTATTGGTCTACCATGGAAGCAGATTGCCATCAGCATTCACGAACCTGTCATAAGTGTCAGATCTATGCTGACAAAGTACATGTGCCTCCAGTTCATCTAAACGTCCTGACTGCACCCTGGTCATTCGCAATGTGGGGCATTGACATGATTGGAGAGATCAAACCCACAGCTTCTAATGGACACTGCTTCATCTTGGTTGCCATTGATCACTTTACAAAGTGGGTCGAGGCAGCTTCATTTGCTTATGTTACCAAGAATGTTTTGGCCCGATTCATCAAACAGAATCTCATATGTCGGTACGGTATCCCAGAGAGAATCATCACAGATAATGGTACTAATCTCAACAATACTATGATTACTACACTATGCGTGCAATTCAAGATCCAACACCATAACTCCTCTCCTTACCGGTCGAATATGAATGGTGTTATAGAAGCCGCAAATAAAAACATCAAGAAGATCATACAAAAAATGACAGTGACCTATAAGGACTGGCATGGGATGTTACCATTTCCTCTCCATGGTAACTGTACCACGGCGCGCACGTCAACAAGGGCAACTCCTTTCTCTTTGGTATACGGTATGGAATATGTCTTACCAATTGAAGTTCAAATACCTTCTCTGAGAATCATAAAAGATGCAGGGCTGAATGAAGATGAATGGATTCAAACTCGACTTGACCAGTTGAACTTGATTGACGAGAAGAGGCTTATGGTTATTTGTCATGGTCAGATGTACCAAAAACCTATGATCAAAGCTTTTAACAAGAAGGTCAGATGTCAGGTATATTGGGTTGGTGACTTGGTAATCAAGCGTATCATATTTCCACAAGGTGATCCCAGGGGAAAATGGACTCCTACATACGAAGGACCATTTGTGATCAAAAAAATATTCTCTGGTAGAGCAATGATCTTAACCACTATGGATGGCGACGACCTTCCGCATCCTGTAAACGCGGATATAGTCAAAAGATACTACACATAAATAAAGACCCGTTAGGTCGACTAGCCTAGGCAAAAATTAGGGCATCTCGGAGAACCAAAAGGCTTCGAGCAAAAATTAGGGATAAAATACAAAAAAAATATGTACACCCGGCAAGCGGAAAACCTGAAAGGGCGACTTGGGCAAAAAAGGGTATCCCGGTGGACTGAATACCCGAAAGGGCGGTCCAGAAAAAAGTTAGGGATTGAAAGCGTATGACTATGTCCCGTTGGATCACCTTACAGACAACCTTTAGTATCGACTGACAACTTCAAACGGTTCTAATCAATCCAATCAGCTTTGGAAAAAGCAACAAGTGGACGAGACACCTAGAGACATGAAGGCTATATAAGAGTGGGAACCCCATGGGATTATTTCACATAGCTACCTTTTTTTGTATCAAATTTCATTTTTTACGACGGCATTCCCTTACTAGGATGTTCGTCTCTTTGTACAAAAGTACTTATTCAAGTTAATACAAAGATATTCCTTTAAAAGTGCAAAACTATTTGTTTTTCTTTTATTTATTTTACTGTTTTGTTTGCAAAAAAGTCCAATGATTATTCTTGAACATGTGCATTCGATTGTGATTACTGTTTACAAATGAGCGCAAAAAAAAGGGAACAGAAAACAGAAAGACAATTACTAATGGCTTTAAGAGATAGGATAATATCTATAGGCCATTCCATAAAATCCCCGCAGGTACTTTTTCCAACAAGAGCGGAAGCAAGGACATCCTATTACAGGATCACTAACGTATCTCCAGTATGCATCCTAATAGTATTAGGTGCTCTCACATCCCCGACGAAGCAAAACTTCCAGTTACTGCTCCAAGAGTTCCCCAGTGAAAGTCACTCAGCTTCTCAGGATTCCCCAGCAGGATTTCATAAAGCCCACAGGCAATGCACGACATTTCTCTTCCCCAACAAAATTTATTTCTCTAATTATGGAAACCCATCCTTCAACATTTCAACTTCAAACAAAACATGAAGATGTACATTCCTCATTCTCAGCAGCACTCCGGGATTTATTTTCCCTAATCTAACAACACTGCAGCAGAACAACTTACATGCTCATACATCGCATCCATACATCATAGACATCGATGAATGAATATATCACCATCTCATTGCACTATGAATTTCATGCGTCATGGCATTACATACAACTAACTCTTTACCTTTTCAAGGAAAAATCAGTCAACAGAAAATCACCATTGAATTTTAGACAAGACAAGGCAAATATCTATGAGCAAATCAATTGTAGATCAATTCCCCAAACAAGACGGGGTGACTATCTACATGAAAATTAATTCCTTCATACATCTTCTCTGGTTCAGATAAGTCGCACCAAGATTTATTTTGATTCTTTTCCAGACCCATGCCGATTCAGTTTAAACAGCTCAACAGTTTATCCTGATTCCTTCCCGCAGACGTTTTCTCTGGTTCAGATAAGTCGTGGCAAGATTTATTCTGATTCATCCCCAGACCCCTGCTGGTTCATTTTAAATCTCTCAATGGTTTATTCTGATTCTTTCCTACAAGCATCTTCTCTAGTTCAAATAAATCGCTCTAAGATTTATTCTGATTCCTTTTCTAGACCCCTGTCGGTTCAGTTTAAATCTCTCAACAGTTTATTCTGATTCTTTCCCGCAGACATCTTCTCTGGTTCAGATAAGTCGCACCAAGATTTATTTTGATTCTTTTCCAGATCCCTGCCGGTTCAGTTTAAACCGTTCAACGATTTATCCTGATTCCTAACCGCAGACGTTTTCTCTGGTTCAGATAAGTCACACCAAGATTTATTCAGATTCGTCCCCAGACCCCTACTGGTTCAGTTGAAATCTCTTAACGGTTTATTCTAATTCTTTCCTACAAGCATCTTCTCTGGTTCAGATAAATCGCTCTAAGATTTATTCTGATTATTTTCTAGACTCCTACCGGTTCAGTTTAAATCTCTCAACAGTTTATCCTGATTCTTTCCCATAGACATCTTCTCTGGTTCAGATAAATCGCTCCAAGATTTACCCTGATTCTTTTCCAGACTCCTGCCGGTTCAGTTTAAATCTCTTAATGGTTTATCCTGATTCTTCCTGCAGACATCTTCTCTGGTTTAGATAAATCGCTCCAAGATTTATTCTGATTCTCTCCAGTTAAAGAATACCCGAGACCTCTTTTGTTCCAGTTTAAACCTCTCAACGATTTATCCTGATTCTTTCCAAATAAGACACTTTCTCTGGTTCAGTCAAAGTTAAGCTTAGAATTAGTCTAATTTCTGTCAACAATCACCTTTAGATGGCATCTATAAGCCCATCTCCGATAACTCTCCATCGTTTCTCCAAATGGCATCTTGTAAGCCTATTCCTTGCAGCTCAACCATAGTAT
The DNA here is from genome assembly GCA_948472305.1 of Vicia faba. Taxonomy (NCBI): domain Eukaryota; kingdom Viridiplantae; phylum Streptophyta; class Magnoliopsida; order Fabales; family Fabaceae; genus Vicia; species Vicia faba. Next base: position 361,974 of record CATIWC010000400.1, read on the forward strand.
CATCAAGTGCAAATTTCTGGGAACTCTAGTGTTCAATCATCTTCTACCTTCAAGTCACGAATGGCAGATTCACCAATCTAACTCTTCAGGTTTAAGAAGATTGAACAGGGGTAGATGTTGTACCCAAAAATTTTCCCTCTCATTTCTCAAAGGATCATTCTAGACCCTCAGGTTTTCTTCTGGCAAGTTTCAAGTCTCAAATCATAATTTTCTAAAGAAAGTCATCCACAAGGGCAAAATGGTCAAAAGCGCATTGAAAAGTCAAACTTTGACTTTTGGATCAATAATTATATTTCATCAAGACATGAAAGTAATTCATCAAAATCAAAAGTCAAAAATTACTTTGAAAAAAATCAAATTTCTAAACACTAGGAAAATTTTCTAAGTATTGAGAAAATATGACAGTTTCATAACTTCTGGGCCAGATTTCACGCCAGCGCAATCAGAATTTGCAAAGATGGTTCAGAACATGACTCTTCAATCAGAACGTAAGGAAATTATGTCCTTCGATCAGAACATGACTCTTCAGCATATGGAGACTATGTTTTTCGCTTCGATCAGAACATGACTCTTCAGTATATAGAGACTATGTTTTACGCTTCGATCAGAACATCACCCTTCGAGTTTCACTCTGGTCTTCTTTGATCAGAACATCACAAAGCCCCAAAACCTTATTTGAGCAGCCTGCTGCACTGTTATAGCACAGTCCTGCAACCAGCTTCCATAATACTCCAAATTGCTGCTGATCTAGTCCACGCCTGCATTTTTCTCAAACCCTATATTTGCAATAAATTAGCATACAAAAACCGTGATTAAAAATCAATGGAACAATATACCAAAAAGGTTTAAATCCCATTTTTGTTTTTCCCTCCAAAACCACAGCAAACTCACCTATAAATAAGTTGCCCCATCACACTTTCAAGGGTATGGCTTTTGGAGAGAGAGAGAGAGGATTATCAAAAATAGAAAAGGAAATAGTAAAAACCTTCACAAATCCTAAAAAAAACCTTTGTTCTTCCCTTTGAATAAAAGAGCTTAGCATTTTCTCTATCGTTGTTCTTGCTGACTCCAGAACATCTGAAGGCACCAACTCAAGTCCCAAACACATGTTCTAGGTTTAAGGTAAGTCTTTCTGACTTTGAATCTTTTCATTCAGAACATCATTAAATATGTAAATATCATAGTATTGATGTTGTCCATATCATTTCATAAGTAGAAAAAACCGTGGATCAGAACTTCTTGAATAAAGCTAGGCTCATAATTAGGATTATAACTTCTATGAACTGTTGTGATTTTATCTTTCTGATTTTCTATTGTTAAGAACTGAACAAATTGCTGATGTGCTGATTAATATGAGGAAAGAGTTGAAATACACATAGAACTTCTGATTTTCACTCGCTGTTAACACAGACTGAACTTCTGAGTTCTCCTCACTATTTTAATACACACAGAACTTCTGATTTTCACTCGCTGGTAACACACACTGAACTTCTGATTTTCACTCACTGTCTTAGCACATACTGAACTTTTGAGTTCTCCTTACTGTTTTAATACACAGAACTTCTAAGACATTCTCACTGTTCTAAACACTCAGAAGTTCAGCACGTAGCAACTCATAACTTCTGTGTTTTTACCTCTAACGTTTCTTGTAGGACCTCATAGTGTATCAATCAAGAACTTCTGAGTTCCCCTGACGTTTCTTTCTGAACCACAATGCGCCCGACATCAGAACTTCTGATCCCCTTTGTTTTGCTTTTAGCAGCATGCTAATTCTATCTCTCATCATTTCCCCTTTTTTAAATCATTTTCAAGATTAATACCCTTTTATTAATATAAAACAGACATAAAAATATTTTTCTTAATTCATTTATTTCTTTTTTCTTAATTCATTAAGACAAAAAACCATTTTCTAAACAAATCATTTTTCTTTCTTGCATTGTACATTTCAATATGGTTGTAATAGTTAATTAGGATTTAATTTCTTGCAACCCCCCATTTATAATTTTGTACCCCCATCCCGAAATGATGTAATAGCGTAAGACCTTTACATTTCCGCAATTTATTTCTTTCAAACATAAATGCTAGTAATTAGGGTGTGTATGACAAGATATGAAATAAAAAAATAGATAACCCTAATCAAGACTAAATGCGTGTAAATCAAACACACTTGCGCAATAGAACCCTTAGGGTAATCCCATTTCGTTGCCTATCAGAAAATAGTCATGTCCCTCGAATATGGACGTTTTAGCAAAGACCCTCAATAAAACATCGTAGTCCCTCGATGGCCCTCAATATTGCCTTCGGTAAACGATCTAGTCCCTAAAACAAAATTGCTAAAACGTCACATAGGTTGCCTTCTATGACTATACAAATGTCTCGTGCCCTTCCCTTCACATCTAACGATGGGGGCTTCTTACCAAAACAATGGTAACATAGCAACATCTAAAGGAGGAGGAAAATAACATCTAAGACCTTTTGAGTAGGTAGATTTCTCCTAGTTGCTCGCTTGCTCACAACAAAAAATATTTTATACACCAACACCCTCATTTTGAAGCATTTTCAAAAAGACAACACTTTGTACGCGTTCTTATAGAAACGAGAGCCATTACAAAGACATTTTTGCAAAATCACTTTCAAAAAAACATTCCACAAACACATCTTTGAACTATTTTCGAAACAAAACTTTGTACGCGTTCTTATAGAAACGAGAACCATTACAAAGACATTTTAAAATACTTTCAAAACCCACACCACAAGCACATCCAAATAAAAGAAAGTGATCTAGCAAGCAACTAAGAGCCCGTAGATAACTACGGATGAAAAGGGTGCTAATACCTTCCCTTTTCATAATCTACCCCTCGAACTCAGAAAATATCTCCAAAGGTCTTTCCTGTTCTTTTCAACCTTTCCTTATGAGATAAAAGAAAATTCGATGGTGACTCTTGCTATCTGCAACAATTGCGATAAAACGCAAAACACCTAGTCAGTTCTCCCACCGTGTTAGAGAAAGACTGCTGGATTTTTAGTCTTATTTTTATTACCTTTTGTAATGAGGGTCTTCAGTTCGTCTTGTCCCTTTGCTAAGTCCATGAACATTTTTTGAAATTGAGCATTCTGAGCTTGAAGTTCTTTCATAGTTTGTTCGAGAGCCATCTTTTTCTGAAACAAACAGCAAGAAGATGAGAAAACCTGTCTAGAAAATTCATGTTATGTGATGATATGTATGATATGTAAATGCAAGTGCAATGTTTCAAGGATCATTGTGGTATTTAAATTTGTTAAACAAAAGGGAACAAAGAAGTTTTATTAATAAGTTCAAATTATAATTGCCTTATAGACTTGTATTGACAATAAAAAGAGTTACAAAGGAGAAAAATATGAACTCAAGTCTCCCATGGGAGCTTCCTCTTTATGTTGGCATATGCATTAAGGATTTGTTCTTCGTGGAGTCATTTCATCAGCTCCAATACTTTCTTCTCACTAGCATAGAACTGAGTCTCAAAGGTATCCCTTTCTTCCTTGAGTTAAATCCAGGACTTTCGTAGTTCTTCAAAGTCGGTAGGCATGTCAGGATGAAGAATGGTGTGAGGAACATCTCCTTCAACAATAGGTTCTACGATCACTGGTAGGATAACAGGATATGGCATCATAAGATTTTGAGCACAAGATCGCGCCTATCTGAGGTAAGGCTCCAGAGGGAAGGAATTCGTATGCCCTAAATTTATGCTATCAATCTTTTTGATCATGACCTAAGCACATATAAACCTTTGACGGTAACTATGAGGATCGTTTTCATAGTCAAATATTATACCCTGGATGAGCATATCACGAGGACTGTCTCTTCGAGCATAACCAAACTGTCGTAGAGCTAGGGAAGGGTTATAAGTGATACCTCCCCTTATTCCAAGGAGTGGTACATTAGGGAATTTCCAACAGCAGATAATGATAATGATATATGCATAAGATTAAGAACACCAATGGATATCCGAATGAGTGAGTGACATCAACCTTTAAGACCACCTCAAACCTTGTTCATTCTTCATCATTGATTGGGGAAGATGCAAAATAAACCACCTGGACAGTAGAGGTATGCAACACATAAGAGTTCCTCGCTTCTGCATAGTACGAGTGTGAAGGGAATGCAGGACATCTCCAAGCAAAGTAGGCACCGGATTATGGATAAGAAATATTTTGATGGCGTTTACATCTATGAATTGGTACAAGTTAGGGAAAAGCAACAAACCATAGATCAGCAAAGCCAAAATGTCCTCAAAAGCACGAAAACTCATGGAATCTAGAAACCATTGATCCTTCTCGACTAGAAATTTAGGAAGAAAACCCTTGACTCCATTTCTTGCCTCCCAATTAGATACAATGTCCAATCATTTCAGATGTAAGACTGCTGCAATGTCTTCAGGTTTTGGAACTTGCTCTAGACCGGTGAAAGTTATCTGATCAAGAATAGGCACTTTGAGTAACTTAGAGAATTATTCCATTATGGGCACCAACTGATAATCTGGGAAGGTAAAATAGTCATGTTTAGGATCAAAGAACTTGAACACAACACTCATCATGTCTTCTTTGAAATTGATAGTAACCAAACTGAGTAGATGACCATGTCTCTTGGTGAATTGAGAATTGTCAGGAACCTTTGAGACTAATTCCTCAAGCTTGGAAGGTACCTTTACAAAGTTGATTCGGATAGTATTTCTGCGATTGGAAGCCATGACCCAGCAACAAAGAACAAAGATAAATCCCCTAAATCCTTGAAATGGTTAGTGAAAATGTCATGATATGATGTTATGATGTTATGATGTCATGTTTAAATAGATAACAAACACAAACAAAGTATATAAGAGCCTTAGGTTTAAGGATTTCATAGGGTTTGTAAGTAAATACCCTCTTGAAGTTTAGTTGGCTCAACCTGTCCTAGAGAAGTAACCGGGTTCTACGAATCTCAATGTCACTGATTTTTCTCACAGGTTTTGTTTAGCACGTCAACTAACTTGCCACAAAAAAAAAACCCGAAAGTCAAATCTCAATGAGCGTAGCATCGAGTATCAACCAACTTCAGATTGCACCAAAGCTTGCTATCTCACTACCTTCTAATGGCTAAGTTGTGTCAATTAAGGTTCTAAAGGTCAGTTAGTGCTTATGACACCACGCGACAACCTAATATTCTCCCCGACTAACTCGAGGGACACCAATACCAACCAATATGTCGCACTAACGTAGCCATCACTTCAACCATATTGGTATACACCGTGCAGTTTCCATGATCTATAGCTACTTACCTAAGGGTACCCCAGATCAGGGTGTAGGATATTTTCAAAAACTAAACCCGAGCAAACCCCATAAAGCTAAAGCAAACAAATCAAACAAAGCATATAAACTGATTTAACTCTAAAGGTAACCCCTCTTTTAAGTAATTATCTCTCCCCAGAAGAGTCGCTAGTTCTGTAATACGGTGGGATAACTGACTTGGTTTTGCATTTTATCACAAATGTTGCAGATAGCAAGAGTTTCCACCGACTTTTCTTTTATCCAATAAGAAAAGGGTGAAAAGAAGAGGGAAAACCTTGAAATTATTGAGTTTGGGGGTTAGATTATGAAAAGGGAAGGTGTTAGCACCCTTTTCATCCGTAGTTATCTACTGGCTCTTAATCTCTAGCTCACTTTGTTTTGAAGATTGCTTTGTGAATATGTGTTTTGGAAAATATTTTAAAATGCCAATTATAAAGCAACTTTATAATGATTCTCGTATTTGTCCTCGAGAATGCGTATAAAGTGTTTCTTGTTTGAAAATATTTTTGAGAAAGTGTTTGTGAAAAGGGTTTTTATTTTTGAAAAGGTTTGTGAGCAAGCGATTACGAGCATTCTACCTACTCAAAGTCTTTCTTGTAATTTTCCTCCTCCTTTAGATAGTGCTACCCTACCATTAATTAGTAGGAAGCCCTATCATTGGATGTGAGGGGACATGCACAAGTCATTGTACATTTATAGAAGGCAACTCGTAGGGGCTATTTAGCAATCTCGTAAGAGACTAGATCATTTACCAAAGGAAACATCGAAAGGGTCATCGAGGGACTACGATCTTTTTTTCCGAGGGGCAGTGCTAAAGCGTCCCCTTGTTCGAGTGACATGACTGTTTTCTAAGGAAACAAGGGAGGATACCCTAGAGGTTCGGGTGTGAAAAGTGTTGCGATTCAGTTATTCTTTATCTTCCATTAGGGTTTGCTACAGTTTTATTTTATCTTGCCATACAATCTTAATTACTAACAGTAATAGTAAAATAGGAAAGCGATAAAGTATGGAAAATAAAACCCTAGACTATTACACGACTTTGGGGAGAGGTACATAATAGAAATGCAGAAATTAAACCCTAATTATTACAAATGGGAAGCAATTACATCGTCGTAAAAAATGTGAAAAGAATAAACTACGAGAAAATGTAAAAAAGGAAAAGGGAAAGGAAATTGTTTTTGGTGATTTTTGATAGAAAAGGTTTCGATGATTGACCTAAAAAAAACTAATTAATGTTGATTAAAAGAGAAATTTATTAATTAAACTAAAAAAAACCTTAAATAATTTGGAAAAAAAGAATTAATTTAATTATTAAAAAAATGGTTGATTAGTTAAATTAATAAAAAGTGATTAGAAAGAGAAAAAAAACCTAAGAGTCTAAATTAATTTTAATTAATTAAACTAAAAAACTAATTATGTTATAAACAAAAGCAAATGAAAAAAATATAGAAATTGGGCCTGAAATAGTAAGATGGACGGGGTGCGAATAAGAACCCGTTAGGCCCAATGAGTTCTTTGCTAGATCCAGTGAGAAGCGCTCCAGAATGTGTATCGTGAGGACTTGCCCTGCATCCACTGGATCTGGATCAGATGGCTGCGAGGCTGAGGACGCATCATTGACGTAGGGGATGCGCTACACTGAATCTGCAAAAGATAGAAAATATGAAGAAAAAAAACATTGCAAAGCGCCAGGATCGAACCCACGCCCTAGGACATGTATGCCTTAACGCATGCTCGCTTGCCACTAGGGTGGATGTACATCCATTGATTAAAATATAAACAATCAATTAAATAATAACAACACTCTTATGTTTGAACTAAAAATATATCAGCGCCAATATGACCCTTATTGTTTGAATGGACGAATGGCACAAGGCCACGTGACCCAGGGTGAGTCAAACCACCGCAGAGGGTGGAGAACACCATCTTCTCAGGTTGCTCCAAAAATAAAAACATGCAAAATAATGAGATTTGGAACATGAGACTAAGCCTACCCCCTAAGCCGGGGTCTACGAATTCAATGGTGGCACTCGCTTAGCCTAAAACGCTTGTAATGGGATATACAACGAAGCTCAATCTCTATGCCCTAAAAATGGAAAATCTGTATTCTGGCGATGCTTGGTTGCGATGGTCTGTAGAGCTACGACCTTTAAGGATGGTTGGGAACGGCTCCTGGAAGTCTCAGGGAGCTATGGAGTGTTTAAAAATTGATTGAAACTTGCTGGATAAGAGGTTTTGATCATGCCCTAGTTTTGGAGAATTTGTGAGTTTTTAGGGTTCTTCAAGGAGGCTTGCATGAGTGTCCTCTTGATCTGATCTTGTTGAATATATATAAAGAGATGCATTAGGAAACAGTTGTGAATAAAATCTTTATGCATTATGACGAAAATATTTTCTTTCAATCTTGTCTTCATGATCTTACACGACTTTGCTAGCTGTACATGAGCTCTTTGGGCTTTAAATCTGGTCCAAAACCAAATCCATGCGCCTAAGTCCATTTATTTGACATTTATTTAATTTATTTTTAATTAATAATGAATAAAAATAAAAATAAATAGAATAAAAGGTCAAAGGGTGCATGAGCAATATGTGAGGTTCATTATAAGCTGAAAAACACGTTTGTACTTTGAAACAATGGCCCATTAACCCAAAAATCCAAGTTTGGTCACTTTAGGTTTCATGCATTCTCTCAAAATTTCCCAACTTGCACTGGTCATAACTCCTTCAAGTTTTATCATTTAAAGGTGATCTTGGACTTTTTTGAAAGCTCAAGATGTCCTCTACAATCTCTCTTTTTATCATTTTTGCATTTGAATACTTTATCTTGATGTAAGTTGCCTTGACAAAGAGTCTTTTGTTGACTTTTGAAATGAACTATAATGTATTGACCCATATCTTTCAAATGAAGCATTTTTTAGACTTGAGCTTAGAGATACAAAGTTGTAGAGAATTGAATTTACTTCAAAATGGTCTTTAGTTAAGGAGAATCTGATGAAGCATGTGAAAGTTATGCTTGGTCAAATTTCATTTGACTTCTCCTTAAGAAAACCCTAATTTGGTAACTTTTGAATTTTGATTAATTGAGAGTTTTCTTGATGAATCATGATCAATCCTTGGTCACATTATAAGTATGACTCTAAAACCTTGAATTTGACCAAAAATATTGAAGTTTGATTGTATGTTGCCACAATTGACTTTTTACCCAATACAGTTGATTTTCAGTCATCTGAGCCATTGACTAAGCAAACTTGTGATGCAAGGCTTGAAACTTGATATGAGCATTACTTGAGACATATAAGAGACCATGAATTCCATTTGAGGCCTTATAAACCTAAATTTCCTTATGAAAGATGAAGCCTAGTGGTGGACCCATTGCTTAGGAGGATGATTCGTTTGGTCAATTCTTGTGCAATCTTGAGCATTTGAGGACCCTAGGAGAATGTTTTGAAGAAAATGGAGGGTAAATTTTGGGGTACAACAAGATTCTTTTCAGAATTCAGTCTCTGAAGGGAAATTCTTTTCAAAACAAAGCTCTGAAGGAGATGCTTTTGAAAATTCAGTCTCTGAAGGGAAATGTTTTTCAGAACAAAGCTCTGAAGGAGATGCTTTTTAGAATTCAGTATTTGAAGGGAATGCTTTTCAAAATGAAGCCATTAAGGATATAATTTTAGGAATTCAGTCTCTGAAGGGAAATGCTTTTCAGAATGAAGTTCTGAAGGAGATGCTTTTCAGAATTCAGTCTCTGAAGTGAAATGCTTTTCAGAGCGAAGCACTGAAGGAGATACTTTTCAAAATTTAGTCTCTGAAGGGAAATGGTTTTCAAAATAAAATACCCAAGGGGAATGCTCTAGTCATGTAGATAGTCTCCCCATATTGTTTCAGGAATTGATCTACAACTGGTCTCTAAATTGATGATTAATATTCGTCTGTTTGTGAACTTAACCTGAAAAATACAAAGTTAGTTTTATTCAATGTCATGATGTATGTAATGCATTGTGTAATGATGCTCTAAGTGCATATGTTATGATATTTTGTAAATGGTTTATGGATGTAATATGTCATTGGAGTGTATCGGTAACTTTGTATAACAATGTCTGGCTGGGAAAAATAAATCCCTGAACGTTGTTGGGGATGGAGACAGTAGTTCTTCAATTTTGTTTAGAACATTTTTGTTGGGGATTTCTGCTTTCTGTTTGAGGACACTCCACTGAGGATGTTCGATTTATGCTTGGGGATGGAAGCATTCAAGGAGAGTGAGTCATTCATCATTTTTCTAAAGGATTCAATTCTTATGTATTTTGACTAGGGATAAAAGGAGATGGATAATCCTTTTTTGTGTTGTTTGACCATGTTTCAGACATGAGTATCAGCTCTTCTATGGAGGACAATGTTGAATGATATCTTGGCTGGAGAAGAGAATCTTGTCGGGGAATTGCAATATGGGAGACATAAACTTCGTTGGGGAAATAAACCTTGTAGATTGTGTTGAGGGAATAATCTTTGATGGGGGTTAACTTATGAGAATAACTCTGAGGAGATTACTTTGTGGGAATTTATGGTCGACTTGAACATTATCCTGGCTCCTAGAGTTTTTAGTAAATGATAATCATGTTTTCATGCATATATTTTTAAACAGTAATCATATTCAAATGCATATGCTCATTCAATGTAGTTATTGGACGTTTTTACAAACAAACAGAGAAAGTAAAAACAGTTTTGAATTTGCAATTTGATTGCATTGATTTGGAGAGTTTGCCTATAAACAGACAATCTTATACAAGGAGACAGAAATCCCAGTAAGAGGAAATCGTCGTAAATTTCGAAACGATGGTACAAAGAAAAACAAAGAAAAACAGCTATGTGGAAATGATCCCATCGAGTTTCAACTCTGCTATTGCCCTTAGGTCTTCAAGCATCTCATCCCTTGTTGTCGGAAGAAGTTGATTGAGTTAATATGTACCATTTGAACTTGACGTTAGTGATTATGCTGGATGTAAGTGGATGGGTGATCCAACAAGATATAGTCGTGCGCTTTAATCTCTAACTTTTTCCTAGACCGCCCTTTCGGGTTTTCAGTCCACCAGGATATCCTTTTTTTCCCAAGCCGCCTATTCAGGTTTTCGACTGGCCGGATGTAAAATTATATACACACACACACAGACACACACACACACACACACACACACATACACACACACACACACACACATATATATATATATATATATATATATATATATATATATATATATATATATATATATATATATATATATCCCTAATTTTTGCTCTAACCCTTTTGGTTTGCTGGGATGCCCTAATATTTGCCTAGGCTAGTCAACCTATCGGGTCTATTTTATGCGTAGTATTTTTTGAATATGTCTCCTATTGTACCCCAAAATTTTCCCTCTCTTTTCTCAAGAAATTTCTCACAAAGGTCTTCACAAGCTCAAACTTGCACAAGTATTGACCAGGTCAAGCCATCTCCTCAACACTGATACCTCAAAATTAGGGTTTGAGCTTGCACAAGGACAATTGGACTTCTAATACTTCAAATGACTTTAATGGATCATTATGGACCTTCAAGAATGCTCATGTCAAGTTTTAAGTCTTGTATCACAAATTCTGCTCAGACAATTGACTAGATGACCAAAAATCAACTGTAATGATGAAAAGTCAATTGATACGCCAAAAGTCAAACTTTGACTTTTTGCTCAACATTAAGTCTCAAAGATCAAAATTCATAAACACATTCAAGAATATCAAGCTTTATCATCAAAAAGTCAAGAAAGTAAAAATTCAATTTGAAAAGTCAAACTTTTCAAGACTTAGGAATTTTTCTAAGTGTTTTGCACATGTTTATTTCATAACTTCATACCAATTTTTCACCATGATGCAAAATGATTCAAAGGAAACTTTCAACATGAAAGTTGTAGATCTTGATGAATACTATAAGTTTGTATTAGAGGGTTGATGTCCAAAAAATGCTTAGATTTGAAGATATAAGCCCATGAAGTCATAACATTTTCATCTAACACTTAGAGAAATTTTCAACAGATTTTGGTTAGGATTTTATCCAACTTCTTGGCATTTTTTTCACATAGTTCAAATATGATTTTTTCAAAATTGCCAAAATAAAAGTTATAGAGGATGTTTCAAGCTTTCTAAAACATCCAAGAGCATGAATTTATCATACTTGAGCTAGGAGATTCAAGGGTATGAAGTTGGACATCCATTCTTGAATTGCAAGTCACTATGTTGAAGAACACATAACAAAAACCTTATGCTATAATGCATACTCTTGTGTTACAGGCCTTCTTGCTTTCAAATATCATCATAATTTAATGCTTACACCCACTCTTGATCTATTACCCAAGTGTTTTATCCATTGTCCAAAAGATCTTTCCATTTATGGCATAAAGTTACCATTGCTATTCTTGAAAAGAAAACATTTTGGTACAAATTTGTCTTGAGTCCATACTTTGTTTGCTTTTGATTTTGCTCCACCATAAATCATGGAAAGTAACCCCTCTAAACCAGCAACTTTGGAACTTCATATTGGGACCATGACATAACTTGATATTTGCAATCCAACCTAGCCATAACTCCATAGTTTGTAAACCAAATAAGCTTGTTCACAAACCTCTTGCCTATAAATAGGAGTAGCATTCGCAAGAGAAAGTGGTTAGAAAAAATAGATAAAATCCAGAAGGGTTGTTGTGTAGACAAGCCCTCAAAAATCTCATACTCTCAAAAAGCCATAACTGTTCATAAAGCTTCCACTCTTTAGCTTAGAAATCCAAATCCTTGAACCTCCCACACCTTGCAAGTTCCATCCAAACAAACCATCTAAATACCTTACATACATCATATATAGGTTGTTCAAACTCAATAAGAACTTTTGTAACATCTCTGTTCTTTTTCCAGCTCAAGAACAATTAAGGCAGCAACTCAAACTCAAATCATAAATTCAAGCTTCAAGGTAAGTCTTCTTGACTTTGAACTCTTCATACAAGCATCATTAGTGGTTAGTTTGTGAAGATAAAATATAGATATCATTGCCTTGAAGCTAACCATATGCTTATCTTTCATTTTCACTAACCATGTAATGATAACTAACCCATGTATGCAGCAAAACAATGATAGAGTGAATAATTGCAGTATGAGTCGACACATACTCACATGAGTCGAATCATTTTAGTGGCAGGACAGATTATGAGTCGATACATACTGCTATAACAAGCACAAAATAGAAAGAAAAAGGTGTATGAGTCGACACAAAACGCGTATGTGTCGACACATGCAAGAAATGAGTCGACACATACCATTATGCATCGACTCATACTGGGCTGATTTGGTTTTACAGGAACAAGAAAAAGTTATTTGTCGATGAATAGATGCATGTGTCGACACATAATGGTTAAAAATGTAATTTTCCTCTCTTTTTCAATATTTTTTACACTTTCTATATATTTTCTTCATGGCTATTCAATATGGTTGTAATATTTAAGCTCCTATTTCATCCCCATCCCCCTAATGATGTAATAGCGTAGGATTTTAATTTCTGCAAATTTATCGCTTTTTATATAATTATTAGTAATTAGGATGTGTATGGCATGACTAAAATCAATCCTAGACAACCCTAATCCAAGACAAAATAATGCATGCAATCAAACACACTTTTCACACTTGCACCTCTAGGGTTAACTCTAGTTGTTGCCTTAAAAATGGTCATGTTATGCATGTGAGACATCTTAGAAAAAACAAACAAAGTACAAGATCAAAGTCCCTCGATGACGCTGCAAATGTTGCCTTACAAATGATCTTAGTCCCTTAAGAAAAATGCTAAGATATCTCATAACATTGCATCTTATGACTATACGATGACCCGCTCCCGTCCCTTCACATCCAAAGATAGAACTTCTTACCAATCAATGGTAAGATAGAAATGTCAAAGGAAGAGAGAAATGAACAAAATACTTTTTGAGTAGGTAGAACGTTCCTAGTTGCTTGCTCACAATCCATCTTCAAAAACAAACATCTTTTCAAACACACCAAACACTTTCAAAACATGAAATATTTTCAAAAGTCTAACACTTTGTATACATTCTTATAGAGACGAGAATCATTACAAAGTTTTCCTAAATGAAGGCGTTTTTCAAAAATACTTTCAAAAAACGCCACAAACACATTTCAAACAAAGCAATTTCAAAAGTGATCTAGAAAGCAACTAAGAGCCCATAGATAACTATGGATGAAAATGGTTCTAACACCTTCCATTTTCATAACCTACCCCCCCCCCCCCCCAGAACTCAAGAAAATATCTCAAAGATCTTTCCTATTCTTTTCACCCTTTCCTTTATCAGATAAAAGAAAAGTCGGTGGCGACTCTTGCTATCAGCAATAATTGCGATAAAATTCAAAACACCCAAGTCAGTTGTCCCACTGTATTACATAACTGGCGACTCTGCTAGGGATTTATTAATTAAAAGTTAGGTTACCTTAGATCTAGATCACAGATCACATTTATTTTCTTTCATTGTTTGATTTATTTATTTTACATTTATGGGTCCTTGTTTGAGTTTGTATTGATCCTCTACCCAGATCTGGGAACATCATTAGGTAAGTAGCAATAGATCGTAGAGACTGTTCGGGGTATAACGACATGGTTGAAGCGATAGCTGCGTTAGTGTGACACATTTGTTGGTACCGGTAGCCCTCGAGTCTAGTCACAGAGAATACGGGGCCGCTGTGTGGTGTCATGAAGCACTAACTGACCTTAGAACCTTTAATTGAACAACTTGGCCATTAGGAAGTAGTGAGATATCCGGATTTGGTGCAGTCTGAAGTTGGTTGATACTCGATACTACGCTCTTTGAGATCAGACTTTTGGGATATTTCGATCGGCAATAAAGAGGCTTGCGCTGAAACAATGCCTGATGAAGAAAGACCAGTGATATTGAGATTCCCTAGAACCCGATTACTTTTTAGGACATATTGAACCAACTAAAATTCAAGAGGGTACTTACCTACAAACCCCATGCAAGCCTAAACCTAAGAACTTATTTGCTTTGCTTGTATATGTTTATTTGCACATAACACCGTGACATCATACCATAGCATTTTCAATAACCATTTCAAGGGTCTCAAGGGTTTGTGATGCAGGGTTATGTTGAACCAGACGTCTATCAAGGAGCAAGAGGATTTATTTTCCTCTAGCCAAATGCGGTCAAAGATAAAAGCACGATAAGTTGAGTCAAGGGCTATGACCCACTAGACATGGTGAGCTTGATTCGTGTGGAAGGACATTCAATAATATAAAGTTCTCCAATAAAAGTTGTGATCAAAGTTCAACTTCTAACATCTTCTTGTGATTACCCCGCAAGATCCTTGAAAACATTGCATTTTTATGTATCATGCATGTCATTACATAACAGGTGTTCTCAATACAGGTTTATCATTTTTCACGCTGTTTATTTTAGTAAGAAAATGGCTCTAGAGCAAACAGTTAAAGATCTCCAAGCTCAGAATGCCCAGTTCCAACAAATGTTCCTGAACTTAGCCAAGGGGCAAGAAGATCTGAAAGCACTCTTCACCAAAGGGAGCAAGAAGAAGGAAAAGAAATGAGCTGACATCCTAAACATGGGAAAGAATTTCAAGGGCCCCGTTCAACAAGTCCAAGTTGAATAGGATTCCTCTAAAGAGGATGAAAATCAAGATGAAGATTATTCTGATGAGCAATACTCATCAGCCGATGATAGATATAAGCAGATAGAAGACAGACTAAAGGCTGTGGAGATCTAAGTTGTGCCTGGCTTGGACTTTGGAGACTTAGGTTTGGTTCCTGGGATGGTCATTCCCCATAAATTCAAGATCGCTGCTTCTGTCAAGTATGATGGGGTCTCCTGTCCTAAGCTTCATCTAAGATCCTATGTCCGTAAGATTCAGCCGCACACCGTCAATAAGAAACTATGGGTGCACTTTTTCCAAGAGAGTATATCTGGGACGCAGTTGGAGTGGTTTTACCAATTGGAAGGGACCAATATCCACACCTGGGAGGATCTAGATGCTGATTTCTACAAGCAGTACCAATACAACGCTGATCTTGCACCAACTCGTGTGCAGTTGCAGAATATGACCATGGGTTCAAATGATGGCTTTAAAGAGTACACGCAAAAATGGAAGGACCTAGCTGGAAGGGTGAAGACATCCTTAATTGTCAGGGATCTGGTTGATATCTTTATGGGAACTTTGACAGGACCTTTCTTCAATCACCTAATTGGAAGTTCTTCAGATGGGTTCATCGAGCTGATTCTAACTAGGGAAAGAGTTGAAAGCGAAATTAGAAGCGGAAAAATCCAGGTGGCTGCGTCTTCAAATACTGAAAAGAAGATGTACATTGGAAAGAAAGAGTCCAGTGTTGTATATGACTAGGAGGGACATGCTAGAGGTAACCACAAGCAATCTGTGGGAGCTGTACTAATCTATAATCCTACACATGTGCAACAACATCAACAAGGGAATCAGCATAAGGAGGTCGCACCTAAGAAACAATTCACCAAAATCACCATGTCACTGGCTCAAGCGTTACAACACATGTTGAATACAGAGCTGATTAAGTTAAAGGCTCCTCTGTGGAATCTCAATATTTTTGCTCCTAGTTACCATCCCAATGAAAGGTGTGCATACTATTCTGATAGTCCTGGACATGATAAGAATGGCTGCTGGGCTCTGAAGAACAAAATTCAAGATATGATTGACGCCAAGGAGATGAATTCGGCCCTCCGGAGACTCCCAACGTGATCACTGCTCCCATGCCAAATCATTGAGAGTGTCCAGTTCATTTTTGAATTTTCAATTGTAGTTTCTTTTGTTTGTTCGAACACTTATCTATTATGTCAAACTTTTTTTCATTAATGCATTGCATATGTTTGACTTGAATTAATCCATTTGTTTTCACTACATTTAAACTATGCTTTTTTTATTCCCTTTTTGTGATATTCATCTCTCATTAAAAGTTGTAAGCCTTTAAGAGGAAGTGTGATACGGTGGGAAGAACTGGCTGTTTTTGGAATGCTGGTTTGCGTTTTGCGTTTGTTTTCGCAAAATGTCGCGGTAAGCAAGAGTCGCCACCGACTTTTATTTTATCCAACGAGGAAAGGAAAAAAGCATAGAAAAATTCCTTTTTTCGAGATATTTCTCGGGTTCGGGGGGTAGATTATAGAAAGGGAAGGTATTAGCACCATTTCTATCAGTGGTTATCCACGGGCTCTTAGGTACTTGCTCAATTGTTTTCAAAATTGTTTTCTTTGTGCTTGTGGGTTTGAAAAAAAAAGTTTTTGTTTGAAAACTTCGATTTAACTCTTGCTTATGTCCTCAAGAGTGTAATGAAGTGTTTTTTGAAAACTTTGTTTGAAAATGTGTAAGTGTGAAAAAGATTTTGTTTTTTGAAAGAGCAAGTATTTAAGAACCATCTACCTACTCGAAAAAGGAATTGTTCTATGCTAATGTCCTTTAGACAATGCTATCCCACTATGAATAAGTGGGTAGCACCGTCGTTGGAGTTTAAGGGTCAATTCGAATGCGGGACTTACGGTCACCAAAGCAATGTTAGGACGCCTTAGCGGTAACCCTAATGTCTTAGATCATTTGTTTAAGGCAACAATATCCGAGGCAACCATTTCGAGGCGACTATGATCTTTTAGACAAGAGGATGACCTCTAAAACAACCTATACTTAATGACCATGTACGAAGGCAACCAAGTGAGGTGTACCCTAAGAGTGCGCATGTGCGAGTGTATCGTTTTCAATTATTTTTGTCTTTGTACATGTTAAGGGTGATCTAAGTTGATTTTAGGTTAAAACATTCAGTCTTGTCATGCAAACCAATTATCAAACATCTAGCAGTTATAATTTTGCGGAAAATAAAATACGGAATTTAAATTACAAGGCGTCGAGTATTTACATCGCCAAAGACAAACCCTTTAAAAAAATAAAATAAAGCAATAAAGATAATTAAAAGTCCTATTAACTATTACAAGCCGGGAGCAAGTACATTATTGGATAAAAAAAAGTAAATTGCGGTGCAAAATTAAATCGGATGCATGATTAGGGTTTTGACCCTTTTGGTTAAAAAAAAATCTTTTTTAGGTTTTTGTTGTTTTAAAGGAAAGAAATTAAATCTAAATTAATTACTAGATTAAATTAATAAATTAATTAATAAAGATAAATTATTTTTGGTCTTTGTTATTTTAAGAAAGAAAAATAAAATAATTAATGTTAGTAATTAAAACCTAATTAAATCTAATTTAATTTTAATTATTTACAAAAAGTATGTTAAAGTTATTCTAATTAAAACCCAAATTAATTAATTAGTATTTATTAATAAAAAATAAAAGTTTGAAGTTTAATATTTTTGTGATTTTATTTTATGAAAAAAAAAAGATTTTGTGATTGGTTAGAATTTAAACAAAAACAATTAAAACAATTAATAAAAACAAAACAAATAAAATAGAAAGAGAGAGGGGTTCGGGCCTGAAATGGTGGTGTGAGATAGCAATTGGGAGGCCCAAAAGCACTGGCCCTTGTTGACTCTGGGTGATCTGGTGTCTATGCATTGACTGGCGCCTTATTGGACCATTGTGATACGGTGGGAGAACTGACTTGAGGTTTTGCGTTTGTATTCGCAAATGTTTCGGTTTAGCAAGAGTCGCCACCGACTTTTTATTTTATCCTAAGGAAAAGTTAAAAAGCACAGGAAAAACCTTTGAGATGTTTTCATGGGTTCGGGGAGTAGATTATAGAAAGGGAAGATATTAGCACCCTTTCTATCCATGGTTATTCATGGGCTCTTAGTTACTTGCTTAGATCACTTGCCTTGCATTTTCAATTGTTTGAAATGGTGCTTTGTATGTGATTTTGAAAGATGTTTTGAAAAGAGGCCATTGTTGTGGCAACCTTTGTAATGATCCATGTTTGAATGTATACAAAGGTGTATTTGTCTTTTTGAAAAGTTTTCAATGTTTTTGAGAGTTGTTTTTGAAAGTGTGTTGTGGAGTGTGTTTTGAAAAGTAGGCAAGCGTGTTTTGCAAGTTTGATCAAGTAAATAAGAGTTGTCTACCCCTAAATTTACTCAAAGATTTTTCCTATATTTTAAGCCTTTTAACAGTATTGTTTCACCATTGTATTTGGTGGACAATCTTGTGTTAGGATGTTAACGGGACGGGCGCGGGTCATCGTTTAGACCATGAATGCAATAGTGCCAAGTGTCTTTGGCAATTTTTCCTTCAAGGGACTTGATCATTTTTAGGCAACTTGAGAAAGCGTCATTGAGGGACTATGATCATTTTGATTTGTTTTGTTTTGCCAAAGACACTCAACATACAACATGGCCCATTTTTGAAGGCAACAAGTGGAGTAACCCTAAGGGTGCAAGTGTGATTGGTGTTGTCCATTTTCATGCTTTTTTGTCTTTGCATTAGGTCAAGCTATTTGTTATTTGATTTTTGCATACAAAACCTAGGTCTATCATGGCATAATTAGAAAGCTTTAAAATGCGGAAATTTAAAGTCCTAAATTATTACAACATAATTATGAGGATGGGGGTACAAATGTTTGAATGGGGGATATTTAGCAAGAAATTAAATCTAGAACTATTACATCCATATTGAATATACAAGTTATTTAATTGTACAATAATTAAATAAATACAATAAATATGCAAAATGTATTATGCACAAAAATGTTTTTTATGTATGTAAAAGTATTTTTCAATGTAAAATATAAACAAAATAAAAGGGGTTAATTTTGGTATTTTTATGGTTTTAGGGGAAAACCCTAGTTTTCTAAATAAATAGTATTTATTAATTATATTATATACAATATTTGTTAATTATATACAAAAAATAAAAAAAAAGTATATTGTGAAAAAAAAGTATTTTTGATGTCATATATTAATAAAAATAAAAATGTATTATTTTCATTATATTTTATCCTAAATATTTAATAAAATATGTATAAGTATTTATATTATATATTAAATATACTAAATATATACAAAAATGAAATATTAATTATTTACAAAAAATGGTCTATTTTTAGAAAATGTTTTCAAAATGCAAATAAAAAATAATAACTAAAAAATATATTTTTGTATTATTGTTTTGTGTTTTAAATAAAAAGAAATATATTGGTTTATATATATATGCTTAAATAAAACAAACAAATGCCAAATAAATACAAAAATGGGTGAAAAAATAATTTTAATGTTTTTTATGTTTTGACAAAAAATAATAAATCAGAAGAAAAAATGAAAAGTCAAAAATAATCAAAATATCACACAATGGGCCAAGGGGGTGTAAGTTGGAAAAGAGGGTGCAAAAAGCAGGTTGACTCAGGCCCAGCCCAAGTCAACTCTGTCTTCAACCTTCAGCCACATTCAAACAGAACAACGCGCGCTTCCTTCTATCTCTGCCATCTCTTGATTCCTTGACTTTTAACAAAAACTCACAACACAAACATTATAGAGCATCAAGAGACGAATTCATACATATAAAATTCTTAACCTAACTCTCAGAAACAAGGGAGAATTTCTCCATCCCCAATTTCTGACCTAAGTTTTCTTTCATGTTCAGGTCCAAAATTCTCTCAGCACACACAATATAAATGAAAAGTAACTACATGGATGGCTTCAGGGCTATGATTAGAACATGCTTTCTTCACAAACTTAAGCCTAACTATGCCTGGATAGAGAGATAGGAGTTCATATTTTTACCTGTTCATCTTGAGTCGTGTACAGCAATGGAGGTATCTTCAATGGAGTTTGAGGACTTGTACAGCTTGCCTGAGGTCCAAGGAACCTTCTCCAACACTTAGCTTGCTTTGAATCTCTCTGAATCAAGCTATGGAAGTCAACCTGCAAAACTGAAAAGTGAAAATGGAAAACTTGGCTATGGATGTTACAGCTTGTATTTAATGCTTGGGATAGTTTGTATGGATAATATAGAATGTGTTGGAACTTGTTTGGGCAAAAACGCACGAGTGAATGATGTTGGCCAAGTCAAAATGCAGGAATCCCCTGTTTCTTGCAGAAAAATGGTGTTTCTGTGAATGAGGAGGTTTGAGGGATGGTTTGGTCGTGTTTCAAACTTGGTTTGATGTCTGGAAAGTGTTCATGAAGTTTGTTTAGGCTTGTGTTGACAGGAGATCAAAGTTGGATATCTTTTGCAATGTTTCTTCTAAAGTAAGCAAAGATAGTCAAGTTGGGTTATAGGCCAATGCAGGTCCCTCAAGCATGCTGCATACTTTGTTCTTGATAAGTGGGATTTGTCCACAAACTTGTGCCTAAAAGATCTGGCTTGTACCTCTTTGATTTGTTATTTGTCATAAAGTGCATCTTTACAAGAATGGCAAAGTTGCTTTTGCTAAATATGGATTAATCTTGCATGTAATGACCAAATGAACAAAATAACATCTTTGCACAATGGTTTGGCATTTAATTATTGAGTGTGAAAAGGATTAGAGGCCTGTAATCTAGCTTGAACCATGCTGACTTGAAAATGGCAATGTTATGAACATGTATTTGGCTATGAACAAAGTGACTTTTGCCCATCTTTGCAAATTCGATTCTCCCTAACCACAAAGGTGTTTGAGAAGTTCTTGGACAATTTGGAAAGCTTGGAATGTGTCCTACAATCCATATTTGTAATGAAAATTGAAATTCCAAGTGGAACCATGTGAAAAGTGGCCATGAAGTTGGGCAAAAATCCTGCCTAGAATAGGTCAAAATTTCTCTAAGTTAAAAATGTTTTGCACCCTTGTTCCAAAAATCATAACTTGAGCTACAAGCTTCTGTTGAGGAAACTTTGTGAATCAAAGTTGTATATTTTGCAATGGACTACAACTTTCATGTTTTGAATTTTGTTTGAATCCATTTGCATCTTGATGAAAAAATGGGACAAAGTTAGGAAAAAATAAGGAAGTTTCATAACTTAGAAAAATTCTAAGTTATGAAATTTTCTCATTTTAAACCCTAATTTGCAAATTTGGGTTTCTTGATGAACAAGTTTCTTAATTTGACATGTCTAGATGAAAAATGAATCTTGGCACTTGATTTTGACCAAAAAGTCAAAGTTTGAGTTTTTAGTATACAGTCAAATTTTGATCAGTTGACTGGAAAATTCATTTGTCAATCCTGTGCATTTGGGACCTTTTGAACTTGTTGAATGTGTCAAGACCATTCCATTGATTCCTTGAGTCCATATGTGAGCTTGGTTTTCCATTGGCTAGGTCAAACAGTCAAAAATTGCCTTTGTGCAGTCAAAACCCTAAAAATGACCATTTTGTCCTTTTGGTGATCTGATCAAATTTCTTGTGGAATTATGATCCAAACTTGACCAAATGGTTCATATGAGTTCATAATGTTGATGTGGGTCAAAAAACATGAGGTTTGACTGTCAATTGGCCACAATTGACTTTTTCCCCAATACAGCTGATTTATAGGTCAACTGTCCAATTGACTAGGCAAAGATTGGAATCAAGGCTTGAAACATGGTATGGATAAACTTGTGAGTCCAACATGAAGCATGAAAGTCACTTTGGGAATTTTAGGTTAAAACATCTTGGTGCAAACTCAAACCCTAATTTGGGTCAACAGTGCAAGGAGGAGTCTTGAGCAGAGCAAACCCTAACTTGATCTTGAGCTCCAAGAATCTTGTGGTGAGAAAATATTGAAGAAATGAGAGGGCAAATTTTGGGGTACAATAACCATCATCCTAGAACCATCAGATTTGGCCTTTAGGCCATCTGGCCATTGAATATATGGAGATGCATGGTGTTCTGCAAGCCTAAGCGCGCACAGGAGTACCTGAAGAGGAAAAATATAGAGAAAGTGGGGGACCTGGGATTCGAACCCAGGTCCTGAAGGGAATCGCTCGCTTGCCTTGCCACTATGCTGCCTTGATCTATTTGTAAGCATATTACATAATAATGATAATATAAGAAAACAAAATTAATTTGTCAGAAAAGAAAAAAAACGCGCGCCATTTTTGAATGGCACAATGAGTGAATGCCAACTCTTCGTCCCTGTCCTTCCACTACTGTAATTTTACCTGCAGATTTGAATCCGCGGCTAAAAATGCAGCTCATTCCAAAAATCGTTTCCAGGCGATAAGAATGACCTTTAAGGGCATGGTTGTGTTCGTCTCATCCTCCCGGATGAAACCATGCCCATTACATGGACCAATTTTACATGAAATAAGAATCCCTAAAAACAAAAACACAACCCTAGCTATGGTATTTCGGGGTTACAACGTCTATAAATCAAATTGATTATTGCCAATAGTTTTCAAATAACATGAGGGTTATGAATATGCAATAATCTCATTCAAATGATGCCAGAATGGGCCAAATCGAATCCAACAACAGAGCTAGGTAGCATGGAACTTACAGCGCGTTATAGGGTCTGAAGAAGCTTGCTTTTGATCCAGGTAGATTGAGTGAACACCCAGGAAGCGTTTGGAACAAGTCTTGGCTTCTGAAAATGCCTCTAAGCACGATTTCGATTTCAAGCTTTTTGGCACTTTTTTTCAACTTTGTTTTGCCTCTTTCTGCAATTACCAACCCTTGTCTCGATTTCTTTGGCTTCCTTATGTAGTGTATAGTGTGTTAGGGTAACAAACTTGGCTCAAATCTTCTCCCATCAATGCTTGCAAATTTGATTTGATTCACCCTTTACAAAGTTGCCAATTTTGCCAAATCGCAATCTTTTTGCCCATGATTTTGTTTGATTCGAGTTTGATGATGATAATGATGATAATAAAAACCTTAAACAACAAAAAAAAATCTCATGTCATCAAAGTTTTAGATTTTATATGATTTAATTTGATTTAAAATGAATAAATTCAAATAAAAATAAAATTAAATAATAAAAATAAAATATGGGCTCATGGCTGAAGCTAGGACACGTGGGAAATGATGCAAGCTTAAATCAAGTGGAAAATAATTGGCCCATTTGACAAAATTTGAAGTTTTGGGGATAATTGGCTTTTGGCAATTTTACAAAAATGTCCAACTTCAACAATGCATAACTTTTTAAATTTTGAACTTTTGGAGGTGTTCTTGGACTTTTCAGAAAGATTGAGATGTCCTCTAACCAACCCTTTTGGTCTTATATCATTTTGATGTTCCATGCTCAAGTTATAAGCCTTGGCAAAAAAGGTGTTTTTGTTGACTTTCAAAAATGACCTATAATGTCCAAATTCATAACTTCTTGTGAGTGCATTTTTTGATCTTGGGGTATGAAGATGGATTATAGGAAATTTCATCCTATTCAAAATGAGATTTGAATGGGTCATTTCTCATAAAGTATGGGAATGTTATGCTTGGTCAAAGTTGAGTTGACTTTTCCTACAAAACCCTAATTTAGCAACTTTTGAGTCTTGATGAATTTTGAGCAATCTTTGATGAATCATGATCAACCCTTGATAAAATGATTAAATATCCTTAAAAATGATAATTTTGACAAAAAATATTGAAGTTTGACTGTATTTGGGTCACAGTTGACTTTTGCCCTAGCATAGTCGATTTTTGGACCTTTGAGCAATTGACTGAGCAAACTTTCTCTGCAAGGCTTGAAATTTGATATGGATGACCTTGAGAACATATTAGGACATTGGGGATCACTTTTGATCATTTGGACTCATGGATATTGATACAACACAAAACAATAATTTGGGGTTGACTGCCTCAGGAGATGACTTGTCTGTCCAACTCTTGAGCAAACTTGAGCAACTTGGAGATTTTTCTTGCAATGTTTTGGGGAATATGAGAGGGAAAATTTTGGGGTACAACAGCTTCCCCTATTCAATATTCTTAAACCTGAGGATGTAGATTGGATTTCGTGTCTTTCGTAATCCGAAGGTGGAAGAGGATTAAACAGTAGAGAGCCCAGATATTTGCACTCGCATGGTGATATCAGCCTTGTGATGTCGGGAATGGGCTTACAGATGCCATTTAGAGATTGCTGGCGGGAGGATGGGTTTAAAGATGCCATCCGGAGGAGCATCGATCGCATAAGAGATTCCTTAGCGAGAGCTTGTATACCCGTTGTTGTAGAAGATTCCGCTGGGGAAGCGTGATCTTTGTTGAGATTTAGGATCTTGCCTTTACTTCAACTGAGAGAAAATCTCTGCTGAGTTTTAAGAACTTGTCTGTAATTCAACTGGGGGAACTCTGTCGAGATTTAGGACCTTATCTGTAATTCAACCGAGACTAATTCAGTTGATATTTAAGAACCGGTCAGTACTTCAACTGAGGAAACATCTTCATCGAGATCTAGGACTGTCTGTACTTCAACGGAGGATAATTTTGTTGAGATTTAAGAACTCGTCCACACTTCAACGGAGGAAAATTGCTGAGCTTTAGAACCTTATCTGTAATTCAACTGAGACTAATTCAGTTGAGATTTAAGAACCGGTCAGTACTTCGACTGAGGGAAACATCTTCATCGAGATCTATGACTATTTGTACTTCAAAGGAGAATAATTTTGTTGAGATTTAAGAACTCGTCCACACTTCGACGGAGGAACTTTGCCGAGATTTAGAACCTTATCTGTAATTCAACTAAGACTAATTCAGTTGAGAATTAAGAACTGGTCAGTACTTCGACTGATGGAAACATCTTCATCGAGATCTAGGAACTGCCTGTACTTCAATGGAGAATAATTCTGTTGAGATTTAAGAACTCGCCCACACTTCTACGGAGTAACTTTGTCGAGATTTAGAACCTTATATGTAATTCAACCGAGACTAATTCAGTTGAGATTTAAGAACCGATCAGTACTTCGGCTGAGGGAAACATCTTCATCGAGATCTAGGAACTGTTTGTACTTCAACAAAGGATTATTCTGTTGAGATTTAAGAACTCGCCCACACTTCGACGAAGGAAAATTGTCGAGATTTAGAACCTTATCTGTAATTCAACCGAGACTATTTTAGTTGAGATTTAAGAACCGGTCAGTAGTTCGACTGAGGGAAACATCTTTATCAAGATCTAGGACTGTCTGTACTTCAACAGAGAATAATTATGTTGAGATTTAAGAACTCGTCCACACTTCGACGGAGGAACTTTGTTGAGATTTAGAACCTTATCTGTAATTCAATCGAGACTAATTCAATTGAGATTTAAGAATTGGTCAGTACTTTAATTGAGGGAAACATCTTCATCGAGATCTAGGAACTGTCTGTACTTTAACGGAGGATAATTCTGTTGAGATTTAAGAACTCGTCCACACTTCGACGGAGGGAAAATGTTGAGATTTAGAACCTTATCTGTAATTCAACCGAAACTAATTCAGTTGAGATTTAAGAACCGGTCAGTAGTTCGACTGAGGGAAACATCTTCATCGAGATCTAGGATTGTTTGTACTTCAACGGAGAATAATTCTGTTGAGATTTAAGAACTCGTCCACACTTCGACGGAGGAACTTTGCTGAGATTTAGAACCTTATCTGTAATTCAACCGAGACTAATTCAGTTGAAATTTAAGAACTGGTCAGTACTTCGACTGATGGAAACATCTTCATCGAGATCTAGGAACTGTCTGTACTTCAACGGAGAATAATTCTGTTGAGATTTAAGAACTCATCCACACTTCGACGGAGGAACTTTGTCGAGATTTAAAACCTTATCTGTAATTTAACCGAGACTAATTCAGTTGAGATTTAAGAACCGGTCAGTACTTCGACTGAGGGAAACATCTTCATCGAGATATAGGAACTGTCTGTACTTCAACAGAGGATAATTCTGTTGAGATTTAAGAACTCGTCCACACTTCGACGGAGGAAAATTGTCGAGATTTAGAACCTTATCTTTAATTCAACCGAGACTAATTCAGTTGTGATTTAAGAACCGGTCAATACTTCGACTGTTGAGAACTTAACTACATCCTTCCTGAAAGGTAAGGGTCATCCGTATGCAATGCATGATATATATAAACAATCATGTTCTCAAAATAAATGAGATTGTGTTTTATGATGCGTATATGCATGTATCATGATGTATGGAAGTGTAATGTTTTGGATGGGGAAAATAAATCCCGGATAGATGCTGGAGAATAGAGTTGGATTCTTCATTTCTGCTGGAGATGGTGAACAAAGATGATTGCGAGAATAAACCTGCAGGAGAGTAAAACTCCATTGAGGAATAAACTGATGAGGAGATTACTCTGTGGGGAAGAGATGCTCTGCTGAGGATTCCACCGATAAATTCCGCTGGGGACGAATTACAGTTGCTGGTGATACTGAATCCTATTGGGGATTGACTTCTTGTTTGTGAAAGGAATGAACTCCGCTGGGGATGATCTTTCAGTCGTGACTTCACTGGGAATAACCTTTTAGACTCTTATGGGGATAATCCTTTAGACTCTAATGGTGATAATCCTTTGAACTTGCAGGGGACAATCTTCCAAAGTCTACTGGGGATGATTTTCCAAACTCCACTTGGGAAGTTTTTTCAAACTGCGCTGGGAAAAATTTCAAACTCCACTGGGGATATTTTGAATTCTGCCAGGGAATATTCGTATACTCCGTTGGGGAATATTAAGACTTCCGGGGATATTAAGCCTTTCCAGTGTTGATGGTAGATAAACTCTCCTTGGGGAGTGTTGTACCCCAATATTTGCCCTCCCATTTCCTCAACATTTTCTCATCACAAGACCCTTGAAGATCAAGATCCAGTTAGGGTTTCCTCTGCTCAAGACTTCTCCTTGCACTGTGGACTCAAATTAGGGTTTGTGTTTGCCCAAGGATGTTTTGACCTAAAATGCCTAAGATGACTTTCATGTTTCATGTTTTACTCATAAGATTATCCATACCAAGTTTCAAGTCTTGATTCCAAGTTTTGCCCAGTCAATTGGACAGTTGACCTAGAAATCAGCTGTATTGGGGAAAAAGTCAACTGTGGCCAATTGACAGTCAAACCTCATGAAATTTGACCCACATCAACATATTGAACTCATATGGACCATTTGATCAAGTTTGGATCACAATTCCACAAGAAATTTGATCAGATCACCAAAAGGGCAAAATGGTCATTTTTAGGGTTTTGACTGTACAAAAGCAATTTTTGACTGTTTGACCTAGCCAATGGCAAATCAAGCTCACATATGGACTCAAGGACTCAATGAAATGGTCTTGACACATTCATCAAGCTCAAAAGATCCCAAGTACACAAGATTGACAGTTGAATTTCCCAGTCAATTGATCAATTTTGACTGTACACTGAAAAGTCAAACTTTGACTTTTTGGTCAAAATCAAGAGTCAAGATTCATTTTTCATCAAAACATGCCAAATCATGAAACTTGTTCACCAAGAAATCACAAAATGCAAATTAGGGTTAGAAAATGGAATTTTTCATAACTTAGAATTTTTCTAAGTTATGAAAAACCCTAATTTTTTCCCAACTTTGCCCCATCTTTTCACCAAGATCCATTTGGATTCAAACAAAAGTCAAAACATGAAAGTTGTAGCTTGTTACATAATCTACAACTTTGATTCACAAAGTTTTCTCATTTGAAGCTTGTATCTCAAGTTACAATTTTTTGAATAAGGGCACTAAACCATTTTTAACTTAGTGAAATTTTAACCTATTTTGACAAGGTTTTCTACCCCACTTCAAGGCCATTTTCCATACCCTTCCACTTGGAAGGGCCATTTGTGGTTAAACGTGTGTTCTCAGGAGGAGCCATGATCCTAACCACCATGGATGGTGACGACCTTCCTCACCCCGCCAATGCAGACATAGTGAAAAAATACTACGCATAAATAAAAGACCCGCTGGGTTGACATACCTGGGCAAAAATAAGGGCTTCCCGGCGAACCAAAAGGGTTCGGGCAAAAATAAGGGATGAAATAAAAAAAATCTGTACACCCGGCAAGTCGAAAACCTGAAAAGGCGGCTTGGGCAAAAATGGGTATCCCGGTGGACTGAAAACCCGAAAGGGCGGTCCAGGCAAAAGTTAGGGATAAAAGCGTAACACTATGTCTCATTGGATCACTTCGCATCCGAAATTCGGAATCAACTATCTGGCTCAGATTTCGGCATCGACCAGTCAGCTTCATCTTCGACCAGGCAGCAAAGCGATGAGACGCTTGAAGACATAAAGGCGATAGCAGAGTTGGAACCCAGTGGGGTTGATCACATAGCTGTTTTGTTTCCTTTTTCAAATTGTAAACTCTATGATATTTGGCGGCATCCTCTTACTAGGATGTCAGCCTCTTGTATAAAAACGCCTATTCACGGGCAGAATTCAAATCAATACAAACTCACTTGTCCATACAAATTGCCTTTGTTTTCCTTTTTTTTTTTCTGTTTTGTCTTGCGGAGAACGTCCAATGTTCATTTTTGATATATGCATTTGACATTAAATTGCTGATTCGTAAATGTTTACATACGAAACAAAAAATTGATTACAGGTGACATCAGAGACAGGGGCAAATGTGAAGTTGTCTGATGTAGTCTGGTTGTTTTTTCCGCCAAGGTACCAAGGTAGATTCGGCTGAAGAATGTGACCAAATCATCTCAACTCCCCGCAGAGTAAAACAAGGTTCAGCAATACTTTCCCCAAGCGGAGTTGACTCCCCGACAATCCTGAAAAGGCACGACATTCCCCTGCAGGTCTTAAAGCTCATCCCCAGTAGATTCTGGAAGCTTGTTCCCTATAGTACACGGACGTCTCTCCCGAGTTTTATTTAGAGTTATTTCCTCGCAAGGACTTATAACTGGGTTATCCTCAGCTAAAAACCACGGAAGACCTCCCTCGGCAAAGTTCCTTCAATCCCCGGCAGAGTTTATCTTTGGTGCTCCCCGGCGGAGTTTATCATCATTATCCTCAGCGGAATCCATCATTAAAGTCTTCAACGGGCCTCTTATCAAAACTTCGGCCAAGTATCTCTTCCACAGAGCAACTCCCCGGCCGTTCGTCAAGGATTTATTTTCCTAAGACGACGCTACATTCATAAACATTTCACGTTTCCAATACATCTTGCTTACCTACGTGATAAAAGCGCATACAACACTATCTCATGTTGAACATCATAACATCATGCATATCATACATCATGACATTGCATACAACTTACGTTTTGCCTTTTCAGGAAAAAGACAATCCCAAAAATAACTACCTTCAACTGTCACAATTCCAGATTCGATACCTGTATCTAGCCAGGGCACATCTGAGAGTGATCATTTCCAGACCCGATTCCTGTATCTAGCCAGGGCACGTCTGAAGAGTTCGAAGATTCGATTCCTGTATCCAGCCAGGGCACATCTATCAACTACAACATCTCCAGATTCGATTCCTGTATCCAGCCAGGGCATATCTGTTGACCACGTTTCCAGATTCGATTCCTGTATCCAGCCAGGGCACATCTATTAACGACTATTTCCAGATTCGACTCCTGTATCCAGCCAGGGCACATTTGTGAGCAACCAATTGTAGATTCGATACCTTTATCCAGCCAGGGCATATCTGCATAAGGAGACTGAAGATCAAACACCTGTAATAAGCCAGGAAAACATCCGTCTTTCTCAAATACACAAGTTCTCGCTAAGGAATCTCTTATGCGATCGACACTTCCAAATGGCATCTATAAGCCCATTCCCGACAAGGTTCTGTCACATCTCCAGATGGCATCTATAAGCCCATCTCCCTATCCACCATCTCTCCAAATGGCATCTATAAGCCCATTTCCGACACCACATTGTTGAGACTCCAGCATGCGAGTGCAAATTTCCGGGCACTCTAGTGTCCAATCTCCTTTTACCCTCGAGTCACGAAAGGCAAACTCGCCAATCTAACTCTTCAGGTCCAAGAAGATTGAACAGGGGCAACTGTTGTACCCCAAAATTTGCCCTCCCATTTCCTCAACATTTTCTCATCACAAGACCCTTGAAGATCAAGATCCAGTTAGGGTTTCCTCTGCTCAAGACTTCTCCTTGCACTGTGGACTCAAATTAGGGTTTGTGTTTGCCCAAGGATGTTTTGACCTAAAATGCCTAAGATGACTTTCATGTTTCATGTTTGACTCATAAGATTATCCATACCAAGTTTCAAGTCTTGATTCCAAGTTTTGCCCAGTCAATTGGATAGTTGACCTAGAAATCAGCTGTATTGGGGAAAAAGTCAACTGTGGCCAATTGACAGTCAAACCTCATGAAATTTGACCCACATCAACATATTGAACTCATATGGACCATTTGATCAAGTTTGGATCACAATTCCACAAGAAATTTGATCAGATCACCAAAAGGGCAAAATGGTCATTTTTAGGGTTTTGACTGTACAAAAGCAATTTTTGACTGTTTGACCTAGCCAATGGCAAATCAAGCTCACATATGGACTCAAGGACTCAATGAAATGGTCTTGACACATTCATCAAGCTCAAAAGATCCCAAGTACACAAGATTGACAGTTGAATTTCCCAGTCAATTGATCAATTTTGACTGTACACTGAAAAGTCAAACTTTGACTTTTTGGTCAAAATCAAGAGTCAAGATTCATTTTTCATCAAAACATGCCAAATCATGAAACTTGTTCACCAAGAAATCACAAAATGCAAATTAGGGTTAGAAAATGGAATTTTTCATAACTTAGAATTTTTCTAAGTTATGAAAAACCCTAATTTTTCCCCAACTTTGCCCCATCTTTTCACCAAGATCCATTTGGATTCAAACAAAAGTCAAAACATGAAAGTTGTAGCTTGTTACATAATCTACAACTTTGATTCACAAAGTTTTCTCATTTGAAGCTTGTATCTCAAGTTACAATTTTTTGAATAAGGGCACTAAACCATTTTTAACTTAGTGAAATTTTAACCTATTTTGACAAGGTTTTCTACCCCACTTCAAGGCCATTTTCCATACCCTTCCACTTGGAAGGGCCATTTGTGGTTAAACGTGTGTTCTCAGGAGGAGCCATGATCCTAACCACCATGGATGGTGACGACCTTCCTCACCCCGCCAATGCAGACATAGTGAAAAAATACTACGCATAAATAAAAGACCCGCTGGGTTGACATACCTGGGCAAAAATAAGGGCTTCCCGGCGAACCAAAAGGGTTCGGGCAAAAATAAGGGATGAAATAAAAAAAATCTGTACACCCGGCAAGTCGAAAACCTGAAAAGGCGGCTTGGGCAAAAATGGGTATCCCGGTGGACTGAAAACCCGAAAGGGCGGTCCAGGCAAAAGTTAGGGATAAAAGCGTAACACTATGTCTCATTGGATCACTTCGCATCCGAAATTCGGAATCAACTATCTGGCTCAGATTTCGGCATCGACCAGTCAGCTTCATCTTCGACCAGGCAGCAAAGCGATGAGACGCTTGAAGACATAAAGGCGATAGCAGAGTTGGAACCCAGTGGGGTTGATCACATAGCTGTTTTGTTTCCTTTTTCAAATTGTAAACTCTATGATATTTGGCGGCATCCTCTTACTAGGATGTCAGCCTCTTGTATAAAAACGCCTATTCACGGGCAGAATTCAAATCAATACAAACTCACTTGTCCATACAAATTGCCTTTGTTTTCCTTTTTTTTTTTCTGTTTTGTCTTGCGGAGAACGTCCAATGTTCATTTTTGATATATGCATTTGACATTAAATTGCTGATTCGTAAATGTTTACATACGAAACAAAAAATTGATTACAGGTGACATCAGAGACAGGGGCAAATGTGAAGTTGTCTGATGTAGTCTGGTTGTTTTTTCCGCCAAGGTACCAAGGTAGATTCGGCTGAAGAATGTGACCAAATCATCTCAACTCCCCGCAGAGTAAAACAAGGTTCAGCAATACTTTCCCCAAGCGGAGTTGACTCCCCGACAATCCTGAAAAGGCACGACATTCCCCTGCAGGTCTTAAAGCTCATCCCCAGTAGATTCTGGAAGCTTGTTCCCTATAGTACACGGACGTCTCTCCCGAGTTTTATTTAGAGTTATTTCCTCGCAAGGACTTATAACTGGGTTATCCTCAGCTAAAAACCACGGAAGACCTCCCTCGGCAAAGTTCCTTCAATCCCCGGCAGAGTTTATCTTTGGTGCTCCCCGGCGGAGTTTATCATCATTATCCTCAGCGGAATCCATCATTAAAGTCTTCAACGGGCCTCTTATCAAAACTTCGGCCAAGTATCTCTTCCACAGAGCAACTCCCCGGCCGTTCGTCAAGGATTTATTTTCCTAAGACGACGCTACATTCATAAACATTTCACGTTTCCAATACATCTTGCTTACCTACGTGATAAAAGCGCATACAACACTATCTCATGTTGAACATCATAACATCATGCATATCATACATCATGACATTGCATACAACTTACGTTTTGCCTTTTCAGGAAAAAGACAATCCCAAAAATAACTACCTTCAACTGTCACAATTCCAGATTCGATACCTGTATCTAGCCAGGGCACATCTGAGAGTGATCATTTCCAGACCCGATTCCTGTATCTAGCCAGGGCACGTCTGAAGAGTTCGAAGATTCGATTCCTGTATCCAGCCAGGGCACATCTATCAACTACAACATCTCCAGATTCGATTCCTGTATCCAGCCAGGGCATATCTGTTGACCACGTTTCCAGATTCGATTCCTGTATCCAGCCAGGGCACATCTATTAACGACTATTTCCAGATTCGACTCCTGTATCCAGCCAGGGCACATTTGTGAGCAACCAATTGTAGATTCGATACCTTTATCCAGCCAGGGCATATCTGCATAAGGAGACTGAAGATCAAACACCTGTAATAAGCCAGGAAAACATCCGTCTTTCTCAAATACACAAGTTCTCGCTAAGGAATCTCTTATGCGATCGACACTTCCAAATGGCATCTATAAGCCCATTCCCGACAAGGTTCTGTCACATCTCCAGATGGCATCTATAAGCCCATCTCCCTATCCACCATCTCTCCAAATGGCATCTATAAGCCCATTTCCGACACCACATTGTTGAGACTCCAGCATGCGAGTGCAAATTTCCGGGCACTCTAGTGTCCAATCTCCTTTTACCCTCGAGTCACGAAAGGCAAACTCGCCAATCTAACTCTTCAGGTCCAAGAAGATTGAACAGGGGCAACTGTTGTACCCCAAAATTTGCCCTCCCATTTCCTCAACATTTTCTCATCACAAGACCCTTGAAGATCAAGATCCAGTTAGGGTTTCCTCTGCTCAAGACTTCTCCTTGCACTGTGGACTCAAATTAGGGTTTGTGTTTGCCCAAGGATGTTTTGACCTAAAATGCCTAAGATGACTTTCATGTTTCATGTTTGACTCATAAGATTATCCATACCAAGTTTCAAGTCTTGATTCCAAGTTTTGCCCAGTCAATTGGATAGTTGACCTAGAAATCAGCTGTATTGGGGAAAAAGTCAACTGTGGCCAATTGACAGTCAAACCTCATGAAATTTGACCCACATCAACATATTGAACTCATATGGACCATTTGATCAAGTTTGGATCACAATTCCACAAGAAATTTGATCAGATCACCAAAAGGGCAAAATGGTCATTTTTAGGGTTTTGACTGTACAAAAGCAATTTTTGACTGTTTGACCTAGCCAATGGCAAATCAAGCTCACATATGGACTCAAGGACTCAATGAAATGGTCTTGACACATTCATCAAGCTCAAAAGATCCCAAGTACACAAGATTGACAGTTGAATTTCCCAGTCAATTGATCAATTTTGACTGTACACTGAAAAGTCAAACTTTGACTTTTTGGTCAAAATCAAGAGTCAAGATTCATTTTTCATCAAAACATGCCAAATCATGAAACTTGTTCACCAAGAAATCACAAAATGCAAATTAGGGTTAGAAAATGGAATTTTTCATAACTTAGAATTTTTCTAAGTTATGAAAAACCCTAATTTTTTCCCAACTTTGCCCCATCTTTTCACCAAGATCCATTTGGATTCAAACAAAAGTCAAAACATGAAAGTTGTAGCTTGTTACATAATCTACAACTTTGATTCACAAAGTTTTCTCATTTGAAGCTTGTATCTCAAGTTACAATTTTTTGAATAAGGGCACTAAACCATTTTTAACTTAGTGAAATTTTAACCTATTTTGACAAGGTTTTCTACCCCACTTCAAGGCCATTTTCCATACCCTTCCACTTGGAAGGGCCATTTGTGGTTAAACGTGTGTTCTCAGGAGGAGCCATGATCCTAACCACCATGGATGGTGACGACCTTCCTCACCCCGCCAATGCAGACATAGTGAAAAAATACTACGCATAAATAAAAGACCCGCTGGGTTGACATACCTGGGCAAAAATAAGGGCTT
Organism: Vicia faba; assembly: GCA_948472305.1. NCBI lineage: Eukaryota > Viridiplantae > Streptophyta > Magnoliopsida > Fabales > Fabaceae > Vicia > Vicia faba. Next base: position 396,607 of record CATIWC010000400.1, read on the forward strand.
CCCGGCGAACCAAAAGGGTTCGGGCAAAAATAAGGGATGAAATAAAAAAAATCTGTACACCCGGCAAGTCGAAAACCTGAAAAGGCGGCTTGGGCAAAAATGGGTATCCCGGTGGACTGAAAACCCGAAAGGGCGGTCCAGGCAAAAGTTAGGGATAAAAGCGTAACACTATGTCTCATTGGATCACTTCGCATCCGAAATTCGGAATCAACTATCTGGCTCAGATTTCGGCATCGACCAGTCAGCTTCATCTTCGACCAGGCAGCAAAGCGATGAGACGCTTGAAGACATAAAGGCGATAGCAGAGTTGGAACCCAGTGGGGTTGATCACATAGCTGTTTTGTTTCCTTTTTCAAATTGTAAACTCTATGATATTTGGCGGCATCCTCTTACTAGGATGTCAGCCTCTTGTATAAAAACGCCTATTCACGGGCAGAATTCAAATCAATACAAACTCACTTGTCCATACAAATTGCCTTTGTTTTCCTTTTTTTTTTTCTGTTTTGTCTTGCGGAGAACGTCCAATGTTCATTTTTGATATATGCATTTGACATTAAATTGCTGATTCGTAAATGTTTACATACGAAACAAAAAATTGATTACAGGTGACATCAGAGACAGGGGCAAATGTGAAGTTGTCTGATGTAGTCTGGTTGTTTTTTCCGCCAAGGTACCAAGGTAGATTCGGCTGAAGAATGTGACCAAATCATCTCAACTCCCCGCAGAGTAAAACAAGGTTCAGCAATACTTTCCCCAAGCGGAGTTGACTCCCCGACAATCCTGAAAAGGCACGACATTCCCCTGCAGGTCTTAAAGCTCATCCCCAGTAGATTCTGGAAGCTTGTTCCCTATAGTACACGGACGTCTCTCCCGAGTTTTATTTAGAGTTATTTCCTCGCAAGGACTTATAACTGGGTTATCCTCAGCTAAAAACCACGGAAGACCTCCCTCGGCAAAGTTCCTTCAATCCCCGGCAGAGTTTATCTTTGGTGCTCCCCGGCGGAGTTTATCATCATTATCCTCAGCGGAATCCATCATTAAAGTCTTCAACGGGCCTCTTATCAAAACTTCGGCCAAGTATCTCTTCCACAGAGCAACTCCCCGGCCGTTCGTCAAGGATTTATTTTCCTAAGACGACGCTACATTCATAAACATTTCACGTTTCCAATACATCTTGCTTACCTACGTGATAAAAGCGCATACAACACTATCTCATGTTGAACATCATAACATCATGCATATCATACATCATGACATTGCATACAACTTACGTTTTGCCTTTTCAGGAAAAAGACAATCCCAAAAATAACTACCTTCAACTGTCACAATTCCAGATTCGATACCTGTATCTAGCCAGGGCACATCTGAGAGTGATCATTTCCAGACCCGATTCCTGTATCTAGCCAGGGCACGTCTGAAGAGTTCGAAGATTCGATTCCTGTATCCAGCCAGGGCACATCTATCAACTACAACATCTCCAGATTCGATTCCTGTATCCAGCCAGGGCATATCTGTTGACCACGTTTCCAGATTCGATTCCTGTATCCAGCCAGGGCACATCTATTAACGACTATTTCCAGATTCGACTCCTGTATCCAGCCAGGGCACATTTGTGAGCAACCAATTGTAGATTCGATACCTTTATCCAGCCAGGGCATATCTGCATAAGGAGACTGAAGATCAAACACCTGTAATAAGCCAGGAAAACATCCGTCTTTCTCAAATACACAAGTTCTCGCTAAGGAATCTCTTATGCGATCGACACTTCCAAATGGCATCTATAAGCCCATTCCCGACAAGGTTCTGTCACATCTCCAGATGGCATCTATAAGCCCATCTCCCTATCCACCATCTCTCCAAATGGCATCTATAAGCCCATTTCCGACACCACATTGTTGAGACTCCAGCATGCGAGTGCAAATTTCCGGGCACTCTAGTGTCCAATCTCCTTTTACCCTCGAGTCACGAAAGGCAAACTCGCCAATCTAACTCTTCAGGTCCAAGAAGATTGAACAGGGGCAACTGTTGTACCCCAAAATTTGCCCTCCCATTTCCTCAACATTTTCTCATCACAAGACCCTTGAAGATCAAGATCCAGTTAGGGTTTCCTCTGCTCAAGACTTCTCCTTGCACTGTGGACTCAAATTAGGGTTTGTGTTTGCCCAAGGATGTTTTGACCTAAAATGCCTAAGATGACTTTCATGTTTCATGTTTGACTCATAAGATTATCCATACCAAGTTTCAAGTCTTGATTCCAAGTTTTGCCCAGTCAATTGGATAGTTGACCTAGAAATCAGCTGTATTGGGGAAAAAGTCAACTGTGGCCAATTGACAGTCAAACCTCATGAAATTTGACCCACATCAACATATTGAACTCATATGGACCATTTGATCAAGTTTGGATCACAATTCCACAAGAAATTTGATCAGATCACCAAAAGGGCAAAATGGTCATTTTTAGGGTTTTGACTGTACAAAAGCAATTTTTGACTGTTTGACCTAGCCAATGGCAAATCAAGCTCACATATGGACTCAAGGACTCAATGAAATGGTCTTGACACATTCATCAAGCTCAAAAGATCCCAAGTACACAAGATTGACAGTTGAATTTCCCAGTCAATTGATCAATTTTGACTGTACACTGAAAAGTCAAACTTTGACTTTTTGGTCAAAATCAAGAGTCAAGATTCATTTTTCATCAAAACATGCCAAATCATGAAACTTGTTCACCAAGAAATCACAAAATGCAAATTAGGGTTAGAAAATGGAATTTTTCATAACTTAGAATTTTTCTAAGTTATGAAAAACCCTAATTTTTTCCCAACTTTGCCCCATCTTTTCACCAAGATCCATTTGGATTCAAACAAAAGTCAAAACATGAAAGTTGTAGCTTGTTACATAATCTACAACTTTGATTCACAAAGTTTTCTCATTTGAAGCTTGTATCTCAAGTTACAATTTTTTGAATAAGGGCACTAAACCATTTTTAACTTAGTGAAATTTTAACCTATTTTGACAAGGTTTTCTACCCCACTTCAAGGCCATTTTCCATACCCTTCCACTTGGAATTTCAACTTGCATTTCAAAGATGGATTGTAGTACACATTCCAAGCTTTCCAAAATGTCCAAGAACTTCTCAAACAACCTCATAACTTGAGAGATTCGAATTTCACAATATAGCAAAAACTCACCTTTGAATTGGCCATTTTCCATGTTCATAGTTTGTGTAAACTTCTCTAAATCAGCATGCCCTTGATTACAGGTCCTTGAACCATTCCATACTCAATAATTTAATGCATATTCAATGTGTTAAAGTGTTGTTCTTTTAGTGCAAGCATTGTATGCAAGATTAATCCTAAACTAGATAAAGTGAACTTTCCATTTTTGAAAAGATTAGCTTTATGTCCAATTGCAAATCAAGAAGGTACATAGCAAATCTGCTTGGCACAAGATTATGTGCATAACACACTGATCAAGAGAAGCTTATGCAGCACATTAGGGGGTCCTCTATTGACCTAGAAAGCCAAGTTGCATTTGTTTGCTTCAAGTTCAAGAAAAGTGCATAACTTGTACCAACTTCAATCTCAGCTCACCAACACAAGAAAGAAGTTATCAAACACATTACACATATCATACCTAAGCTTCTACACGAGCCATTGACCTCCCAAACCTCCTCAAACCAAAAAACACCATCAAACTGCAAAAACAGAGTTGCCTCTGCAGTTTGATTGCTAACTCCTATTTCCCTCAAGTTCTTGTGCTAAAACCAGTTCACACACATTCCCTAGTGCTTATGCAAGCTAACCATGACCTGAAACCTGACCTGTAACACCTCCAAGCCACTTCACCATTTTTAATTTTCTGTTTTGCAGTTGGAGTTCACTAGCTCGATTCAGGGAGTTTCAAGACAAAGTAGGACTTGGAAAAGCATCCTTACACTTCAAGGAAGCTATACAAGTCATCATTTCACTCTGAAACATCCCCCATTGCAAAGCTCGATTCCAACTGAACAGGTAAGTTCATGGGGTCGTATCTCTCTTATTAGACATTGTTAGCTTTAGGTTTGTGAAGAAAACATGTCACAATCATAGCCCTGAACATGCTCATATGATTAGATTTCATTTATATTTTGTGTGCTTAGAGAATTTTATGTCTGAACATTGATGAAAATTTAGGTCAGAAATTGGGGGAGGAGAAATTCTCCCTCATCTTAGAGAGTTAGGTCAAGTTCTTTACATGGTTAGAACCGTCTCTTCATGCTGAACATTTGTTGAATGGGGCTGTAGAGGCATCCAATAAGAATATTAAGAAAATTGTGCAGAAGATGACAGTGACCTATAAAGATTGGTACGAGATGTTACCGTTCGCTCTTCATGGGTACCGCACCTCAGCAAGGACGTCAACCGGGGCAACTCCCTTCTCCTTGGTCTATGGCACGAAGGCAGTCTTGCCAATTGAAGTCCAGATACCCTCTCTCCGGATAATGAAGGATGCAGACTTGAATGAAGATGATTGGATCCAGACTCGACTTGATCAATTAAATCTGATTGACGAAAAGAGGCTCACTGCTATCTGTCATGGTCAAACGTATCAAAAACGAATGATCAGGGCATTTAACAAGAAAGTCAGACCACAAGAGTATCGAGTTGGGGACCTGGTAATCAAACGCATCATCCTTCCTCAAAGTGATCCCCGGGGCAAATGGACCCCTACTTACGAAGGGCCATTTGTGGTTAAACGTGTGTTCTCAGGAGGAGCCATGATCCTAACCACCATGGATGGTGACGACCTTCCTCACCCCGCCAATGCAGACATAGTGAAAAAATACTACGCATAAATAAAAGACCCGCTGGGTTGACATACCTGGGCAAAAATAAGGGCTTCCCGGCGAACCAAAAGGGTTCGGGCAAAAATAAGGGATGAAATAAAAAAAATCTGTACACCCGGCAAGTCGAAAACCTGAAAAGGCGCCTTGGGCAAAAATGGGTATCCCGGTGGACTGAAAACCCGAAAGGGCGGTCCAGGCAAAAGTTAGGGATAAAAGCGTAACACTATGTCTCATTGGATCACTTCGCATCCGGAATTCGGAATCAACTATCTGGCTCAGATTTCGGCATCGACCAGTCAGCTTCATCTTCGACCAGGCAGCAAAGCGATGAGACGCTTGAAGACATAAAGGCGATAGCAGAGTTGGAACCCAGTGGGGTTGATCACATAGCTGTTTTGTTTCCTTTTTCAAATTGTAAACTCTATGATATTTGGCGGCATCCTCTTACTAGGATGTCAGCCTCTTGTATAAAAACGCCTATTCACGGGCAGAATTCAAATCAATACAAACTCACTTGTCCATACAAATTGCCTTTGTTTTCCTTTTTTTTTTCTGTTTTGTCTTGCGGAGAACGTCCAATGTTCATTTTTGATATATGCATTTGACATTAAATTGCTGATTCGTAAATGTTTACATACGAAACCAAAAATTGATTACAGGTGACATCAGAGACAGGGGCAATGTGAAGTTGTCTGATGTAGTCTGGTTGTTTTTTCCGCCAAGGTACCAAGTTAGATTCGGCTGAAGAATGTGACCAAATCATCTCAACTCCCCGCAGAGTAAAACAAGGTTCAGCAATACTTTCCCCAAGCGGAGTTGACTCCCCGACAATCCTGAAAAGGCACGACATTCCCCTGCAGGTCTTAAAGCTCATCCCCAGTAGATTCTGGAAGCTTGTTCCCTATAGTACACGGACGTCTCTCCCGAGTTTTATTTAGAGTTATTTCCTTGCAAGGACTTATAACTGGGTTATCCTCAGCTAAAAACCACGGAAGACCGCCCTCGGCAAAGTTCCTTCAATCCCCGGCAGAGTTTATCTTTGGTGCTCCCCGGCGGAGTTTATCATCATTATCCTCAGCGGAATCCATCATTAAAGTCTTCAACGGGCCTCTTATCAAAACTTCGGCCAAGTATCTCTTCCACAGAGCAACTCCCCGGTCGTTCGTCAAGGATTTATTTTCCTAAGACGACGCTACATTCATAAACATTTCACGTTTCCAATACATCTTGCTTACCTACGTGATAAAAGCGCATACAACACTATCTCATGTTGAACATCATAACATCATGCATATCATACATCATGATATTGCATACAACTTACGTTTTGCCTTTTCAGGAAAAAGACAATCCCAAAAACAACTACCTTCAACTGTCACAATTCCAGATTCGATACCTGTATCTAGCCAGGGCACATCTGAGAGTGATCATTTCCAGACCCGATTCCTGTATCTAGCCAGGGCACGTCTGAAGAGTTCGAAGATTCGATTCCTGTATCCAGCCAGGGCACATCTATCAACTACAACATCTCCAGATTCGATTCCTGTATCCAGCCAGGGCATATCTGTTGACCACGTTTCCAGATTCGATTCCTGTATCCAGCCAGGGCACATCTATTAACGACTATTTCCAGATTCGACTCCTGTATCCAGCCAGGGCACATTTGTGAGCAACCAATTGTAGATTCGATACCTGTATCCAGCCAGGGCATATTTGCATAAGGAGACTGAAGATCAAACACCTGTAATAAGCCAGGAAAACATCCGTCTTTCTCAAATACACAAGTTCTCGCTAAGGAATCTCTTATGCGATCGACACTTCCAAATGGCATCTATAAGCCCATTCCCGACAAGGTTCTGTCACATCTCCAGATGGCATCTATAAGCCCATCTCCCTATCCACCATCTCTCCAAATGGCATCTATAAGCCCATTTCCGACACCACATTGTTGAGACTCCAGCATGCGAGTGCAAATTTCCGGGCACTCTAGTGTCCAATCTCCTTTTACCCTCGAGTCACGAAAGGCAAACTCGCCAATCTAACTCTTCAGGTCCAAGAAGATTGAACAGGGGCAACTGTTGTACCCCAAAATTTGCCCTCCCATTTCCTCAACATTTTCTCATCACAAGACCCTTGAAGATCAAGATCCAGTTAGGGTTTCCTCTGCTCAAGACTTCTCCTTGCACTGTGGACTCAAATTAGGGTTTGTGTTTGCCCAAGGATGTTTTGACCTAAAATGCCTAAGATGACTTTCATGTTTCATGTTTGACTCATAAGATTATCCATACCAAGTTTCAAGTCTTGATTCCAAGTTTTGCCCAGTCAATTGGATAGTTGACCTAGAAATCAGCTGTATTGGGGAAAAAGTCAACTGTGGCCAATTGACAGTCAAACCTCATGAAATTTGACCCACATCAACATATTGAACTCATATGGACCATTTGATCAAGTTTGGATCACAATTCCACAAGAAATTTGATCAGATCACCAAAAGGGCAAAATGGTCATTTTTAGGGTTTTGACTGTACAAAAGCAATTTTTGACTGTTTGACCTAGCCAATGGCAAATCAAGCTCACATATGGACTCAAGGACTCAATGAAATGGTCTTGACACATTCATCAAGCTCAAAAGATCCCAAGTACACAAGATTGACAGTTGAATTTCCCAGTCAATTGATCAATTTTGACTGTACACTGAAAAGTCAAACTTTGACTTTTTGGTCAAAATCAAGAGTCAAGATTCATTTTTCATCAAAACATGCCAAATCATGAAACTTGTTCACCAAGAAATCACAAAATGCAAATTAGGGTTAGAAAATGGAATTTTTCATAACTTAGAATTTTTCTAAGTTATGAAAAACCCTAATTTTTTCCCAACTTTGCCCCATCTTTTCACCAAGATCCATTTGGATTCAAACAAAAGTCAAAACATGAAAGTTGTAGCTTGTTACATAATCTACAACTTTGATTCACAAAGTTTTCTCATTTGAAGCTTGTATCTCAAGTTACAATTTTTTGAATAAGGGCACTAAACCATTTTTAACTTAGTGAAATTTTAACCTATTTTGACAAGGTTTTCTACCCCACTTCAAGGCCATTTTCCATACCCTTCCAATTGGAATTTCAACTTGCATTTCAAAGATGGATTGTAGTACACATTCCAAGCTTTCCAAAATGTCCAAGAACTTCTCAAACAACCTCATAACATGAGAGATTCGAATTTCACAATATAGCAAAAACTCACCTTTGAATTGGCCATTTTCCATGTTCATAGTTTGTGTAAACTTCTCTAAATCAGCATGCCCTTGATTACAGGTCCTTGAACCATTCCATACTCAATAATTTAATGCATATTCAATGTGTTAAAGTGTTGTTCTTTGAGTGCAAGCATTGTATGCAAGATTAATCCTAAACTAGATAAAGTGAACTTTCCATTTTTGAAAAGATTAACTTTATGTCCAATTGCAAATCAAGAAGGTACATAGCAAATCTGCTTGGCACAAGATTATGTGCATAACACACTGATCAAGAGAAGCTTATGCAGCACATTAGGGGGTCCTCTACTGACCTAGAAAGCCAAGTTGCATTTGTTTGCTTCAAGTTCAAGAAAAGTGCATAACTTGTACCAACTTCAATCTCAGCTCACCAACACAAGAAAGAAGTTATCAAACACATTACACATATCATACCTAAGCTTCTACACGAGCCATTGACCTCCCAAACCTCCTCAAACCAAAAAACACCATCAAACTGCAAAAACAGAGTTGCCTCTGCAGTTTGATTGCTAACTCCTATTTCCCTCAAGTTCTTGTGCTAAAACCAGTTCACACACATTCCCTAGTGCTTATGCAAGCTAACCATGACCTGAAACCTGACCTGTAACACCTCCAAGCCACTTCACCATTTTTAATTTTCTGTTTTGCAGTTGGAGTTCACTAGCTCGATTCATGGAGTTTCAAGACAAAGTAGGACTTGGAAAAGCATCCTTACACTTCAAGGAAGCTATACAAGTCATCATTTCACTCTGAAACATCCCCCATTGCAAAGCTCGATTCCAACTGAACAGGTAAGTTCATGGGGTCGTATCTCTCTTATTAGACATTGTTAGCTTTAGGTTTGTGAAGAAAACATGTCACAATCATAGCCCTGAACATGCTCATATGATTAGATTTCATTTATATTTTGTGTGCTTAGAGAATTTTATGTCTGAACATTGATGAAAAGTTAGGTCAGAAATTGGGGGAGGAGAAATTCTCCCTCATCTTAGAGAGTTAGGTCAAGTTCTTTACATGGTTAGAACCGTCTCTTCATGCTGAACATTTGTTGTGTTATGAGTTTTTGCTAAAAAGCCAGGAATCGAGAGTTAGACATTGAAGAACAGGGGCGCGCGTTTTTTTCAAATGTTGTTGCTGGAGGTTGAAGACAGTGATCTTTGGGCTGGGCCTGTGCATTTTTTCTTATTCACACCACTTAATTACTCATGAACCCCCTGAGCCCATTTGCTTCATTTTTAATTCTTTTTTACTTTTTCTTTTTTTGTTTGACTTGTTTATTTTTTCTCAGCATATTAAAATTTTGAAAATATTTTTCTCACCACTTTTTGATTTTTATTTGATTTTTATTTTGATTTTCCTTTAGTTTATACACAAATACATATATTATTATTATTTAGGATAAATGGAAAAATATGTAAAAACACTTCTATTTTTATTTTTTTTATTATATTATCCTCTAAAAATATTTCACATAAAAATACTTTTTTTTATTTTATTAAAATATTAAATATATATTATTTTGTATATAATGCATATATATATATATATATATATATATATATATATATATATATATATATATATATATATATATATATATATATATATATATATATATATATATATATATATATATATATATATATATATATATATATATATATATATATATATATATATATATATATATATATATATATATATATATATATATATATATATATATATATATATATATATATATATATATATATATGTTTATTAATATATTTAAGTAAAAATATAAAAATACTTGAATTTTTCATTTTTTTATTAATATTTGATACAAAAAATACTTTTTCATAATATACTTCATTTTATTTTTATTTTTGTAAATAATAAATAAATATTTGTATTAAATTAGATAATAATACATTTTCTTTAAAATTAGGGTTTTTGCCCTAAAAGTTGAAAATACTCAAAATAATACTTCTTTTTATTTTCTTATTTTATTTCACATAAACCATACTTTCCTCATACACATAAAAACTTTCTCTTTGCATTTTGCATATTTATTTAATTTCCATTTAATTATGCAATTTATTTACTTCGCAAATATTCAAAAATGATGTAATAATTTAGATTTAAATTCTTGTCAATATCCCCATTTGAACATTTGTACCCCCCTTCCCATATTTGGTTTTGTAATAGCTTAGTAAATTTATTTTCGCACTTTATTGCTTTCTAATGATACCATGTTAGAATTAGGGTTTGTATGCAAAAAACGACAAAAATAGTTATGACCTAATCTCAAGATAAACAAGCATGAAAAGGGACACACAAATCACACTTGCAGCCCCTAGGGTACTCCACTTGTTGCCTTTCAAAATTGGGCCATATTGCATGTTAGGTCTCTTTGGGCAAAACAAACAAATTGAATGATCATAGTCCCTCGATAAAACTTTTCAAAACAAACAAAATAAATGATCAAGTCCCTTAAAGAAAATGCCCAAAGATACTTGGCACCATTGCAATTATGGTCTAAAACGATGACCCGCGCCTGTCCCTTTCACATCCTAAACATAAGATTGTCCACCAAACACAATGGTGGAACAAACTTGTTAAAAGGGTTAAAACATAGCAATAATCTTTTGAGAAATTTAGGAGTAGATAACCTCTTAGTTACTTGAATCAAACTTGCAAAACAAAACACTTGCCTATTTTCTAAAAACCACACCTCACAACACTTTCAAAACAAACTTTCAAAAACATTGAAAACCTTTCAAAAGACATACACCTTTGTATACATCCCAACATGGATCATTACAAAGGTTGCCACCACATTGGCCTCTTTTCAAAAAAACATTTTCAAACCCACACACTCAAGCACCATTTAAAACAATTGAAAACACAAGGCAAGTGATCTAAGCAAGTAACTAAGAGCCCATGGATAACCATGGATAGAAAGGGTGCTAATACCTTCCCTTTCTATAATCTACTCCCCGAACCCAAGAAAACATCTCAAAAGGTTTTTGCTGTGCTTTTTTAACCTTTCCTTAGGATAAAATAAAAAGTCGGTGGCGACTCTTGCTCAACCGAAACATTTGCGAATGCAAACGCAAAATCTCAAGTCAGTTCTCCCACCGTATCACAGAACTGGCGACTCTGCTGGGGAGATTCTTTAAAAGTGGAGTAACCTTAGGGCTTAGATCACCTCTGTTTTCAATTGATTGCTTTGTTTGCTTTACATTTGTGGGCTTTGTATCGGAGATTCATGGATCCTAACCCGGATCTGGGAAATACCCTTTTTAGGTAGCATAATCTGTGAGGGACCTGTCCGGCGTAGACCGACATGGGTGAAGCAGTGGCTACGTTGGTGTGGCATCTTAGTCTGTACCTATATCCCTTGTGTTGCAACGGGGAGAATATAGGTCTTCTAAGGGGTCATTAAACACCAACCAACCTTAGAACCCTAAATTGACCAACTTGGCTATTAGGACAGTAGCAGTATGCTACACTCATTGAGGCTAAACTCTCGAGATGGTTCTGGCCGCGAGAAAAGATTGCGATGCTGGAGTTATGACCGATTGAGGGTAGCCAATGATTTGAGATCCTCTAGAACCCGGTTACTTTTGATAGGACAGGTTTTAACCAACAAAACCAAAAGAGGGTAATACCTGAAACTCATGCTGGCCTGAAACCTAAGGGTGTCTTGTGTGACTTATGTGCCTTATCTACCTATGTGAATACTTGTGGTGTGCTTCATCATAGCATCATGCCATCATACCATTGCATGCATCCTGTATAAAGGGCTAACCCATTTCAAAGACAAAAAAGGTTTCATCTTTGCTCTGTTTTGTAGGACATCATGATGCCCGTGCGTAGGAATACTGTCCGGCTCAACTTTGTTCAACCACCAGTGTTACTCAAGGATTTGGTTGGAAGAATTCCAAACACTACTTCCTTCATCAACAGACATGGTTCTCTCCTTGGCTTGGTCACTGCAAAATGGGACCAACAACTGATAAGTGTTCTGACCCAGTTTTATGACCCTCGGTACCATTGTTTCACCTTTCAAGACTTCCAGCTGGTTCCTACCCTGGAAGAGTTCTCTTATTTGCTTGGGATCCCTGTCTTGGAACAAACTCCATTCACTGGTTTGGAAAAGACTCCTAGGCCTGAAGAGATTGCTGCAATTCTCCCCTTGACCAAAGAAGAGGTATTGTCCAACTGGGAAACTAGAAATGGGATCAAGGGCTTTTTGGTCAAATTTCTGGTTGGCAAGGCTAATGATTTCTGGAATGACTTGGACTTCAAGGCGTACGAGGATATTCTGGCTCTTTTGATCTATGGTCTGGTATTGTTTCCCAACCCCGACACCTTTATCAGTGTCCATGTCATAAGGATCTTCATGTCTCGGAATCCGGTACCCACTCTTTTGGGTGATATTCTACAACAACTCTATGCTCGTACTGCTCGAAAACGGGGAACTCCGTGGTGTTGTGCTCCTTTGCTAGTAAGGTGGTTTATTTCGCACCTTCCTAAGTTCGTGCTGAAGAATGAAGAAGGAAAAGGTTGGGCTCGGAGGTTAATGTCTCTCACTGATAGTGACATCACCTGGACTCTCAGAGGTTTGGATGAGGTAGTTGTTATTGACCGTTGCGGAGAATACCCAAATGTTCCGTTGATTGGTATCCAAGGTGGTATCTCTTACAATCCATGCTTAGCTCTCCGTCAGTTTGGAAGAGCCAGAGGAGATGGGCCTCATGAAATGCTGGTTCCTCACTTCCATTTTGAGTTTCAGGCAGACAATGACAAACTACGCTAGGGATTCATCAGAGCCTGGGACAGAATCCACAGGGCCAACCCACATGAGTTAGGACCAAAGACTTCTCTGCCATTGAAGCCCTATTGCAAATGGATCCGCATCCGTGCTCAAAGGTTAGGTATGCCCTACGAAGCTGTTAGACCTCTCATTCTTGAGTCTCCTGTTGAAGATGGGGTTCCTCCAACTGTCCTCCCTCCTCAGATACCTACTGATTTTGACACCATGAAGAGATCTTGGGCGCAGCTAAAGGAAGAACGGGATTTCTATCAGGAGAAATTCAACGAGCAGGAACGGAAGATTCAGAGGCTGACTAAGCAATTGGAGGAAGAACGGGTCCTGAACAACTACATCAGCACTGAAAGGAGGAGGCCATGGGAGCATTGATGAGCTTTGGATGTTTCCTTTTATAGTTTTATTTCCTTTCCAGTATTTTTTCATTCCTGTAATGCCTAAGGGCAAATTGTTGAACAATTGAAAATTTTAATCTAATGAAGTGTGTTTCCCTTTTGGTCTACAAAGTTGAATCTTGTTTGTCTTTGAAAACATAAAACATACGCATTCCATTGCACGATATGCATAGCAGGTACCCTATTTCACAGGTTGCTTAATCTCCTTCGCTGTTTATTTTGAACAGTCATCATGAATCCAGACTCATCCAGTGAGCAAGCAATCAAGGCCCTTCAGGCCCAAAATGCACAGTTTCAAGAGATGGTCCTAAGCCTAGCCCAAGGTCAGCAAGAGTTGAAGACCCTACTCCTGAAGAAGAAGAAGAAAAAGAGGATTGCGTTGTTCAACACCGGACGCAGATTTGGGAACACACTCCATAATGAAGCTGATCCAACTACCTCTTCTGCTGAGAAAAACAGTCCCCAAGGGGGAGGAGCTCCTAGTCCCGCAGTCTCCGACAACGAGACAGACTATAACGACGAGCAATACCCACCTGCTGCTGACAGATACAAGCAATTGGAGGACCGCTTAAGCGCCATGGAAATTCAGAATGTGCCGGGGCTGGATTTCGGAGATTTGGGGTTATCCTCTGGGGTAATAATTCCGCACAAGTTTAAGGCGCCTGCCTTCGCCAAGTATGATGGGGTCTCCTGCCCAAAGCTGCATCTGAGGTCGTACGTAAGGAAAATCCAACCTTACACGGCAGATAAGAACCTCTGGATTCACTTCTTCCAAGATAGCCTCTCGGGGTCACAGCTTGAATGGTTCTACCAATTAGATGGAGCTAGCATCCGACACTGGGAAGATTTGGCAACCGCATTCTACAGACAATACCAATACAATTCTGATCTCGCTCCTACGCGTACCCAACTTCAGGGTATGTCTCTAGGAACGGGTGAAGGGTTCAAAGAGTACGCTCAAAAATGGAGAGATTTGGCTGGCAGGGTGCAGCCTCCATTAACTGATCGTGAGCTGGTCGATATGTTTCTAGGGACGTTGTCTGGTCCGTTTTTCAATCATTTGGTTGGTAACTCCTCCGCTGGGTTTACAGATTTGATATTGACGGGAGAAAGAATTGAAGCTGGCATCAGGTCAGGCAAGATACAAAAGGCTGCCTCCACAAGTGCTGAGAAGAGGCCGTTTAAGAAAGAAGCAAGTGTCGTCTATGGTACTAGAAGACAAGTCAAGCCCGAAAGTCGCCAAGCCATCAATGCTTTGGTCATCTCAAAACCTGTTGCTGCTCCTCAGCAGTACAATCAACAAAGAAGCGAAAGGCCCAAGAGGTAGTATACTCGACTGAGTATGACCTTATCTCAAATTTTACCCCAACTATTATCCACCAACCTGGTCACCCTCAAAGAAGCTCCTAAGGTCGTCAACACTGCGTCTCCTAAGTATAACCCAAATGCCCGGTGTGCTTATCATTCTGATAGTCCCGGGCACACTACTGATGATTGCTGGGCCTTGAGAAACAAAGTACAAGATCTGATCGACGCAAAGGAAATTCAGTTTGAGGCGCCAGAGAGACCGAATGTTGTAACTGCTCCTATGCCCCAGCATAGAGTAAATGCCATCGAGGAAGAATTGTATGGTGTTTCGGTAAACGAAGTTGTTACCCCTCTGAAGACCGTCAAGAAGAACCTACTGCAGGCCGGTTTATTTCCGGGTTGCAGTGAGGGTTGCCTATTCTGTGCTGTTTCCCTATCTGGTTGTCCCTTGCTGAAGTTAGGTATCCAAAGCCTAATGGATAGTAAGGAGATTTTGTTCAAGAAGTCTGCTGTTCAGTTGGTTCCGGTAAAAGAAGTTTCTGTGGTTACCATCTTCAATAATCCAATCAAGGCTCCCCCGAAGAAGCCCGTTCAAATCATGACTGTTGCACCTGTGGTTATTACTGTCCCGGGGCCTCTCCCCTACGTATCTGATAAAGCTATCCCCTGGCATTATGGGGCAGACGTATATGTAAATGGAATCAAACAAGAATTCGACACTGGCGCCAGTATCTGCGATATCACTGGTCCAGCCAAAGTTACCCGCAGTGGCAGGCTTTTCTCGCCTGACATTGCACCGCCCGCTATTCGAAGACCCCTCCTTATAACACCTACAAGTTTACCTGTTCCTGTTGCTGATCAAGTTGTTTCCCCTGCCGCCGAGTCATCTAATGCTCGGGGCAAAGGGATTGAAGAGGAGCCTGCCCGGATGGAGGCACCGACACCTATAAATGCTGAGGCCTCCCAACAAGAAATGGAGGAGATCTTGAAAATAATAAAGAAGAGTGATTTCAATGTTGTCGAACAGCTGGGGCATACGCCCTCCAAGATCTCCATGCTCTCCTTATTGCTATGCTCCGAGGCCCATGCTAAAGCCTTGATTTCATTTCTCAAGACGACCCATGTGCCGCAGGAAACGTCTGCAGTCCAGTTCACTGATTGCGTGGCAAATCTGACAGCAGACAATGGCTTGGGTTTTTCAGATGCTGACCTGACTGCGAAGGGAAAAGACCACAATGATGCCCTACATGTCTCTATCGAATGCAGGGGCACTACTCTGGCGCATGTATTGGTGGATACTGGTTCTTCCTTGAATGTTCTACCGAAAAAGGCTTTAGACCGTTTGGATTATGAAGGCCTGGAACTGAAGCCCAGCAATATCATCGTCAGGGCCTTTGACGGTTCAAAAAGGATGGTTCATGGAGAGGTTGACATCCCTATTCGTGTGGGCTCTCAAGTATTCGACTCTACTTTTTATGTGATGGATATACGACCATTGTACTCTTGTCTGCTGGGTCGACCTTGGATCCATAAAGCTGGGGCTGTGACCTCTACCTTGCACCAGAAGCTGAAGTACCCTGTCAGAGGAAAGATCGTCACTGTGCAAGGAGAAGAGGAGTATATGGTGAGCCATTTGAATTCCTTCAGATACATTGAGATGGATGGGGAGTTTATTGAAACCCCCTTTCAGCATTTCGAGGAGGTGCATCCAATTTCAGCAGCAGCAGAAACAACGGTCGAAGAGAATGTTTCCTTGAAGATGGCTTCCCTAAGGGATGCCCGGGCTGTGGTTCAGAAAGGCAATTGTGCAAACTGGGGTCAGCTTCCTGACTTCACTCAGAAGAATGACAAGTTTGGGCTGGGCTTTACTGCAGAGGCTCAGAGGGCGGTGCGCAAGGAGAAGGTCAGAAAGGCTCTGGTGTTTATCTCCAGCTCAAGGGTGAATGCTATCGAGGAGGATGTGGAGGAAGCAGAATTTGACAGTTGGATCTACCCGACTACCAGCAACGGACCAAGCAACTGGACGGCAAAGGATTTTACACCTATCACATTTGTCACGCAGTAATTGATTTCTTTTGATTTCCAAATTTGTAACAAACAATATGTTAAAACTTTGTTGGCTCGGTGTCCTACCCGGGGCATCGTAGCTCCATTCGTGAGGGCTTTTTGTATGACATTTTCATATATCATCAATCAAAACATTGGACGTTTGTTGCATTTCAAATCTTGTGCTCTTTTCCTTTCTGTGTTATATATATTGCAAAACAGCTATATTTACACACACTCACTTATACAGGTTTCAATCCACTCTGGATCTCACTGGTAACAGCTCTGCTACCGCCAGTTATGACTTTGAAAATCCGATCAACTTGGCCGAAGACGAAGGTGAAGATGATTGCGAAGTGCCTGGTGAACTCGCAAGACTTCTACTCCAGGAAGAGAGGGTTATTCAACCACATGAAGAGCCGGTGGAGACAATTAACCTGGGTACTGAGACAGATAGGAAAGAGGTCAAGATTGGTGCCAATCTAGAGCTCAGCGTGAAGCAACGATTGATCCAGATGCTACAGGATTACATGGAAATTTTTGCTTGGTCCTATGAAGATATGCCTGGGTTGGACGCCGACATTGTAGTTCACCACCTGCCAATCAAGGAAGATTGCCCTCCGGTAAAGCAAAAAGTCCGACGGATGCGTCCAGAGATGTCTGAAAAGATCAAGGCCGAGGTTATGAAACAGTTTGATGCCGGGTTCCTTGCAGTGACTTCTTACCCTCAGTGGGTTGCCAATGTGGTGCCAGTGCCGAAGAAGGACGGTAAAGTCAGAATGTGTGTTGACTACAGGGATCTGAACAGGGCCAGCCCCAAGGATGACTTCCCCTTACCTCACATTGATGTCCTTGATGACAATACAGCTCAACACAAGGTGTTCTCCTTCATGGATGGTTTTTCAGGGTATAATCAGATCAAGATGGCTCTGGAAGATATGGAGAAGACTACCTTTGTGACTCAGTGGGGCACCTTCTGTTATAAGGTCATGCCATTCGGATTGAAAAATGCTGGGGCAACCTATCAACGTGCCATGGTTGCTTTATTTCATGATATGATCCATCATGAAATTGAGTTATACGTTGATGACATGATTGCAAGGTCTCAAACTGAGGAGGAGCACCTTGACCATCTGAGGAAGTTGTTTGACCAACTCAAGTTATACAAACTGAGGTTGAATCCCAACAAATGCACCTTTGGGGTAAGATCCGGAAAATTGCTAGGTTTCATTGTAAGTGATAAAGGTATTCAGGTGGACCCTGCCAAGGTAAAAGCCATACAAGAGATGCCGACTCCAAAAACAGAGAAAGAAGTCAGAGGCTTCCTGGGACGACTGAATTACATCGCCCGATTCATCTCACATCTGACTGCTACTTGTGAGCCAATCTTCAAATTACTGAAGAAAGATCAAGTAGTACGCTGGAATGATGAATGTCAGGCCGCCTTTGAAAAGATAAAGGAATATCTCCAAGAGCCACCCATTCTTATGCCACCAGTGGAAGGAAGACCTCTGATACTATACTTGACAGTGCTTGATAATTCAATGGGGTGTGTGCTGGGACAGCATGACGAGTCTGGCCGAAAAGAGCACGCTATTTATTACTTGAGCAAAAAGTTTACCGAATGTGAGTCTCGTTACTCACTGCTTGAGAAAACTTGCTGCGCTCTTGTATGGGCTGCTCGCCGGCTGAGACAGTATATGCTGACTCACACTACTTTATTGATTTCAAAGATGGATCCCATCAAGTACATATTTGAAAAGCCCGCTCTGTCCGGAAGAATAGCGAGATGGCAAATGATCTTAACAGAATATGACATCCAGTATACAACTCAGAAAGCAATTAAAGGAAGTGTACTGGCGGATCATTTGGCACACCAACCTGTGGACGATTACCAATCATTGAACTTTGATTTTCCGGACGAAGACATCATGGTGGTAACAGACTGTGAAGTACCTGGACCGGACGAGGGACCTGAGGAAGGATCCCGATGGTCTATGCATTTTGATGGAGCCTCCAATGCTTTGGGTAACGGCGTCGGCGCTGTAATCATATCTCCCAAAGGAACTCATACTCCCCTCACCACCAGATTATGTTTCAGCTGCACCAACAATATGGCAGAATATGAGGCATGTATCATGGGTTTACAAGCTGCAATCGACTTAAGGATCAAATTTCTAAGTGTCTTCGGAGATTCCGCTCTCTTGATCAATCAGATCAAAGGCGAGTGGGATACGAAACACCCGAATCTTATTCCTTACAAGGAGTATGTGTCGACCTTGCTTCCCCACTTTGAAGAGATAACTTTTGAGCACTTCCCTAGAGAGGAGAATCAGCTAGCGGACGCACTAGCTACGATGTCTTCAATGTTCAAAGTTAAATGGGACAATGAGGCTCCCCGAATCATTATCTGGAAGTTGGATGAACCGGCGTACTGCTGCGAGCTCGAGGCTGAGAAGGTTATTGAAAAACCCTGGTATCATAAGGTGAAGAGGTACTTGGAAGCTCAGGAATACCCTGAAGGTGCGTCTGTCAATGATAAGAAGTTCATGAGGAGGTTTGCTGCAAAATTCTTCCTCAGCAACGGCATTCTCTACAAACGGAATCATGATTCAACTCTGCTACGTTGTGTGGATAAGGCTGAAGCAGAGAAAATTATGATGGAATTACATGAAGGCACGTTTGGAACACATTCCAGTGGACACACCATGGCTAAGAAAATCCTTCGGGCAGGATATTTCTGGTCCACGATGGAAGCCGATTGTTACCAACACTCCCGAACTTGTCAAAAATGCCAGATCTATGCTGACAAGGTGCATATCCCTCCGGTTCCTTTGAATGTCCTGACGGCACCTTGGCCTTTTGCGATGTGGGGCATCGATATGATCGGTGAGATCCGACCGACGGCATCCAATGGGCATCGCTTCATCTTGGTGGCGATCGACTACTTCACGAAGTGGGTTGAGGCAGCTTCCTATGCCACAGTAACCAAGAGCGTCGTGGCACGTTTCATCCGGCATAACCTGATCTGTCGTTACGGCATCCCGGAAAGAATCATCACGGACAATGGTACCAATCTCAATAACAAAATGATCACTGAACTCTGTGAACAATTCAAGATACAGCACCACAATTCTTCTCCCTACCGGCCGAAGATGAATGGGGCTGTAGAGGCAGCCAATAAGAATATTAAGAAAATTGTGCAGAAGATGACAGTGACCTATAAAGATTGGCACGAGATGTTACCGTTCGCTCTTCATGGGTACCGCACCTCAGCAAGGACGTCAACCGGGGCAACTCCCTTCTCCTTGGTCTATGGCATGGAGGCAGTCTTGCCAATTGAAGTCCAGATACCCTCTCTCCGGATAATGAAGGATGCAGACTTGAATGAAGATGATTGGATCCAGACTCGACTTGATCAATTAAATCTGATTGACGAAAAGAGGCTCACTGCTATCTGTCATGGTCAAACGTATCAAAAACGGATGATCAGGGCATTTAACAAGAAAGTCAGACCACAAGAGTATCGAGTTGGGGACCTGGTAATCAAACGCATCATCCTTCCTCAAAGTGATCCCCGGGGAAAATGGACCCCTACTTACGAAGGGCCATTTGTGGTTAAACGTGTGTTCTCAGGAGGAGCCATGATCCTAACCACCATGGATGGTGACGACCTTCCTCACCCCGCCAATGCAGACATAGTGAAAAAATACTACGCATAAATAAAAGACCCGCTGGGTTGATATACCTGGGCAAAAATAAGGGCTTCCCGGCGAACCAAAAGGGTTCGGGCAAAAATAAGGGATGAAATAAAAAAAATCTGTACACCCGGCAAGTCGAAAACCTGAAAAGGCGGCTTGGGCAAAAATGGGTATCCCGGTGGACTGAAAACCCGAAAGGGCGGTCCAGGCAAAAGTTAGGGATAAAAGCGTAACACTATGTCTCATTGGATCACTTCGCATCCGGAATTCGGAATCAACTATCTGGCTCAGATTTCGGCATCGACCAGTCAGCTTCATCTTCGACCAGGCAGCAAAGCGATGAGACGCTTGAAGACATAAACGCGATAGCAGAGTTGGAACCCAGTGGGGTTGATCACATAGCTGTTTTGTTTCCTTTTTCAAATTGTAAACTCTATGATATTTGGCGGCATCCTCTTACTAGGATGTCAGCCTCTTGTATAAAAACGCCTATTCACGGGCAGAATTCAAATCAATACAAACTCACTTGTCCATACAAATTGCCTTTGTTTTCCTTTTTTTTCTGTTTTGTCTTGCGGAGAACGTCCAATGTTCATTTTTGATATATGCATTTGACATTAAATTGCTGATTCGTAAATGTTTACATACGAAACCAAAAATTGATTACAGGTGACATCAGAGACAGGGGCAATGTGAAGTTGTCTGATGTAGTCTGGTTGTTTTTTCCGCCAAGGTACCAAGGTAGATTCGGCTGAAGAATGTGACCAAATCATCTCAACTCCCCGCAGAGTAAAACAAGGTTCAACAATACTTTCCCCAAGCGGAGTTGACTCCCCGACAATCCTGAAAAGGCACGACATTCCCCTGCAGGTCTTAAAGCTCATCCCCAGTAGATTCTGGAAGCTTGTTCCCTATAGTACACGGACGTCTCTCCCGAGTTTTATTTAGAGTTATTTCCTCGCAAGGACTTATAACTGGGTTATCCTCAGCTAAAAACCACGGAAGACCTCCCTCGGCAAAGTTCCTTCAATCCCCGGCAGAGTTTATCTTTGGTGCTCCCCGGCGGAGTTTATCATCATTATCCTCAGCGGAATCCATCATTAAAGTCTTCAACGGGCCTCTTATCAAAACTTCGGCCAAGTATCTCTTCCACAGAGCAACTCCCCGGCCGTTCGTCAAGGATTTATTTTCCTAAGACGACGCTACATTCATAAACATTTCACGTTTCCAATACATCTTGCTTACCTACGTGATAAAAGCGCATACAACACTATCTCATGTTGAACATCATAACATCATGCATATCATACATCATGACATTGCATACAACTTACGTTTTGCCTTTTCAGGAAAAAGACAATCCCAAAAATAACTACCTTTAACTATCACAATTCCAGATTCGATACCTGTATCTAGCCAGGGCACATCTGAGAGTGATCATTTCCAGACCTGATTCCTGTATCTAGCCAGGGCACGTCTGAAGAGTTCGAAGATTCGATTCCTGTATCCAGCCAGGGCACATCTATCAACTACAACATCTCCAGATTCGATTCCTGTATCCAGCCAGGGCATATCTGTTGACCACGTTTCCAGATTCGATTCCTGTATCCAGCCAGGGCACATCTATTAACGACTATTTCCAGATTCGACTCTTGTATCCAGCCAGGGCACATTTGTGAGCAACCAATTGTAGATTCGATACCTGTATCCAGCCAGGGCATATCTGCATAAGGAGACTGAAGATCAAACACCTGTAATAAGCCAGGAAAACATCCGTCTTTCTCAAATACACAAGTTCTCGCTAAGGAATCTCTTATGCGATCGACACTTCCAAATGGCATCTATAAGCCCATTCCCGACAAGGTTCTGTCACATCTCCAGATGGCATCTATAAGCCCATCTCCCTATCCACCATCTCTCCAAATGGCATCTATAAGCCCATTTCCGACACCACATTGTTGAGACTCCAGCATGCGAGTGCAAATTTCCGGGCACTCTAGTGTCCAATCTCCTTTTACCCTCGAGTCACGAAAGGCAAACTCGCCAATCTAACTCTTCAGGTCCAAGAAGATTGAACAGGGGCAACTGTTGTACCCCAAAATTTGCCCTCCCATTTCCTCAACATTTTCTCATCACAAGACCCTTGAAGATCAAGATCCAGTTAGGGTTTCCTCTGCTCAAGACTTCTCCTTGCACTGTGGACTCAAATTAGGGTTTGTGTTTGCCCAAGGATGTTTTGACCTAAAATGCCTAAGATGACTTTCATGTTTCATGTTTGACTCATAAGATTATCCATACCAAGTTTCAAGTCTTGATTCCAAGTTTTGCCCAGTCAATTGGATAGTTGACCTAGAAATCAGCTGTATTGGGGAAAAAGTCAACTGTGGCCAATTGACAGTCAAACCTCATGAAATTTGACCCACATCAACATATTGAACTCATATGGACCATTTGATCAAGTTTGGATCACAATTCCACAAGAAATTTGATCAGATCACCAAAAGGGCAAAATGGTCATTTTTAGGGTTTTGACTGTACAAAAGCAATTTTTGACTGTTTGACCTAGACAATGGCAAATCAAGCTCACATATGGACTCAAGGACTCAATGAAATGGTCTTGACACATTCATCAAGCTCAAAAGATCCCAAGTACACAAGATTGACAGTTGAATTTCCCAGTCAATTGATCAATTTTGACTGTACACTGAAAAGTCAAACTTTGACTTTTTGGTCAAAATCAAGAGTCAAGATTCATTTTTCATCAAAACATGCCAAATCATGAAACTTGTTCACCAAGAAATCACAAAATGCAAATTAGGGTTAGAAAATGGAATTTTTCATAACTTAGAATTTTTCTAAGTTATGAAAAACCCTAATTTTTTCCCAACTTTGCCCCATCTTTTCACCAAGATCCATTTGGATTCAAACAAAAGTCAAAACATGAAAGTTGTAGCTTGTTACATAATCTACAACTTTGATTCACAAAGTTTTCTCATTTGAAGCTTGTATCTCAAGTTACAATTTTTTGAATAAGGGCACTAAACCATTTTTAACTTAGTGAAATTTTAACCTATTTTGACAAGGTTTTCTACCCCACTTCAAGGCCATTTTCCATACCCTTCCACTTGGAATTTCAACTTGCATTTCAAAGATGGATTGTAGTACACATTCCAAGCTTTCCAAAATGTCCAAGAACTTCTCAAACAACCTCATAACTTGAGAGATTCGAATTTCACAATATAGCAAAAACTCACCTTTGAATTGGCCATTTTCCATGTTCATAGTTTGTGTAAACTTCTCTAAATCAGCATGCCCTTGATTACAGGTCCTTGAACCATTCCATACTCAATAATTTA
Organism: Vicia faba; assembly: GCA_948472305.1. NCBI lineage: Eukaryota > Viridiplantae > Streptophyta > Magnoliopsida > Fabales > Fabaceae > Vicia > Vicia faba. The sequence goes on from CATIWC010000400.1 coordinate 420,335, forward strand.
ATGCATATTCAATGTGTTAAAGTGTTGTTCTTTGAGTGCAAGCATTGTATGCAAGATTAATCCTAAACTAGATAAAGTGAACTTTCCATTTTTGAAAAGATTAACTTTATGTCCAATTGCAAATCAAGAAGGTACATAGCAAATCTGCTTGGCACAAGATTATGTGCATAACACACTGATCAAGAGAAGCTTATGCAGCACATTAGGGGGTCCTCTACTGACCTAGAAAGCCAAGTTGCATTTGTTTGCTTCAAGTTCAAGAAAAGTGCATAACTTGTACCAACTTCAATCTCAGCTCACCAACACAAGAAAAAAGTTATCAAACACATTACACATATCATACCTAAGCTTCTACACGAGCCATTGACCTCCCAAACCTCCTCAAACCAAAAAACACCATCAAACTGCAAAAACAGAGTTGCCTCTGCAGTTTGATTGCTAACTCCTATTTCCCTCAAGTTCTTGTGCTAAAACCAGTTCACACACATTCCCTAGTGCTTATGCAAGCTAACCATGACCTGAAACCTGACCTGTAACACCTCCAAGCCACTTCACCATTTTTAATTTTCTGTTTTGCAGTTGGAGTTCACTAGCTCGATTCAGGGAGTTTCAAGACAAAGTAGGACTTGGAAAAGCATCCTTACACTTCAAGGAAGCTATACAAGTCATCATTTCACTCTGAAACATCCCCCATTGCAAAGCTCGATTCCAACTGAACAGGTAAGTTCATGGGGTCGTATCTCTCTTATTAGACATTGTTAGCTTTAGGTTTGTGAAGAAAACATGTCACAATCATAGCCCTGAACATGCTCATATGATTAGATTTCATTTATATTTTGTGTGCTTAGAGAATTTTATGTCTGAACATTGATGAAAAGTTAGGTCAGAAATTGGGGGAGGAGAAATTCTCCCTCATCTTAGAGAGTTAGGTCAAGTTCTTTACATGGTTAGAACCGTCTCTTCATGCTGAACATTTGTTGTGTTATGAGTTTTTGCTAAAAAGCCAGGAATCGAGAGTTAGACATTGAAGAACAGGGGCGCGCGTTTTTTTCAAATGTTGTTGCTGGAGGTTGAAGACAGTGATCTTTGGGCTGGGCCTGTGCATTTTTTCTTATTCACACCACTTAATTACTCATGAACCCCCTGAGCCCATTTGCTTCATTTTTAATTCTTTTTGACTTTTTCTTTTTTTGTTTGACTTGTTTATTTTTTCTCAGCATATTAAAATTTTGAAAATATTTTTCTCACCACTTTTTGATTTTTATTTGATTTTTATTTTGATTTTCCTTTAGTTTATACACAAATACATATATTATTATTATTTAGGATAAATGGAAAAATATGTAAAAACACTTCTATTTTTATTTTTTTTATTATATTATCCTCTAAAAATATTTCACATAAAAATACTTTTTTTTATTAAAATATTAAATATATATAATTTTGTATATAATGCATATTTAAGAACTTAATATATATATATATATATATATATATATATATATATATATATATATATATATATATATATATATATATATATATATATATATATATATATATATATATATATATATATATATATATATATATATATATATATATATATATATATATATATATATATATATATATATATATATATATATATATATATATATATATATATATATATATGTTTATTAATATATTTAAGTAAAAATATAAAAATACTTGAATTTTTCATTTTTTTATTAATATTTGATACAAAAAATACTTTTTCATAATATACTTCATTTTATTTTTATTTTTGTAAATAATAAATAAATATTTGTATTAAATTAGATAATAATACATTTTCTTTAAAATTAGGGTTTTTGCCCTAAAAGTTGAAAATACTCAAAATAATACTTCTTTTTATTTTCTTATTTTATTTCACATAAACCATACTTTCCTCATACACATAAAAACTTTCTCTTTGCATTTTGCATATTTATTTAATTTCTATTTAATTATGCAATTTATTTACTTCGCAAATATTCAAAAATGATGTAATAATTTAGATTTAAATTCTTGTCAATATCCCCATTTGAACATTTGTACCCCCCTTCCCATATTTGGTTTTGTAATAGCTTAGTAAATTTATTTTCGCACTTTATTGCTTTCTAATGATAACATGTTAGAATTAGGGTTTGTATGCAAAAAACGACAAAAATAGTTATGACCTAATCTCAAGATAAACAAGCATGAAAAGGGACACACAAATCACACTTGCAGCCCCTAGGGTACTCCACTTGTTGCCTTTCAAAATTGGGCCATATTGCATGTTAGGTCTCTTTGGGCAAAACAAACAAATTGAATGATCATAGTCCCTCGATAAAACTTTTCAAAACAAACAAAATAAATGATCAAGTCCCTTAAAGAAAATGCCCAAAGATACTTGGCACCATTGCAATTATGGTCTAAAACGATGACCCGCGCCTGTCCCTTTCACATCCTAAACATAAGATTGTCCACCAAACACAATGGTGGAACAAACTTGTTAAAAGGGTTAAAACATAGCAATAATCTTTTGAGAAATTTAGGAGTAGATAACCTCTTAGTTACTTGAATCAAACTTGCAAAACAAAACACTTGCCTATTTTCTAAAAACCACACCTCACAACACTTTCAAAACAAACTTTCAAAAACATTGAAAACCTTTCAAAAGACATACACCTTTGTATACATCCCAACATGGATCATTACAAAGGTTGCCACCACATTGGCCACTTTTCAAAAAAACATTTTCAAACCCACACACTCAAGCACCATTTAAAACAATTGAAAACACAAGGCAAGTGATCTAAGCAAGTAACTAAGAGCCCATGGATAACCATGGATAGAAAGGGTGCTAATACCTTCCCTTTCTATAATCTACTCCCCGAACCCAAGAAAACATCTCAAAAGGTTTTTGCTGTGCTTTTTTAACCTTTCCTTAGGATAAAATAAAAAGTCGGTGGCGACTCTTGCTCAACCGAAACATTTGCGAATGCAAACGCAAAATCTCAAGTCAGTTCTCCCACCGTATCACAGGGAGAATATTACCGATTCATTTATAGTTGCAAGTCTCAGCTGGGGAGAGCTAACATTACTGTCTTACTCTGCGGGGAGTGAGTGCATCTCAACCATATCCTAAAACTGAATTTACCTTGTACCTGGTGGACAGAGCAACTGTACAGTTTGGACAATTCTTATTTGCCCCTGTTTCTGATATTACCAGTAATGGTCTTTTGTTTCGCATGTAAATATTCGTGAGCAACAATTAATGTCAAATGCATATATAAAAAATGAACATTGGACATTCTTTGCAAAAAAAAAACAGATAAAGGAAAAAATATTGAATTTTGTCTAAAAATGAATTGGTATTGATTTTGAAGTTTGGCCTGTAAATAGGCGTTTTTTATACAAGAGGTTGACGTCCTAGTAAGAGAACGCCGCCGAATAATAGAATTTACATAATTTGTGAAAAACTAAACAAAACAGGTATGTGAATAATCCCACTGGGTTCCAACTCTGCTATTGCCCTTATGTCCTCGAGCATCTCATCACTTTGCTACTTGGTTAAAGGTAGATCAGATTGATTAGTGTCATCCGAGCTTGATAGTCGATACCGAAGTCTGGTTGCAAGGTGATCCAATGAGACATAGTGTTACGCTTTAATCCCTAATTTTTTCCTGGACCGCCCTTTCGGGTTTTTAGTCCACCGGGATACCCTTTTTTGCCCAAGCCGCCTTTTCAGGTTTTCGACTTATCGGGTGTACAGATTTTTTCATTTTCATCCCTTATTTTTGCCTGAACCCTTTTGGTTCGCCGGGAAGCCCTTATTTTTGCCTAGGCCAGTCAACCTAGCGGGTCTTTGATTATGCGTAGTATCTTTTCACTATGTATGCATTGACGGGGTGAGGAAGGTCGTCACTATCCATGGTGGTTAGAATCATAGCTCCTCCTGAGAAAATGTTCTTAACCATAAATGGCCCTTCGTAAGTGGGGGTCCATTTTCCCCTGGGATCACCTTGAGGTAGGATAATGCGCTTGATTACCAGATCCCCAACTTGATACTCTTGTCATCTAACTTTCTTGTTAAATGCCTTAATCATCCGTTTCTGGTACGTCTGACCATGACAAATAGCAGTGAGACTCTTTTCGTTAATTTAAGTTTAGCTGATCAAGCCGGGTCTGAATCCAGTCATCTTCGCTCAAACCTGCATCCTTCATAATCTGAAGAGAGGGTATCTGAGCTTCAATGGGCAAGATGACCTCTATGCCGTTAACCAAGGAATAGGGTTTTTCCCCTGTTGACGTCCATGCTGAGCTACGGTACCCATGAAGAGCAAATGGTAACATCTCGTGCCAATCTTTGTATGTCACTGTCATCTTCTGTATAATCTTCTTAATGTTCTTATTAGCCGCTTCTACAGCCCCATTCATCTTCGGCCAATAAGGAGAAGAGTTGTGATGCTGTATCTTGAACTGTTTGTAGAGTCCGGTGATCATCTTATTGTTGAGATTTGTACCATTGTCCATAATGATCATATCTGGTACACCTTATCGACAAATCAGATTGTGTCGAATGAACCGTGCCACGACGCTCTTGGTTACTGTAGCAAAGAAATATGCTTCAACCCACTTCATAAAGTAATCAATCGCTACCAAGATGAAACGATGCCCGTTAGATGTCGTATGCCAGATCTCACCGATCATGTCGATCCCCCACATTGCAAAAGGCCATGGAGTTGTCAAGACGTTCAGAGGTACTGGAGGTATATGCACCTTATCAGCATAGATTTGGCACTTGTGACAAGTCCGAGAATGCTGATAACAGTCGGCTTCCATTGTGGACCAATAGTATTCTTCCCGAAGGATTTTCTTTGCCATGGTGTGTCCACTGGAATGAGTTCCGAAGGTGCCTTCATGTAACTCTGCCATGATCCTTTCTGCTTCATTCTTATACAGACATCGCAGTAAGGTCGAATCATGGATACGCTTGTAAAGGATGTCATTGTTGATGAAGAACTTCGCCCCGAACCTCCTCAGAAACTTCTTGTCATTAACAGATGCACCCTCAGGGTATTCTTGAGCCTCAAGATACCTTTTCACCTCATGAAACCAGGGTTTATCCGTTGCCTCTTCAGTCTCAATATCACATTAATGTGTAGGTTTGTCCAAGCTTTCAATGATAACCCGGGGAGCTTCGTTGTCCCAATTGACTTTGAACATAGAAGACATCGTAGCCAGCGCGTCCACTAACTGATTCTCCTCTCTTGGGAAGTGTTCAAAGGTTATCTCTTCGAAGTGCGGAAGCAATTTCAACACATACTCCTTGTAAGGAATAAGATTTGGGTGTTTCATATCCCACTCGCCTTTGATCTGACTGATCACGAGAGCGGAATATCCGAACACACTCAAGAACTTAATCCTTAGGTCAATTGCTGCTCGAAGACCCATAATGCATGCTTCATACTCCGCCATATTGTTGGTGCAGTTGAAACATAGTCGGACGGTGAATGGAGTATGAGAGCCTTTAGGAGATATGATCACGGCGCCAATGCCATATCCCAAAGCGTTCGAAGCTCCATCAAAGTACATAGACCATCGGGATCCTTCCTTAGGTTCTTCATCCGGTCCAGGTGTCGTGCAGTCTGTTACTATCATGATATTCTCATCCGGGAATTCAAAGTTCATAGACTGGTAATCATCCACCGCCTGATGTGCCAAATGATCTGCTAACACACTTCCCTTGATTGCCTTTTGAGTCGTGTATTAGATGTTATACTCAGTCAAGATCATCTTCCATCTTGCTATTCTTCCGGATAAGGCAGGCTTCTCGAAGATATACTTGATTGGATCCATCTTTGATATCAATAGAGTAGTGTGATTCAGCATATACTGTCTCAGTCGGCAAGCAGCCCATGCCAAAGCACAACAAGTTTTCTCAAGCAACGAGTTTCGAGTCTCGCAGTCAGTAAACTTTTTGCTAAGGTAATAAATAGCATGCTCTTTTCGGACAGACTCATCATGCTGACCTAGCACACACCCCATTGAGTATTCGAGTACTGTCAAGTATAGGATCAGAGGTCTCCCTTCAACTGGAGGCATCAAAATGGGTGGCTCTTGGAGATACTCTTTGATCCTTTCGAAAGCGGTATGGCATTCATCATTCCAACTTACCACTTGATCTTTCTTCAGTAGCTTGAAGATTGGCTCACAAGTAGCAGTCAGGTGTGAGATGAATCGGGCAATATAGTTCAAGCGTCCCAAAAAGCCTCTGACTTCTTTCTCTGTTCGGGGAGTTGGCATTTCCTGTATAGCGTTCACCTTTGCAGGATCCAATTGAATACCTTTATCACTTACGACGAAACCCAGTAGCTTACCAGATCTGACCCCGAAGGTGCACTTGTTCGGGTTTAACCTCATCTTGTACAATTTCAACCTATCAAATAGCTTCTGAAGATGGTCAAGGTGTTCTTCCTCAGTCTGGGATCTCGCAATCATGTCGTCGACATATACCTCGATCTCATGATGGATCATGTCATGGAACAAAGCGACCATGGCGCGCTGATACGTTGCCCCAACATTCTTTAACCCAAAAGGCATGACCTTGTAGAAAAAGGTACCCCATTGAGTAACAAAGGTTGTCTTCTCCATGTCTTCGGGAGCCATCTTAATCTGATTATAACCAGAGAAACCATCCATAAAGGAGAAGACCTTATGTTTTGCGGTGTTGTCAACCAGAACGTCGATATGAGGCAGGGGAAATCATCCTTGGGGCTTTCCCTATTCAGATCCTTATAGTCAACACACATATGAACCTTACCATCCTTCTTCAGCACAGGAACCACATTGGCAACCCACTGTTGGTAAGAAGTAACTGTTAGAAAACCGTCGTCAAATTGTTTCATAACTTCAGCCTTGATTTTCTCAAACATCTCTGGGCGCATTCGACGGACTTTTTTTTTCACTGGAGGACAGTCTTCCTTGGTAGGCAATCGGTGAACCATAATATAGGTATCCAACCCAGGCATATCTTCATAAGACCAGGCAAAGATCTCAACGTAGTCTCGCAACATCTGAATCAACCGTTGCTTACCACTAGCTTCCAGATTTGCAACGATCTTGACCTCTTTCTTATCTACCTCTGTACCCAGATTTATTGTTTCCACTGGCTCTTCATGTGGATGTATGGCCCTCTCTTCCTGAAGTAACAGTCTAGCAAGCTCACCAGGCACTTCACAATCATCTTCACCTTCGTCTTCGGCTAAGTTGATCGAACTTTCGAGGTCATAATCGACAGTAGCAGAGTCGTTATCAGTGGGATCCAGAGTGGATGTAGACCTGTATATGTGAGTGTGTGTAAAATAGTTGTTTTGCAATATATATAAAAAATAAAAACAAGGAGCGCAAAATTCGAAATGCAAGAAAACGTCCAATGCTTTTATTAATGATATATGTAGATGACACACATAAAGCCCTCACAAACAAAGCCACGGTGCCTCGGGTAAGACACTGGGCCGTAAAGTTTAAAACATTGTCTGTTACAAATACAAAAACAAAAGTATCATTACTGGGTAACAAAAGAAATTGGGACGAAGTCCTTTGCTGTCCAGTTGCTTAGTCCACCATCAGTAGTAGGATAGATCCAATTGTCGAACTCAGATTCTTCAACATCGTCTTCAATGGAATTTATTCCTGAATGGATGATAAACAGGGGAGGTCTTCCGATCCGTGCACTCCGAACGACCCTCTGAGCCTCTGCAGTGACACCCAAACCAAACTTGTTAGTCTTATGTGCAAAATCATGGAGTTGGCCCCAATTTTCACACCCACCTTTCTCGACAACAACCCGGGCATCCTTGAGGGAAGCCATCTTCATAGTAGGATCTTCATAAATAGTTTCAGCTGACGCCGACGTCTGGGGAACCTCTTCAAAATGATGAAATGGGGTCTCAATGAACTCCCCATCCATATCTACATATCAGAAAGAGTTAAGGTGGCTCACCATGTACTCTTCCTCTCCTCGTACCGTCACAATTTTCCCTTTGACTGGGTATTTCAGCATCTGGTGGAGCGTAGAAGTTACTGCCCCAACTTTGTGGATCCATGGGCGACCCAACAAACAAGAATAGGATGGCCGAATGTCCATCACATAAAAAGTACACGCAAATACCTGAGAACCAACCTTCACTGGAATATCAACTTCTCCATGTACCATTCTCTTTGACCCATCAAAGGCCCTAACAACAATGTTACTTGGCTTCAACTCTAAACCCTCACAGTCCAACCGGTCTAGAGCTTTCTTAGGTAAAACATTCAATGAGGAACCAATATCCACCAATACATGGGCAAGAGTAGTGCCCCTGTATTCAATGGAGACATGCAGGGCATCATTGTGATTTCTCCCCTTAGCAGGCAGGTCGGCGTCAAAGAAACCCAACCCATTATCAGCAGTCAGACTAGCCACTCAATCTTTAAACTGATCAACTGATGTTTCTTGCGGCACGTACGCAGTCTTTAGGAAAGCAATCAGAGCCTTGGCATGGGCTTCTGAGCATAGCAACAGAGACAACATAAATATTTTGGATGGGGTTTGCCCCAGTTGCTCGACTACATTGTAGTCGCTCTTTTTGATAATCTTCAAAATTTCCTCCATCTCTTGTCTAGAGGCTTCCACAATAATTGTTTTTGGTGCCTCCGTCCGGACAGGCTCGTTAGTGGTCCCTTTGCCCCGAGTGTCGGATGACTCGGAAACAGGGGTAAGAATGGGAACTTGAACAGGAATAGTAGCCGAGTACACTGGCAGGTGTGATAACAACAGGCGTCCGAACAACTGGAGGAGAGATCTCAGGGGAGAAAAGTCTTCCGCTGCAGGTGACTTTGGCAGGTCCAACAATATTGTTGACGTCAGTATCAGCCTCTTCAGCATTCAAGTCTTGCTTAACTCCGAGATAATAAATGCCAGCCCCATAGTGCCATGGGACAGCTTTATCGGATGTATAGGGGATAGGCCCAAGAACAGTTATGATCAGGGGAGCGATTCTTGGAACGGATGTAATTCTAACCGGCTTTCTCGAGGAAGCCTTGGAAGAATTGTCGAAGATGGTAATTATAGCAACTTCTTCAGTAGGAATCAAAGGAACAAGAGTCTTCTCAAACAGAATCTCTTTATTATCCATCAGGCATTGGACACCTGACTTCAAAAGATGGCAACCGGTAGGTAGGACAGAACACATACGGAAACCTTCGTCACAGCTTGGAAATAAACCGGCTAACAAAAGGTTCTTCTTCACAGTCATCAAGGGAGTAACAATGTCTTTCACAAAAACTACAAACGAGTCTTCCTCTATAGCGTTCACTCCATGCTTGGGCATAAGAGCTGTCATAACATTAGGTCTTTTTGGTGCTTCGAATTCAATCTCCTTCGCATCAATCAAGTCTTGTACCTTGTTCTTCAATACCCAACAGTTATCCGTTTCATGCCCCGGGCTATTAGAGTGAAAAGCACAGCGGGCATTCGGATCGTACATGGGTGATGCAGTGTTGGGGGTCTTCGGGGCCTCCTTCAGCATCACCAAGTTGGTTTTCAATAACTGTGGCAGAATTTGGGATAAAGTCATGTTGAGCTGAGTGAATTGTCTTTGTGGCCTCTCGGCCCTTGGCTGATTGTTGCGCTGAGGTGCAACAACAGGTCTTGATATAACCACCGCGTTAACAGCTTGACGATGTTCCGGTCTATTATGGCTTTTTGAACTGTAAACAGCACTGGATTCCTTCTTAAAAGGTTTCTTCTTGGTACTTGATGAAGCACCCTTCTGTATTTTACCAGATTTGATACCAGCCTCAATTCTTTCCCCGGTCATGATCAGCTATGTAAACCCGGACGAAGAACTCCCAATTAGATGGTTGAAATACGGGCCAGGCAGGGTCCCCAGAAACATATCCACTAGTTCCCTATCAGCCAAGGAAGGTTGAACTCTTCCAGCAAGGTCCCTCCACTTCTGAGCATAATCTTTGAAACCTTCACCCGCACCCATAGTCATACCCTGGAGTTGGGTACGCGTGGGAGCGAGGTCAGCATTGTATTGGTATTGTTTGTAGAAAGAAGCAGCCAAATCTTCCCAATTACGGATACTAGCTCCTTCTAGCTGGTAAAACCATTCAAGCTGAGTCCCTGAGATACTGTCTTGAAAGAAATGGATCCAGAGATTCTTGTCAGCAGTGTATGGTTGAATCTTTCTCACATACGACCAGAGATGCAACTTCGGACAAGAAACTCCGTCGTACTTAGCAAAAGCTGGTGCTTTGAATTTGTGGGGAATCACCACCCCAGACGACAAACCTAGATCACCAAATTCCAACCCAGGGACCTTCTGAATCTCCATGGCACTTAACCGGTCTTCAAGTTGTTTATATCTATCCTCAGCAGGAGGATACTGGTCTTCGTCGAAGTCAGTCTCGTGGTCAGATACCACAGGGCTAGGCACCCTCCTTTCTTCTTGGTTTTCTCCCCCTCTAGGTGAGTGGGATAGATTGACTTCATCTCGCAGCCTATTTCCAAACCTGTGACCCATGTTAAAGAGGACCGTCTTCTTCTTCTTCATCTTTTTATCTTTCAAAATAAGGGTCTTCAGATCTTGCTGACCCTTGGCTAAACTCATGAACAATTCCTGGAATTGGGCGTTTTGAGCTTGTAGAGCTTTGATAGCTTGATCAGTTGATGTTTTGGAAGACATGATGCTGAAATAAACAACAAAGAATATGAGAAAAACCTGTAAGGGTACCTGCTATGAGGTGCATGGAATGAAATGCGTATGATATGATTTCAAAGACTTTAGAGATTCAAGTTCGTAAACCAACAAGAAACACACTTTTATTAGATAAACTTTGAATTCAATTGTTCAACAAATTCCCTTAAGGCGTTACAAGAAAGAAAACCTGAAAAGTAAATCAAAGCTGGAAATAATCAAAAGACTATCAGCGCTCCCATGGTCGTTTGCCTTTGGTGCTGACATAGTCGTTGAGGATCCGCTTGTTCTCCAGTTTCCTTGTCAACTTCTAAATCTTCTGCTCTTTCTCATGATACTTTTCTCTATAAGTATCCCGCTCTTCCCTTAGCTGCATCCAGGATCTCTTTAATGCCCCAATGTCAGTAGGCATGTAAGGGTGTAGGATGGTAGGAGGAACCCCCTCTTCATCAGCAACTTCAACAATTATAGGCATGACAGCTTTGTAGGACATTCCCAGCTTTTGGGCACGGATACAAACCCATCGAAGATATGGTTCCATTAGAAGAGAAGTCTTCTCACCCAGATCGTGTGGATCAGACATGTGTACCCTATCCCAAGCTCTTATAAATCTACGGCATTGCTCGTCACTGTCCCCTTGGAAGTCAAAGACAATACTTGGCATTAGTAACTCATGAGGTCCTTCCCTCCTAGCTCGCCTGAACTAACGTAAGGCCAAACATGGATTATAGGTGATCCTTCCATGGGTTCCTATTAGTGGAACATTGGGGTACTCCCCACAGCGATCAATAATGGCCACATATTCCATACCCTTGATAGTCCAAATGATGTCATTATGAGAGAGAGACATAATCCTATAGGCCCAGCCCATGCCTTTTTTGTTCTTCAAAACTAATTTTGGGAGGTGAGAAATAAACCACCTCACCAGCAATGGAGCACAACTCATAAGGGTTCCCCGTTTCCGAGCGGTACGGGCATAAAGAGAGTGTAAAATGTCACCCAAGAGAGTAGGTACCAGATTACAGGAAACGAAGATCTTTACCGCATTCACGTCAACAAAAGCATCTGAGTTTTTGAAACAGAACCAGACCATAAATAAGAAGAGCCAAGATATCCTCAAACGCCTGAAAGTCTAAACTGTTCCAGAGCTGATTAGCCTTACCAACCAAAAACTTAGTCAAGAAGCCTTTAGTCCCACTTCTAGTCTCCCAATTAGACATTACCTCAGCCTTTGTCAAATGAAGGGCTGAAGCAATCTCTTCCGGCATAAGGAATTTCTACCAACCGGTGAACGGAGTCTGCTCCAAAATAGAGATACCAAGCAGATCAGAGAACTCTTCCAAGGTAGGGACCAACTGGTAGTCCGGAAAAGTAAAGCAATGGTACAGTGGATCAAAGAACTGGACTAAGACACTCATCATCTGTTGATCCATCTTGGAGGTGACCAAACTAAGAAGGTGCCCATGTCTTCTGATGAAGGAGGTAGTATCTGGCATCTTTTCAACTAATCCCTTAAGCAGGGTGGGAACCTGGAAAAAGTTAATCCGAATAGTGTTTCTACGCATGGGTGCCATGGCCTACAAAATAGAACAAAGATGAATCCCCTCTGTCTTTGAAATAGGTTAGTCCAATGCAATATGCATGCAATGTCATGATGTCATGATAGAAAACACACCACAAGTATCCACAAATAGCAACATGGTAAGGGCAAGCAAGTCACACAGATAGCCCTTAGATTCAGGCTGGTAAGTAGCTTAGGTACTACCCTCTTTCAGTTTAGTTGGTTTAAAACATGTCCTAAAATAGTAACCGGGTTCTAGAGGATCTCAATATCACTGACTACCCTCGATCGGTCATAATTCTAGTTTAGCAACCTTTTCTTGCAGCCGGAATCATCGCGAGAGTTTAGTCTCAATGAGTGTAGCATACTACTATTGTTCTATGGCCAAGTTGGTCAATTTAAAGGTTCTAAGGTCAGTTGGTGCTTAATGACCCCTTAGCAGACCCATATTCTCCTCGTTGCGCCACAAGGGATATCGGTACATACTAAAGTGCCACACCAACGTAGCTACTGCTTCAACCGTATCGGTCTACGCCGTACAGTTCCCTCACAGTTTATTTCTACTTACCTAAAGGGTATCCCCCAGATATGGGTTAGGATCTATAGTAACTCCGATACAAGCCCACAAATATAAAGCATACAAGTCAAGCAATTGAAAATAATATGAACTATTCCTAAGGTACACCCCACTTATTAAGCGTCCCCAGCAGAGTCGCCAGTTCTGTGATACGGTGGAAAGAACTGACTATTTTTTGGAATATTGGTTTGCATTTTGCGTTTGTTTTTGCAAAATGTCACGGTAAGCAAGAGTCGCCACCGACTTTTATTTTATCCAACGAGGAAAGGAAAAAACCATAGAAAAATTCCTTTTTTCGAGATATTTCTCGGGTTCAGGGGGTAGATTATAGAAAGGGAAGGTATTAGCACCCTTTCTATCCGTGGTTATCCACAGGCTCTTAGGTACTTGCTCAATTGTTTTCAAAATTGTTTTCTTTGTGCTTGTGGGTTTGAAAAAAAGTTTTTGTTTGAAAACTTCGATTTAACTCTTGCTTCTGTCCTCAAGAGTGTAATGAAGTGTTTTTTGAAAACTTTGTTTGAAAAGGTGTAAGTGTGAAAAAGATTTTGTTTTTTGAAAGAGCAAGTATCTAAGAACCATCTACCTACTCGAAAAAGGAATCATTCTATGCTAATGTCCTTTAGACAATGCTATCCCACTATGAATAAGTGGGTAGCACCGTCGTTGGAGTTTAAGGGTCAATTCGAATGCGGGACTTACGGTCACCAAAGCAATGTTAGGACGCCTTAGCGGTAACCCTAATGTCTTAGATAATTTGTTTGAGGCAACAATATACGAGGAAACCATTTCGAGGCGACTATGATCTTTTAGACAAGAGGGCGACCTCTAAAACGACCTATACATAATGACCGTGTACGAAGGCAACCAAGTGGGGTGTACCCTAAGAGTGCACATGTGCGAGTGTGTCGTTTTCAGTTATTTTTGTCTTTGTACATGTTAAGGGTGATCTAAGTTGATTTTAGGTTAAAACATTCAGTCTTGTCATGCAAACCTATTATCAAACATCTAGCAGTTATAATTTTGAGGAAAATATAATGCGGAATTTAAATTACAAGTCGTCGGGTATTTACATCGCCAAAGACAAACCCTTTAAAAAAATAAAATAAAGCAATAAAGATAATTAAAATTCCTATTAATTATTACAAGCCAGGAGCAAGTACATTATTGGATAAAAAAAAGTAAATCGCGGTGCAAAATTATATCGGACGCATGATTAGGGTTTTGACCCTTTTGGTTAAAGAAAAAATCTTTTTTAGGTTTTTGTTGTTTTAAAGGAAAGAAATTAAACCTAAATTAATTACCAGATTAAATTAATAAATTAATTAATAAAGATAAATTATTTTTGGTCTTTGTTATTTTAAGAAAGAAAAATAAAATAATTAATGTTAGTAATTAAAACCTAATTAAATCTAATTTAATTTTAATTATTTACAAAAAGTATGTTAAAGTTATTCTAATTAAAACCCAAATTAATTAATTAGTATTTATTAATAAAAAATAAAAGTTTGAAGTTTAATATTTTTGTGATTTTATTTTATGAAAAAAAAAGATTTTGTGATTGGTTAGAATTTAAACAAAAACAATTAAAATAATTAATAAAAACAAAACAAATAAAATAGAAAGAGAGAGGGGTTTGGGCCTGAAATGGTGGTGTGAGATAGCAATTGGGAGGCCTAAAAGTGCTGGCCCTTGTTGACTCTGGGTGATCTAGTGTCTATGCATTGACTGGCGCCTTGGTGGACCATCAGCCTGGAACCATCAGATTTGGCCTTTAGGCCATCTGACCATTGAATGGATGGAGATGCATGGTGTTCTGCAAGCCTAAGCGTGCACAGGAGTACCTGAAGAGGAAAAATATAGAGAAAGTGGGGGACCTGGGATTCGAACCCAGGTCCTGAAGGGAATCGCTCGCTTGCCTTGCCACTACGCTGCCTTGATCTATTTGTAAGCATATTACATAATAATGATAATATAAGAAAACAAAATTAATTAGTCAGAAAAGAAAAAAAAACCCGCGCCATTTTTGAATGGCCCAATGAGTGAATGGCAGCTCTTCGTCCCTGTCCTTCCACTACTGTAATTTTACTTGCAGATTTGAATCCGCAGCTAAAAACGCAGCTCATTCCAAAAATCGTTTCCAGGCGATAAGAATGACCTTCAAGGGCATGGTTGTGTTCGTCTCATCCTCCCGGATGCAACCATGCCCATTACATGGACCAATTTTACCTGAAATAAGAATCCCTAAAAACAAAAACACAACCCTAGCTATGGTGTTTCGGGGTTACAGCGCCTATAAATCAAATTGATTATTTCCAATAGTTTACAAATAACATGAGGGTTATGAATATGCAATTATCTCATTTAAATGATGCCAGAATAGGACAAATCGAATCCAAGAACAGAGCTAGGTAGCGTGGGACTTACAGCGCGTTATAGGGTATGAAGAAGCTTGCTTTTGATCCAGGTAGATTGAGTGAACACCCAGGAAGCGTTTGGAACAAGTCTTGGCTTTTGAAAATGCCTCTAAGCACGATTTCGATTTCAAGCTTTTTGTCACTTTTTTTCAACTTTGTTTTGCCTATTTCTACAATTACCAACCCTTGCCTCGATTGCTTTGGCTTCCTTATGTAGTGTATAGTGTGTTAGGGTAACAAACTTGGCTCAAATCTTCTCCCATCAATGCTTGCCAATTTGATTTGATTCACCCTTTACAAACTTGCCAATTTTGCCAAATCTCAATCTTTTTGCCCATGATTTTGTTTGATTCGAGTTTGATGATGATAATGATGATAATAAAAACCTGAAACAACAAAACAAATCTCATGTCATCAAAGTTTTAGATTTTATATGATTTAATTTGATTTAAAATGAATAAATTCAAATAAAAATAAAATAAAATAATAAAAATAAAATATGGGCTCATGGCTGAAGCTAGGACACGTGGGAAATGATGCAATCTTAAATCAAGTGGAAAATAATGGGCCCATTTGACAAAATTTGAAGTTTTGGGGATAGTTAACTTTTGGCAATTTTGCAAAAATGTCCAACTTCAACAATGCATAACTTCTTCAATTTTAAACTTTTGGAGGTGTTCTTGTTCTTTTTAGAAAACTTGAGATGTCCTCTAACCAACCCTTTTGGTCTTATCTCATATTTATGTTCCATGCTCAAGTTATAAGCCTTGGCAAAAAAGGTGTTTTTGTTGACTTTCAAAAATGACCTATAATGTCCAAATTCATAACTTCTTGTGAGTGCATTTTTTGATCTTTGGGTATGAATATGGATTATAGGAAATTGCATCCTCTTCAAAATGAGCTTTTAATGGGTCATTTCTCATAAAGTATGACAAAGGTATGCTTGGTCAAAGTTGAGTTGACTTTTCCTGCAAAACCCTAATTTAGCAAGTTTTGAGTCTTGATGAATTTTGAGCAATGCTTGATGAATAATGATAAAACCTTGATAAAATGATGAAATATCCTTCAAAATGATAATGTTGACAAAAAATCTTGAAGTTTGACTGTATTTGGGTCACAGTTGACTTTTGCCCTAGCATTGTCGATTTTTGGACCTTTAAGCAATTGACTGAGCAAACTTTCTCTACAAGGCTTGAAATTTGACATGGATGACCTTGAGAACATATTAGGACATTGGGGAGAACTTGAGGTCATTTGGACTCATGGATCTTGATACAACACAAAACCCTAATTTGGGGTTGACTGCCTCAAGAGATGACTTGTATGTCCAACTCTTGAGCAAACTTGAGCAACTTGGAGATTTTTCTTGCAATGTTTTAGGGAATATGAGAGGGAAAATTTTGGGGTACAACAGGGAGGATGACGAAAACAATACAATAATCTCATACAATATGCTTTTGGACAGACCTTGCTGACGATGTACATGCGTTCTTTCAATTCCTAAATAGTGGATTTATAAGGAAGATAATCCCTAGTCAGCCCTTTGAGCCAAAGAAGTAGGAGTTTTCTTTTTTGCACAAATTGAAACCTTTAATCATAACCTGGGGCATGGTAGTTTCTTAGTTAATTCAAATTCGCGTTAAGTCGCAAGCTTTCACTTCGTACACAACGAGTGAAATCAAAAAAAATCCTTCTGAATTAAAGACGGTGATGGTTCCCTATAAAATAGGTAGTCGTTATCTCTCAAAAGAAAAGCCCACTGAGTCAAAACTTACGAAGGAGACTTAAGAAAAACTGGGACACACCATTGACTGTAGTCTCAAAACAAACAAAATTCAGGCAAAAATTAGGGATAATAAATCAAAAGAGGTTGCTGAAAATCCTCAACAACAGAAAAATGTTGCAAAAATGAATGCCTTCTCAAATAAACTTCCAATATTCGAACCATCACAAAGATATTGTTCCAGATTCTGTTGGGAGATAAACGCGCAATTAACTAAGTTTAGGACTAGAGAACATCATGGAGAACAGGTTTGGTACCAATAAACTTTGAGCCTTATCCTTTGTTTCTTAAACCATGAACCAGGCCACGTTACAACCCCTTAAAAGTCCTAACTAAAGCATGGGTTAGTTCGAAAGCATACTGTTACAAAAGGTATCCTGACTCCTGTAAGGCTTACGGTAAATCCTGAGTCGAATTCATATTCTTACAAAATTCTTTTATTTGCTAAAAATGCATTTTCAAAACTTCAAGACAGACATAAACTTTGCATTATTTGAATACTGCTATTTGCATATAGCTAATTGTTTGACAACAAAGAAATTCGCACAACAAATATTCAATGAACGAAATTTTTCTCAAATGAACAGAATCACTTTAAATCTAATGGCAAACCCTCCATAGTCAAGGGGCATGACATGTTATTTCCTGACTCACCTGTGGCAGTCAAGTTAAAATTCCAAGAAATATCTCATAAAGTCCTGAATAGCCAGGGGCAGGTCTCCATCGGAATCACTTAGGGAATTGAACATGAATTCCAATAAAGGGTCACGTACGACCAAGAAAACATTTTCTAACATTGCTATAACACTTACTACTATGGACAGTGACAAATCCCCACAAAGTCCCTTTCATAAGATGATCCCCAATGAAGTCGCCAGAGCCACCTCTACAAGGCTATCCCCGACAAGCACAAAGGCGTCTTCAAACAAAATTAGGGCATCCTCCAGCTGATGACATAGTCAAACTCACCAGCGGATAGAGGAGTTTGATCTTCTCCCAACGAACACACACATCATGCCGGTTCCCAAACAGATGGAAATTGCTGGCAGTTTATCATATCCTAGATACAATGCAGATACGATCTAAATACATATTTATTCGGACATTCATTCCAAACTCTCCTATGGATACATTTTAGATACAATCCAAATATGGATTCATTCTGATACTCGTTCAATATCTCTTCAGATACAATTAAGGCTCGGATTCATTCTGACATTCCCCAGCTGAGTTGGTCTCAATTGAAAAAAGAAACCTTGCGGAGTTCTCCCCAAAATAATTCATCTCCCTAATAAGGTCTTCAAAATATTCTCCTCAACAGGGTTTATTTCCCCAACAAACTACAGATTCCCCAATACAAGTCTTTTCTCAAACTATTACAAATCAATGGACACCCCTTTGCCCCCAGCGGAATCATTACTATCCCTAGAAAGTTGTTGCAAAGCCTAGAATTCAACCAGATACCAGTTAACTTTTATTCTCCCCAGTCAAGTTTCCCCAGTAGAGCAATGGACCACCAAGGTTCCTAAACTCTTGTCCCCAAACAGAAATCAGTACATCCCTAGCGGAGTTTCTTCAAACAAATAAGCCGGAATCCCCGGCGGAAGTATTCTAAAAAAAGTTGAAGATACACAGATTTTTCATCTCTAGTAGTAGTCTGGTAGTTAGTCTCCAAAAACTCCCTAGCAGTAGTAAGTAATTTATTTTCCCAGAGAAAGATACACTTCAACCATATTTCACATTTCATACATCATAACATATGCATACGAAACACATATAGCATTCTCATTCATCCTGAGAGCATCATTATGCAATACATACATCATGCCCTTGCATGAAACTAACTTTATCTTTTCAGGCTAGTTCCCGAACAGGTAAATCTCTTCAACAACCTATCATCTGTCAAATACAATCAGCCAAATATTCTCTTCTAGAAACGGTTCAGAAACGATCCAGATACGGATGAAATTCTGATACTTATTCCAGATTCTCTCTAGAAAAGGTTTAGATACGATCCAGATACGGATGACATTCTGATACTTATTCCAGATTCTTTCAAATACAGTCCATATACAATCCAAAGACGGATGCCATTATGATACTTATTCCATATTTTCTCCTCGATACAGTTCAGATACGATCCAGATACGGATGCCATTCTGACACTTATTCCAGATTCACTCTAGAAATGGTTCATATACGATCTAGAAACGAATGACATTATGATACTTATTCCAGATTCTCTCTAGAAACAGTTTAGATACGATCCAGATACAGATGAAATTCTGATACTTATTCTAGATTCTTTCAAATACAGTCCAGATATGATCCAGAGACGTATGTCATTCTGACACTTATTGCATATTTTCTCCTAGATACAATTCAGATACGATTCAAATGCGGTTGTCATTCTGGACATCATTCAATACATCTTTCAAATACATTTCAGATACGATCCAAATGCAGATGTAATTCTGACACTCATTCAGTATATTTCTCTAATACAGTTCAGATACGATCCAAATGTGGATGTAATTCTGACACTCATTTAGTACATTTCTAAAATACAGTTCATATATGATCCAGATGCGGATGTCATTCTGACACTCATTCAGTACATTTCTCAAATACAGTTCAGATATGATCCAGGTGTGGATGTCATTTTGACACTCATAAAGTACATTTCTCAAATACAGTTCAGATACGATCCAGATGCGGATGTCATTCTGACACTCATTCAGAACTGTTCTCAAACACAGTTCAGATATGATCTAGATGCAGATGTCATTCTAACACTCATTTAATACATCTTTCAAAAGCGGTTCAGATACGATCCAGATACAGATGTCATTCTGACACTCATTTAGTACATCTTTCAGATACGAGTCAGATACGATCCAATTATGGATATTATTCTGATACTCATTCCACTACATCTTTCGACTTAGATTAAATCAGCCAAAGATTTATTCTGATACTTCTCCCAGTTACCGTCAAGCTTAGACTTAATCTAATTTCTATAAACAATCACCTTTTGATGGCATCTATAAGCCCATCTCTGACGAACTCTTTATCACTTCTCTAAATGGCATATTTAAGCATATCCCGACACAATCAACTAACACATAGTCGAGTGTAAATTTCTGGGCACTATAGTGTTCAATCATCTTCCACCTTCAAGTCACGAATGACAGAATCGCCAATCTAACTCTTCAGGTTTTAGAAGATTGAACAGGGGAAGCTGTTGTACCCCAAAATTTCCCCTCTCTTTTCTCAAGAAATTTCTCAGAAAGATATTTAAAAGCTCAAGCTTGCACAAGTATTGACCAGATCAAGCCATCTCCTCAACACTGATACCTCAAAATTAGGGTTTGAGCTTGCACAAGGACAATTAGACTTATAATACTTAAAATATATTTAATGGATCATTATGGACCTTCAAAATTCTCATGTCAATTTTCAAGTCTTGTATCACAAATTTTGCTTAAACGACCAGATGACCAAAAATCAGCTGTACTAATGAAAAGTCAACTGATACGCCAAAAGTCAAACTTTAACTTTTTGGTCAACATTAAGTCTCAAAGATCAAAAATCATCAAGAAATTCAATAATATCAAGCTTGATCATCAAAAAGTCAAGAAAGTCAAAATTCAATTTGAAAAGTCAAACTTTTCAAGACATAGGAATTTTTTTAAGTGTTTTGCACATGTTTATTTCATAACTTCATACCAATTTTTCACCATGATGCAAAATTATTCAAAGGAAACTTTCAACATTAAAGTTGTAGATCTTGATTAATTCTATAACTTTTTATTAGAGGGTTGATGTCCACAAAATTCTTAGATTTGAAGATATAAGCCCATGAAGTCATAACATTTTCATCTAACACTTAGAGAAATTTTCAACAGATTTTAGTCAGGATTTTATCCAACTTCTTGGAATTTTTTTCACATAGTTCCAAGATGGTTTTTTCAAAATGGCCAATATGAAAGTTATAGAGGATGTTTCAAGCTTTCCAAAACATCAAAGAGCATGAATTTATCATACTTGAGCTAGGAGATTCAAGGGCATGAAGTTAGGCATCCATTCTTGAATTGCAAGTCACTTTGTTGAAGAACACATAACAAAACCATTATACTATGTTGCATAATATTGTGTTACATGCCTTCTTGATTGCAAATCTCATCTTAATTTAATGCTTACACCCACTCTTGAGCTATTACCCAAGTGTTTGAGCCATTGTCCAAAAGATCATTCCATTTATGGCATAAAGTTACCATTGCTATTCTTGAAAAGCAAACTTTTTGGTACAAATTTTTCTTGAGCCCATACTTTGTTTGCTTTTTATTTTGCTCCACCATAAATCATGGAAAGTAACCCCTCTAAACCAGAAACTTTGGTACTTCATCTTGGGACCATGACATAACTTGATATTTGCAATCCAACCTAGCTATAACCCCATGGTTTGTAAACCAAATCAGCTTGTTCATAAACCTCTTGCCTATAAATAGGAGAAGCATTTGCAAGAGAAAGAGGTTCGAAAAATAGAGAAAAGCCAGAAGTTTTGTTGTATAGACAAGCCCTCAAAAATCTCATACTCTCAAAAATCCATAATTGTCCATAAAGCTTCCACTCTTGAGCTTAGAAATCCAAAGCCTTGAACCTCCCACACCTTGCAAGTTCTGTCCAAACAAACCATCTAAATATCTTACATACATCATATAGAAGTTGTTCAAACTCAAGAACAACTTATGTAACATCTCTGTTCTTTTTCCAACTGAAGAACAGTTAAGATAACAACTCAAACTCAAAGCACAAATTTCAGCTTCAAGGTAAGTCTTCTTGACTTTGAACTCTTCATACAAGCTTCATTAGTGGTTTGTTTGTGAAGATAAAATGTAGATATCATTGCCTTGAAGCTAACCATATGCTTATCTTTCATTTTCACTAACCAGGTATTGAGAACTAACTCATGTATACAGCAAAACAATGATAGAGTGAAAAAATTGCAGTATGATTTGACACATAATCACATGAGTCGACTCATTTTAGTGGAAGGACAGGTTATGAGTCGAAACAAAACCTTATGATTCAACACATACTGCTATAACAGGCACAAAACAGAAAGAAAAAAGGTGCATGAGTCGACACAAAACGCGTATGTGTCGGCACATGCAAGAAATGAGTCGACACATACCATTATACATCGACTCATACTGGGATGATTTGGTTTTACAGGAGCAAGGAAAAGTTATGTGTCGGTGCATAGATGCATGTGTCGATATATAATGGTTAAAAATGCAATTTTCCTTTCTTTAAAACTAGTTATTATACTTTCTATATATTTTCTTCATGTCTATTCAATATGGTTATAATATTTAAGCTCATATTTCATCCCCATTCTTAAATTGTACTCCCCATCTCCCTAATGATGTAATAGCGTATGATTTTAATTTCCCAAATTTATCGTTTTTCATATAATTGTTAGTAATTAGGGTGTGTATGGCAAGACTAAAATCAATCCTAGACAACCCTAATCCAAGACAAAACAATGCATGCAATCAAACACACTTTTCACACTTGCACCTCTAGGGTTAACTCCACTTGTTGCATTAAAAATAGTCATGTTATGCATGTGAGACATCTTAGCAAAAACAAACAAAATACAAGATCAAAGTCCCTCGATGATGCTGCGAATGTTGCCTTAAAATTGATCTTATTCCCTTAAGAAAAATGCTAAGATATCTCACAACATTGCATCTTATGACTATACGATGACCCGCGCTCGTCCCTTCACATCCAAAGATATAGCTTCTTACCAATCAATGGTAAGATAGCAATGTCAAAGGAAGAGAGAAATGAACAAAAGACTTTTTGAGTAGGTAAAACGTTCCTAGTTGCTTGCTCACAATCCATATTAAAAAACAAACATATTTTCAAACACACCAAACACTTTCAAAAGATGAAATATTTTCAAAAGTAAAACACTTTTTATACATTCTTATAGAGACAATAATCATTACAAAGTTTACCTAAACGAAGGCGCTTTTCAAAAATACTTTCAAAAACCGCCACAAACACATTTCAAACAAAGAAATTTCAAAAGTGATCTAGCAAGCAACTAAGAGCCCATAGATAACTATGGATGAAAAAGGTGCTAACACCTTCCCTTTTCATAACCTACCCCCCCCCCCCCCCCCCCGAACTCAATAAAATATCTCAAAGGTCTTTCCTGTTATTTTCACCCTTTCCTTTATTGGATAAAAGGAAAGTCGGTGGCGACTCTTGCTATCTGCAACAATTGCGATAAAACGCAAAACACCCAAGTCAGTTCTCCCACCATATTACATATTCATTCACATGGTGTGGAAAATATTCACCTTCCAAGGTGGTAAGTATCATAGCACGGCCAAAAAATATAGTTTTGATCACAAATGGCCCTTCGTATGTGGGAGTCTATTTGCCCCGGGGATCACCTTGTGGTAGGATGATGCGCTTTATTACCAAATCACTAGCCTGATATACCCGATGTTTGAATTTCTTGTTAAAGGCCTTTATCGTGTGTTTCTAATACATCTAACCATGAAAAGCAACCACAAGCCTTTTGTAACGCCCGTAATTTAATTAATTATTTAATTAAATTATTTTTGGAATATTCATGAAGATGTGTTATAATTAATTGGATTTATTTTATTAAGTGGATGAATAATATTAGAGATATAATATTATATGGTGAAACAATATTAGAAGTGTAATATTATTTAATGTGGGCTTATTTTGTTAGAATAGAAGTAATAAGGGGGTGTGTTGGTTTTAACCCCAATAAGGAATAGAATAATAGGGTTATTTTGTTATTTGTTGTTGGAATAGAAAGAGGAAGCAGTAGAAAGAAATAAGGATTTGGAAGAGAACGTGCAAGCTGCTAGAGAAAGTGGAAAACGACAAGAACGTGAATCCAACCAGAATTGTAGAGCGACCTTCAGTCCAAGGTAAGGGTGGGGTTCTGACTCTATAATTGGGTTTATGATGATTGATATGTAGGGTTAGAGGTGGTTGTTTTTTCGTTCCTAAATTGAAATTATATGATTGTTTGTGATGAGAATCGATGAATTTTTGGATGAATAATGATGTCTTGATGTTGTTTAATTGCTGTAGAATTATAAGGTAATTTTTGGGTGATAAATTGTCATGATTAGATTAGGTTTAAGGATTTTTGTATGAATATGTAAGGCTAACAAGGAAGAATAATACGTTGAATATTGCAGTACAGAAAATGCAGAATTTGGTAAATTGATGTCAGACGCTGTTGTGTTAGAACTAATGAATTAATTTGGAGAATAGAATTTATCATATTGTTCCTAATTAGGTTGATAACAGAAATTAGAACAATAGTAGGATGAATAGAAAATAGCAGTTCTGACGTAAGAGGTATGTTGACTAGGGCTGCGTTAGATTAGTGCAAGATAGCAATTCTGAAGTTAGACGTAAACTGTTAGAAGATGCGTGGCATAGTGGAAGGTAGCAGTACTGAGGTTAGAGGTTGCACTAGTCAGAAGATGGCATTAGTCAGGAGATGAGTGTTCAGAAGATAAGTGGTCAGAAGATGAGTGGTCAGAAGATGAGTGGTCAGAAGATGAGAGGTCAGAAGATGGGGACTAGTCAGAGGTTGAGTGATCAGAAGTTGTATCTGGTCAAAGGTTGCACTAGTCAGAAGATGTCATTAGTCAGAAGATGAGATGATCAGAAGTTGTATCTAGTCAGGAGTTATAGTAGTCAGAAGATTGTGTCACCCAGAGGTTGCGTCATCAGAAGTTGGGTATTTAGAAATAGCGTTGGTTAGAGGTTGCATGGTCAGAAGATGGATAGCCTTTACGCTATTTTGTGCAGAACGATGAACGTTAGATTCTAGAAGTTGTTGTTTGAGCTATAAAAGTAGGAAAGTGACGGTCTTGACTTTAGAGTTACAAAATGACAATGTTGATTTTACTGAGGAATTAAAATACAGCTGAGTTATTACTGAGAATTTATTTATAAAGAAATAATGTTTGATGAATTATTTTGATTATTTTGAGATGTATTTTGAGATGTTATTTTGAGATGTTTTAAGATGTTAAATTGAGGTGTTTTAAGATGTTAAATTAAGATGTTTTGAGATGATTTGAGATGTCGCTAACTTCAGTGTTATCATTACATTCATGGTTGTGTCGCATACATTGCATTTTTTGAGATGGAGCTTATGCTCGTTGAGATGGCCTAGATTGGCAAATTCTGAGATGAAGGCTATGCCTTATTGATGCCTCTATTAATTGGCAAATTTTTGAGATGGGAGTTCTACTCTAATGGTACCACATGCATTTGCATAGTTTTGAGTCGCATTATATGATTTCATAAAGAAGTGTATTTTGATGTGAATGATTGTGTATTATTGCTTAGATTGATGTTGGTTATGAGATGAGAAGTGGTGATGTTGTTGTTAATCTAATTTAATATATTAATTATCATGCGCTTTATTATATTGTTAGATATCTCACCCCTTCTATTTGAATGTTGCCCTTATGTTGGTAACGTGCAGGTAATCGAGAGTGAAGGCTGTATACCTTCAATAGTTCGAGTCAGTGTCATTGCTCTGATATGTAACACTCGGGGGGATGAACGCTTGCTGTTTTGATTGATGATTTTCAGTTGTTGGATTTTAAATTGATTATTATTAAATATGATATTTTTCGAAGTTGCTGTTTTGTTAGAGATATTATTAAGAATTCCGCTACGTAGATGTTGATTTATTTCATTAAAGATGTTGTGTTGATGGTTCATCCGATGTTTTGAAAAAGTGTTATATATCCACGATGAATGAAATGAATTTGTTAGAAGAATTTGTGACGTCCTGATTCATTTGTATGATTGAAATTTCATAACTCTGATTTATTTTGCATATTTGCTTGGGGTAGAATTGGGGTGTTACAAAGTTGGTATCAGAGCAACAGGTTGGTCTGACCTTGTCGTTGAGTCGTAGTTGTCTAACAATTAAGTATTGTTATTTTGATGTTCTAATCGTTGTTTATGTTGTAGTGAGAAGTTGAGATGGCTGGAAGGAATGATGCTGCTCTTGTTGCTACTTTAGAAGCTATGGTTCATACGATGAAAAATCAGACGAATGTTGACGGGAATTCTGGATCTCGTAGCTTGGCGACCTTCCAGAGAGAGAATCCACCTACGTTCAAAGGAAAGTATGATCCTGACAGAGCATTGGAATGGTTGAAAGAGATTGAGAGAATCTTTCGCGTGATGGACTGCACTCCAGCGCAGAAGGTTCGTTATGGCGCTCATATGCTAGCAGTCAAGGCTGATGACTGGTGGCTAGAGACTTGTTGGAAGTTAGAAGATGCAGGTGAGAATGTCACTTGGGCTGTGTTCCGTATGGAGTTTTTGAGAAAGTATTTTCCTGAAGATGTCTGTGGCAAGAAGGAAATTGAATTCCTTGAGCTGAAGCAAGGAAGTTTGTCTGTTGCTGAGTATGCTGCCAAGTTTGCTGAGTTGGCTAAGTTTTATCCGCATTACGCTGAGGAAAATGCTGAGTTTCCAAAGTGTATTAAGTTTGAGAATGGGTTACGCTCGGAAATTAAGAAAGCAGTTGGATATCATAAAATCTGTGTCTTTGCTGATTTGGTTGATAGCTGCAGGATCTATGAGGAAGAAAATAATGCTCATTACAATATTATTAGTGAGAAGAGGGGTAAGCACCAACAGAATCGTGGTAAGCCTTATGTTGCCCCAGCGGGTAAGGGTAAACAGAGAGTTGCTCATGGTCAGAGGACTAGTGGGGGAGATGCTCCTGCTTGTGTGGTTTGTTTTAAGTGTGGGAAACCTGTACACAAGATTAATGTGTGCACTACTGAAGTGAAGAGGTGTTTCCATTATGGCAAGAACGGACATGTTGTATCTGAGTGTGAGCACAAGAGTGTGGTTTGTTTCAACTATAAAGAAGAAGGGCACATTGGTAGCCAGTGTCCGAAACCGAAGAGGGCTTAGTCAAGTGGTAAAGTGTTTGCTTTGGTTGAGGATCAGACAGCTGCTGAGGACAGACTTATCAGAGGTACATGTTTCATTAATAGTACTCCTTTAATCACTATTATTGATACTGGTGCTACGCATTGTTTTATTGTTGCTGATTATGTTGAAAGATTGGGTCTTGTGTTGTCTTCTTTGAATGGAGAAATGGTCATCGATACTCCAGCCAAGGGGTCAGTGACTACTTCTTTTGTGTGTGCTAAGTGTCCCTTGTCGATCTTCGACAGAGACTTTGTTGTTGATTTGGTTTATTTACCGTTAAGAGGGTTGAATGTAATTTTTAGGTATGAACAAGTTAGAGCATAACTGTGTTCATATTAACTGTTATGATAAGTCTGTGAAGTTTTCTAATCCTGAAGAAGAGGAAGATGGTTTGGTGTCTGCTAGACAGTTGAGAAAGTTGATGCAAGAGGGAGCACATATGTTTTCGTTGATGGCGACGCTATCTGTAGAGACTCAAGCTTTAATTGAGGAATTGCAGGTGGTGTGTGAATTTCCTGAAGTTTTCCCTGATGATATTCCTGATGTACTGCCAGAGAAGGAAGTTGAATTTGCAATTGATATTGTACCCGGTACCAGACCTGTGTCTATGGCACCATACAGGATGTCTGCATCGGAGTTGTCTGAGTTGAAGAAGCAATTGGAAGAGTTACTTGAGAAGAGGTTTGCAAGACCAAGTGTGTCACCGTGGGGTGCTCCAGTGTTGTTAGTAAAGAAGAAAGATGGAAGTATGAGGCTTTGTGTTGATTATAGACAGTTGAACAAGAAGACGATTAAGATCAAGTATCTGCTTCCAAGAATAGATGACTTGATGGACCAATTGGTGGATGCTCGTGTGTTTAGTAAGATTGATCTAAGGTCGAGTTACCATCATATTAAAGTGAAGGATGAAGACATTCAGAAGACGGCTTTCAGAACGTGTTATGGACATTACGAGTATTCGATGATGCCTTTCGGTGTTACTAATGCGCCGAGAGTATTCATGGAATATATGAATCGTATCTTTCATACTTATTTGTATCGGTTTGTAGTGGTGTTCGTTAATGATATTTTGATTTACTCTAAGTCAGAAGAAGAGCATGTTGAACACTTAAGAGTAGTATTGCAAATTTTGAAAGATAAGAAGGTGTATGCAAAGTTGTCCAAGTGTGAATTATGGCTGAAAGAGGTTAGTTTTCTTGGTTATGTGATTTCAGGTAGTGGCATTGCTGTAGATCCATCGAAGGTTGATGCTGTGTTGCAATGGGAAACTTCAAAGTCAGCTACTGAGATTAGAAGCTTCTTGGGATTAGCTGGTTATTATAGAAGGTTTATCGAAGGATTTTCTAAGTTGTCACTTTCGTTGACTAAGTTGACTTGTAAAGGTGGAGCGTTTGTATGGGATGTTCAGTGCGAAGAAAGTTTTACATAATTGAAGAAGAGGTTGACGTCTGCTCCGATTTTGACGTTGCCTAATCCAGGAGAGCCTTTTGTGGTTTATTGTGATGCTTCTAATATGGGTTTAGGAGGTGTGCTTATGCAAAATGGTAAGGTAGTTGCTTATGCGTCGAGGCAGTTAAGGACTCATGAGAAGAACTATCCTACGCATGATTTAGAACTTGTTGCGGTTGTTTTTGTGTTGAAGATTTGGAGGCATTATCTTTATGATTCTAGATTTGAAGTGTTTAGTGACCATAAGAGCTTGAAGTATTTGTTTGATCAGAAAGAGCTGAATATGAGGCAACGAAGATGGTTGGAATTGTTAAAGGATTATGATTTTGGTTTGAATTATCATCCAGGAAAAGCAAATGTGGTAGCTGATGCATTGAGTCGAAAGACTTTACATATGTCAGCAATGATGATTAAAGAGTTGGAATTTATTGAGAAGTTCAAAGATATGAGCTTAGTTTGCGAGGTTACGCCGCAGAGTGTGTGATACGGTGGGAGAACTGACTTGAGGTTTTGTGTTTGTGTTCGCAAATGTTTCGGTTTAGCAAGAGTCATCGCCGACTTTTTATTTTATCCAAAGGAAAGGTCAAAAAGCACAGGAAAGACCTTTGAGATGTTTTCTTGGGTTAGGGGGATAGATTATGAAAAGGGAAGGTGCAAGCACCCTTTTCATCCATGGTTATCCATGGGCTCTTAGTTACTTGTTTAGATCACTTGCTTTGCTTTTCCAATTGTTTGAAATGGTGCTTTGTGTGTGTGGTTTTGAAAATGTTTTGAAAAGAGGCCATCGTTGTGGCAACCTTTGTAATGATTCTTGTTTGAATGTATACAAAGGTGTATTGTCTTTTGAAAAGATATTTCAATGTTTTGAAAGTTTGATTTGGGAAAAGTTTTGAAATTGTGTTGTGAGGTGTGTTTGAAAATAGCAAGGATGTTTTGCAAGTTTTGATCAAGTAACTAAGAGTTGTCTACCCTATTTTACTCAAAGATCTTCCCTATATGTTTTTAACCCTTTTGACAGTGTTGTTTTACCATTGCATTTGGTAAACAACCTTGTATTTGGATGTTAAATGGGACAGGTGCGGGTTATCGTATGGACCATGATAGCAATTGTGCTAAGTATCTTTAGCAATTTTTTGAGGGACTAGATCATTTTGTTTAGGCAACCAAGATAGCCTCATCGAGGGACTATGATCTTTTGTTTTGTTTTTGTTTTGCCAAAGTACTCAACATGCATAACATGGCCATTTAAAAAAGGCAACAAGTGGATGAAACCCTAGGGGTGCATGTGTGAATTGTGTTGTCAATTTTCATGCTTTTTTGGTTTGTATTAGGTCAAACAATTTGTTTTGATTTTGGATTTTTGCATACAAACCCTAATCTCTATCATGGCATATTTGACAGTATAAAGTGCGTAAAATAAATCTGCACTATTACAACATTTGATATGGGGAGATGAATACATTTTTTGAATGGGGATTATTTTGCAAGAAATTAAATCCCTAATATTTACTATTACATCCAAATTGAATAAATGGTACAAATAAATAAATTGACAAATATTTAAATGATCAATTAAATAAATATACAAAATAGTATGAATATGCAAAAAATGTTTTTTTGTTTATTTTTTTCATGTATGTAAAAAAAAAATTTAATGTATATATAAACAAGAAATAAAAGATTATTATATTTTTATTTATTAAGGATAAAACCCTAATTTTCTTTTAAGAAAGTATGTATATATATATTGATTATAAAAAAAAAATAAAAATGAATGAAATATATACAAATGTCACAAAATGAAAATATATTAAAAAAGATAGTATTTTTAATAAGGGTGGAAACCCTAGTTTTCTTTTAAGAAAATAAATATATATTAAATATATTATTTATGTACAATAAAATAAAATAATGTATATACAAAAATAAAAAGTATATTAGAAAAAATATTATTTAAGTATAAGTAATAAAAATAAAAGTATAATATTTTTATGTATTATTTTTAAGTTTTCATCAAATAAAATAAAAGTATATAATCACTAAATTATTTTTATGTTAGAAAAATAAAAATAAAATACAAAAATAAATTTGAAAATTTATAAAAACATTTTTGGTATTTTTTATGTTTAGAAAATATAAAATAAAATCAGAAATGAAAAATAAATATAAAAATACAAAAATATGAAGAAATGGGCCAGGGGGTGCAGTCATCAATTAGGGGGGTGTCAAAAACAAGGCCAGAACCAAGCCCAACCCACTGACTTCATCTTCAACCTCTTGTTCAAAAACTCGCGCGCCCTGTACACAATGCCAGATCCTGCATACGCGCTCTAATGCAAAAACCCATAACATCAAAGTTGTAGCATTTTTCAAGACGAATTCAACCATATAAGAAACTTAATCTAACTCTCAAAGACCAGAGAGAATTTCTCTGGCCCTAAATCCTAACCTAATTTTTTCAGGAAGTTCATGGATCAAATTCTCTTAACACGCTTAACTTAAATGAAAACTGAGCATATGTACAGCTTTATGGCTATGAATACTACATTTTTTATTCACAAACCTAAGCCTAATGATTCCTAAATAGAGAGATAGGAAGTTGACAAAAACTTGTTTTAGTTGAATTCGTGTATGGCAATGTGGAGCTTTTCAGTAAGGCCTGAGATGTTTGAGAGCTTGCTTGAACTTCCTCTGACCTTCCCTAATGCATAGTTTGCCTTGAATGTGCTTGAACAAGCCTGTAGAACTCAACCTGCACAAGCTGAAATAAAAAATGGTAAACCTTGCAAATGGAGTTACAGTCAGTGTTTAAGGGTTGGGATAGCTTGGATAGGTTATATGGAAGGTGTTTGAACAAGTTTGAGGCAAAATGCACGAGGGGTTTTTGCTATGGAAGTCAAACTGCAGGGAGTGCCCTATTTTGCCAATGGAAGGTGATTTTGTGCTATGGAAGGCTTAAGGACTCAAAGGCTCGTGTTTTAGGTTCAACACAATGTGTGAAACTTGTCTCCATTGCTTGCAAAAGTTGGTTCTCTCAGATGTTCAAGTTGTGAATTTTTGACAAGGTTCTTGGTTATGAAGCAAAATGAGAAGTGACAAAGAGCAGGCCTGTACAGGCTATCTCTAACCCTGCATACATTGTGTAAGCTTGGCCCCAAGTTTGTGGATTTGATTTTCTACATAAGATCTTGTTCAAGGCTCAAGGATTCTATTTGACATAAAGCAAGATTTTGACAAAAATGGTAAAATTACCTTTTACTATTTTTGGATTAATCTATTGTATAATCCTCTAATGACCAAAACAAAGACTTAGACCAATAGATTTGCATTTAATTATTGATTAAGGAAGGGTTTTGAGACCTGTAATCAAGTACAAACAAGGCTGATTAGAGTTTGCAACTAGTACCAATATGAACATGCCATGGATCAAAAGTGAGTTTTTGCCAACTTCAATCCTTTGATTCTCCCTAACCACAAATGATCTTGGAGAGATCTTGGACTTTTTAGAAAGCTTGTAACATGATCTACATTCCATATTTGAAATTAATTTTGAGATTCCAAGTGGAACTATGTGAAAAATTGCCATGAAGATAGGCCAAAATCCTGCCTAAACTAGGGCAAAATTTCACTAAGTTAAAAGTTTCATGGACCCTTGTTCCAAAAATCATAACTTGAGATCCAAGCTTCTTTTGGGAAAACTTCGTGAATCAAAGTTTTAGAATTTGTGGAGGAATACAACTTTCATGTTGGAAGTTTTGTTTGAATTGAAATGCATCATGGTGAAAATGTTGGGCAAAGTTGGGAAAAAATAAGAAAATTTCATAACTTAGAAAAATTCTAAGTTATGAAAATTTTGCAATTTTAAACCCTAATTTGCAAAATTGGGTTTCTTGATGAACAAGTTTCATGTTTTGACACATCTTGATGAAAAATGACCCTTGGCATTTGATTTTGACCAAAAAGTCAAAGTTTGACTTTTCAGTGTACAGTCAAATTTTGATCAGTTGACTGAAAAATTCATCTGTCAATCCAATGCAATTGAGATCTTTTAAACCTTGTGAATAGGTCAAGATGATTCCATTGAGTCCTTGAATCCATGTTTGAGCCTAATTTGCCATTGGCTAGGTTAAAAATCAGAAATTGCCCTTGTATA
This sequence comes from Vicia faba, assembly GCA_948472305.1. NCBI lineage: Eukaryota > Viridiplantae > Streptophyta > Magnoliopsida > Fabales > Fabaceae > Vicia > Vicia faba. Next base: position 453,082 of record CATIWC010000400.1, read on the forward strand.
GTCAAAACCCTAAAAATGACCATTTTGCCCTTTTGATGATCTGATCAAATTCCTTGAGGAGTTGTGGTCCAAACATGATCAAATGATTCATATGAGTTTATAATGTTGATGTGGATAAAAAATTGTGAGGTCTGACTGTAAATTGGCCACAGTTGACTTTTTCCCCAATACATTTGATTTATAGGTTAACTGTCCAATTGACTAGGCAAAATTTTGATTCAAGGCTTGAAACTTGGTAGAGGCAATCTTGTAAGTCCAACATGAAGTACGAAAGTCACTTTGAGCATTGGAAGTCCAAAAATCTATGTGCAAACTCAAACCCTAATTTATGTCATCAGTGCAAGGAGATGTCTTGAGCAGAGCAAAACCCTAATCTTGTTTGGAGTTCAAAGAGTCTTGTAAGGGGAAATCTTGATAAAAAGAGAGGGAAAATTTTGGGGTACAACAGATGCCCCTGTTCAATCTTCTTGAACTTGAAGAGTTAGATTGCCGAGTTTGCCTTTCGTGACTCGAAGGTAAAAGAGGATTGGACACTAGAGTGCCCGTAAATTTGCACTTGTCAAAAAGTGGTTGAGGAAATGGGCTTAAAAATGCCATTTGGAGATGATAGGATCTTGCTGGAGATGGGCTTAAAGATGCCATCCAAGACTTGTTTGTTGAAAATCAGGAGAATGAACACCAGATTGGTATCCGTATTTGGAACGTATCTGAGTTGTATCTGGAGATTGGATTCGTATGAACAAAAGAATGGAGTCCGTGTCTGGAGCGTATCCGAGTTGTAACTCTATTTGATTCTTGAATGAATATCATAATGATTGTCGTGTCTGGAGTGTATCTGTATTGTATCTGAATTCTGAATGGGCGACAGAAAAAACATCCGTGTATGGAGCATCTTTGGGCTGGGGATAAATTCCGAATGAGTGACAGAATGGCAACCGTGTCTGGTGCGTATCTGAACTGTATCTGAAATTGAGACCTGTATGTGTAGCAGAATGACTTCCGTGTCTGGAGTGTATCCGTACTGTAACTGGGATATGGACAAGTGACAGAATGACTTCCGTGTCTGGAGTGTATCTGAACCTGAAGTTGATAGGTGAATCTGAATGATAAATAGAATAGCTTCCGTGTCTGGAGCGTATCTAGTCTGTATCTGATTGCTGAAATCTGAATGAGTAGTAAAATGACCTCCGTGTCTGGGGTGTATCCGTATTGTATCCGAAATCTTTGAATATTTGTTAAAGGTAGCTTTTAATCTTATCCTGAAAAGGGTAAAATGTTAGCTAAAACACAATGTTATGTTGCATGATATGTATGATGCAATAAAGTGCAATAAAGTGTGCTTGATCAATGTTCATGATATATGAATGTAATGGATGCGCATGTGAGCTGATTAGCTGTCTTGCTGAGGAAAACAAATCCTTGATAGCTGGAGATAAAGAAATCTTCGACTGCTGCCGGGGAAAATAAATCCTTAACCGCTGTTGGAGATTTAAAATCTTTGATTGCGGAAAATGAGAAGTCTTTGGACCACTGTTAAAGATTGAAAAGAACTTTGACAACTTCTGGGGGACGTGAGAATCCTTCACGACTTTCTGGGGAATAAATAAAACCCTGACGATCTCTATTGGGGAATCAAAACCTGGGAGGCTTCAACTGGAGAAATGAGATCGAGAATCTTCGATCTGCTGGGAGATAACTCTGTGGGGAGAATGCTTATTTTGTTGAAGAGTTTTCAAAAACTGGAGTTGTATGCCAATCTAATGGGGAATTGGAGGAAACTGGATGGTCTTCCACCAGGGTTTAAGGGTTAAAGTTTTAGACTCTGTTGAGGAAGGAAGCTTTATCTTCACTAAGGGTTTGCAGTTCAAAGTTTTGCTGGCTCCGCTGGGGATCGGGAGTTTAGAAACTTAAATCTGGCGAGGATTTTGAAACTTTACTCTGCTGGGGATATGTATTTCAAGGCTTTAGCTCTGTTGAGGATCTAAATGATATACTGCAGGGGATTTCTTCTGGAATAGCCTAAAGACGTTTTCCTATACTTTCAACCTATCAGTAATTATCCTTTCTCATTTCGTTTTATTTGTAAGCAGTGATTATATTCAAATGCATATGCTCATTTAATAACTCATTGGACATTTTCAAATAAAACACAAGTGTGAAAAAGAAAGAAAAGGCAAAAAAAATTCTGCACTTTGAAGTATCTTTGTATTAACTTTGCCTAAGTATTTTTGTACAAAGGAGAAAGACATCCTAGTAAGAGAATGTTGTCATAAAAATGAGAAAAGATTTATACAAAGAAAGATGGCTATGTGTAACAATTCCATGGGGTTCCCATTCTACTATAGCCTTCGCAACTCTGAGTATCTTGTCCATTCGTTGCTTTTTCCAAAGATGACTGGATTGATCAGAAGCTTGGAACTTGTCCGTTGAAGAGATTGTCCTTAAATTGATCCGACGAGACATAGTCATACGCTTTAGTTCCCTAACTTTTGCCTGGACCGCCCTTTCGGGTTTTCGATCCATCGGGAAACCCTTTTTTGCCCAAGTCGCCCTTTCGGGTTTTCAACTTGCCGGGTGTACATATTTTTTTGTTTTATCCCTAATTTTTGCCTGAACCGCCCTTTCGGGTTTTCGATTCACCGGGATGCCCATTTTTTCCTAAGTCGCCTATTCGGGTTTTCAACTTATCGGGTCGTTTATGCATAATATCTTTTGACTATGTCTGCGTTTGCAGGGTGTGGCAGGTCATCACCGTCCATGGTGGTCAAAATCATTTCCCCACCAGAAAAGATGTTTTTGATCACAAATGGTCCTTCGTAAGTACGAGTTAATTTGCCCCTAGGATCACTTTGCGGCAAGATGATCCGCTTGATTACAAGGTCCCCTACTTGATATACTTGTCTCTTGAATTTCTTGTTGAAGGCCTTGATCATACGTTTTTTATACGCCTGACCATGGCAAACAGCAGTAAGCCGCTTCTCGTCAATCAAGTTAAGTTGATCAAGCCGGGTCTGAATCCAAACTTCTTCACTCAAACCAGCATCCTTCATGATTCTCAAGGAGGGAATCTGAACCTCGATAGGTAAAACAACTTCCATGCCGTATACCAAAGAAAAGGTGTTTCCCTAGTTGAAGTGCGTGCCGTGGTACGAAACCCATGCAAAGAAAATGATAACATTTCATGCCAGTCCTTGTAGGTGACTGTCATTTTTTGAATGATATTCTTGATTTTTTTGTTCGCAGCTTCGACAACACCGTTCATCTTAGGCCGATAGGGAGATGAATTGTGATGTTGAATCTTGAACTGCTCGCACAGAGCGGTGATCATAGTATTGTTCAAATTTGTACCATTGTTAGTGATGATCCTGTCGGGGATACCATACCGGCATATGAGGTTCTGCTTGATGAAGCGGACAACCACATTCTTTGTAACGGAGGCGAAGGAAGCTGCTTCGACCCACTTGGTAAAGTAGTCAATGGCCACCAGGATAAAACGGTGTCCATTGGATGTCGTAGGCTTGATCTCTCCAATCATATCGATTCCCCACACCGCGAATGGCCAAGGAGCTGTTAAGACATTGAGAGGAACTGGGGGAATGTGTACCTTGTCAGCATAGATTTGGAATTTGTGACAAGTATGGGAATGTTGATGACAATTAGCTTCCATGGTAGGCCAGTAATATTCTTCCCGTAGAATCTTCTTAGCCATCGTATGACCACTTGATTGGGTGCCAAAGGTGCCATTATGTAGTTCAGCCATGATCTGCTCAGATTCAACCTTGTCCACACAACGGAGTAGGACACAATCAAGATTGCACTTGTATAGGATACCATTACTCAAAAAGAACTTGGCAGCGAACCTCCTTAAGAACTTTTTGTCGATGACTGAAGCTCCTTCAGGGTATTCTTGTGCTTCGAGGTACCTTTTGACGTCATAAAACCAAGGTCGGTCCACCACTTCTTTGGTATTAATCTCGTGACAATGTGAAGGTTCGTCCATTCGTTCAATGGTGATTTGAGGTGCCTCATTATCCCAATTAAGTTTAAACATGGAGGACATTGTAGCTAACACATCTGCTAGCTGATTCTCTTCTCGTGGGAAATGCTCGAAGGTAATCTGCTCGAAATGTGGTAACAATGTCAGGACATGTTCTTTGTAAGGGATGAGGTTAGGGTGTTTAGTATCCCACTCTCCTTTGATTTGACTGATAACCAAAGCTGAGTCCCCAAATACAATCAAAGATTTTATTCCCAAGTCAATAGCAGCCTTGTGACCAAAGATACAAGGTTCATACTCGGACATGTTGCTGGTGCAGCTAAAGTAGAGTCTAGCAGTGAAAGGTGTATGGAAACCTTCTGGAGAGATAAGTACCGTGCCGATACCATTTCCAAGTGCATTGGAGGCGCCATCAAAGTACAAAGTCCATCGGGATCCTTGTTCAGGTCCGTCATACGGTCTGTTTTCTTCAATGTTGCTCAAAGTCATGATATCCTCGTTGGGAAAGTCGAACCTCATGGATTGGTAATCTTCGACAGCTTGATGAGCCAGATGATCGGCTAGCACACTCCCCTTTATAGATTTTTGGGTCGTGTACTGTATATCATATTCGGTGAGAATCATCTGCCATCTAGCAATTCTTCCAGATATAGCAGGCTTCTCGAAGATGTACTTGATCGGTTCCATCTTAGAGATCAGTAAAGTGGTATGTGTCAACATATACTGCCTTAGCCGGCGAGCAGCCCATACCAAAGCACAACAAGTTTTCTCGAGCAGTGAGTAGCGAGTCTCACAGTCGGTAAACTTTTTGCTAAGGTAATAAATGGCATGCCCTTTTCATCCAGACTCATCATGTTGGCCCAGTACGCACCCCATTGAATTATCCAAAACAGTCAGATACATGATTAACGGCCTTCCTTCGACGGGTGGCATCAAGATAGGAGGTTCCAGCAAATACTCCTTGATTTTATCAAAAGTAATTTGACAGTCATCATTCCATTCAACCACCTGATCTTTGTTCAACAGCTTGAGGATTGGTTCACAGGTAGATGTTAGGTGAGAGATGAACCTTGCAATGTAGTTTAGGCATCCCAAGAAACCCCTGACCTCCTTCTCAGTGCGAGGGGCAGGCATTTCTTGTATAGCTTTGACTTTGGTAGGATCAACCTCGATGCCTTTGTTGCTGACGATGAATCCCAAGAGTTTACCGGACCTGACTCCGAAAGTGCACTTGCTAGGGTTCAGTCTGAGCTTGTACTCTTTCAATCTGACAAACAACTTTTGAAGATGGTCTAGGTGTTCTTCTTCAGTTTGTGAACGAGCTATCATGTCGTCTACGTAAACCTCTATCTCATGATGTATCATGTCATGAAACAAGGCCACCATGGCGCGTTGATAGGTTGCCCCGACATTCTTCAGTCTGAATGGAATCACTTTATAGCAAAAGGTACCCCACTGCGTAACAAAAGTAGTCTTCTCCATATCTTCAGGGGCCATTTTGATCTGGTTGTACCCTGAAAATCCATCCATGAAAGATAATACCTTGTGTTGAGCTGTGTTGTCAACCAAGATGTCAATGTGTGGTAGTGGAAAATCATCTTTAGGGCTAGCCCTGTTTAGGTCTCTGTAGTCCATGCACATTCTGACTTTTCCATCCTTCTTAGGCACGGGCACAATGTTAGCAACCCATTGTGGATAGGAAGTAACAGCAATAAAGCCAACATTGAATTGCTTCATCACTTCAGCTTTAATCTTTTCAGACATATTGGGTCTCATTCGGTGGACTTTCTGTTTGATTGGTGGGCAGTCTTCTCTTGTAGGGAGACGGTGAACCACAATATCTGTATCCAGTCCCAGCATGTCTTTATAGGACCAGGCAAAGATCTCAACATATTCATTCAACAGCTGAACTAAGTGCTCTTTGACACTTGGCTCTAGGTTGGCACCCACTTTAACCTCTTTTCTGTCTTCCTTTGTTCCCAAATTGATAGACTCTAACAACTCTTCATGGGGCAGAATAGCCATTTCTTCCTGTTGCAAAAGTCTAGCCAACTCTCCAGGCACTTCACAGTCTTCATCACCTTCGTATTCGGCATGATTGACCAGATCTTCAGAGTCACTAAAGGCCATAGCAGAATTGTTACCCATGGAATCTGGAGTGGATGGGTACCTGCATTTGGTGAGTGTGGGTGTGTGTAAGGGATATCCACCTTTAAACAAATAAAATGTAAAAAGAAAGAAAATGAACACAAAAGTTTATATATGAAAACGTCCATGATTCATTAAAAATGGCATATGAAAATGAAGAATCAAAACCCTTACAAATGGACCTATATGCCCCAGGTAAGGCATACGGCGAAAAGAGTGTACGGATTGTTTAATAATTATTACAGACCAAACAGGAAATGTTCAAAAGATAAATTACTAATTGATGAAAGTAATGGGAACGAAGTCTTTCGCCTCCCAATTGTTCAGTCCTCCTTCAATTGTTGGAAAGATCCAGTCTTCAAAATTTCTTCCTTCTTCATCATCCTCTAAAGCATGAACTCCATGATGAGTGATCTTTAATGGTGGTCCTCCAGCCCGGGAGCGACGCACAACTTTCTGAATAGCAGCAGTGAAACCCAAACCGAACTTATTTGTCTTGTAAGGAAAATCTGGTAGTTGACCCCATACTGTGCTTCCTCCTTCCTTGATCACAACCTCCGCATCTTTAAGGGACGACATTCGGGACACAGGTTTGGTAATGATGGGCACAACAGTCGTTGTCTTGGCTACCGCAACTTCAAGAGAAACCTCTTCAAAGAGTTGGAAAGGTGCTTCTATGAATTCACCATCTAACTCCACGTAGAGGAAAGAGTTAAGGTGGCTTATCATATACTCCTCCTCACCATGAATTGTTATGATTTTACCCTGGACTGGGTATTTGAGCATCTGGCGTAGAGAAGAAGTGACTGCTCCATCGTAATGAATCCAGGGCCTCCCTAACAAGCATGAGTAGGAGGGACGGATGTCCATGACGTAAAATATGGAGTTGAAAGTTTCTGTACCCACTTTAATTGGGATGTCCACCTCCCCGTGGACCATCCGCTTAGAACCGTCAAAGGCTCTAACAATGATATTAATGGGCTTTAGGGTCAAACCCTCACAGTCCAATATGTCCAATGCTTTCTTCGGTAGGAAATTTAAAGATGACCCGGTATCAACCATAACGTGAGCAAGAGTGGTCCCTCTGCACTCTACTGAGACATGCAGCGCATCATTATGCTTTCTTCCCTTAGATGTTAGATCGGCATCAGAGAAGCCAAGACCATTCTCGGCTGTAAGGCTGGCTACACACTCTTGGAACTGATCCGTAGAATTTTCTTGAGGCACGTGCGCCGTCTTCAGTAATTTGATCAAGGCTTTGGCATGAGCCTCGGAGCAGAGCAATAGAGCCAGCATAGAGATTTTTGAAGGGGTTTTCCCCTGCTGCTCTATGACATCATAGTCTCTTTTCTTAATTATCTTTAAAATCTCCTCCATTTCCTTTTGGGTGGTCTCGGGGATAACCAAAGTCTAAGCCCTTGTCCTGACCGGCGCTTCTTGGATCCCCTTACCTTTTTCAGCAGTAACAGCAGGGGGTATAGCTTCGGTAGTAACAATTTCTTCAATAACTGGACTTCACACAGATATCTTGACTGGTACATGAGTACTTGAGGGTCCGAAGATTTCCCTTGGAGGAGCAATCTCCGGAGAGAAGATTCTTCCGCTACGAGTGATCTTACTTGTCCCTGCAATATTTCCTACATCAGGAGTCTCTTCATTGAAACTTTCTTCGACTGATTCGATATGCTTAACACCGTGGTAGAAGATCTCTCCTCCATAATTCCACGGTATTGTCTTGTTGGACTTATATGGGTTAGGCCCCGGTATAGTAATCTTCAGAGGTACACACTTTGGATCGGGTGTAATCTTAACAGGTCTTTTGGAGACCTTGGAAAGATTGTCAGAAATGGTGATTATAGCAACATCATTGATTGGAGTAACAGGAGTAACAAGAGTTTTATTGAAGAGGATTTCTTGAGTATCCATCAGGCGTTAGATGCCTGACTTCAATAGCGGAGAGTCGGATTGCAGGGTTGAACAAAGATAACAATCTTTTTCACAGCCTGGAAAAATCCCGGCTTTCAACAGATTCATCTTGATCATTGTCAATGGAGTCATTAAGTCATCAACAACAATAACATGAAGATCTTTTATAATGGCATGGACATTATGACCATGTTTTGGCATAGGAGCGAATATCACGTTAGGTTTTTCGGGGGCATCAAACTCCACCTCCTTGGCATCTATTAAATCTTGGATCTTGTTTTTAAGAGCCCAACAATTATTAGTGTCATGCCCCACGCTGTCCAAATGATAGGCACACTTTGCATTTGAATGATAGTAGGGAGAAGAGGTATTTGGGTTCTTCGGAGCCTCTTTCAAGTTTGTAAGGTTTAACTTTAACATATGAGGGAGAACCTGAGTAGGTGTCATATTGATCCGAGTGAATTGTCGTTGTGGCCTTTCCACCCTGGTTTGGTTAGCTTTGGGTTGACTGCTTCAAGGTTGATCGGCTGAGGAGTTCTGAATCATCACAGCCCCCACCGCTGGTCGGCGCTCCATTCTTCCTTGATTTCTCTGGATGTAAACAGCAGAAACTTCCTTCTTGGCTGGGAAGGTCTTCTTGATAGTAGTGGAAGCAGATGCATCCTTCTGAATTTTACCGCTCTTAATGCCAGCTTCGACTCTTTCACCCGTCAGAATTAGCTCGGTGAACCCTGTAGATGAGCTCTCGATCAAGTGATTAAAGAATGGACCTGGCAGGTTCCCCAAAAACGTATCAACCAGCTCTCTCTCAGACAATGGTGGCTGCACCCTTCTAGCCAAATCCCGCCATTTCTGGGCATACTCCTTAAAGCCTTCATTAGAGACCATACCCATACTCTGTAATTGATTACGAGTAGGCGCTAAATATGCATTATATTGATATTGTCGATAGAGAGAAGCAGTCAAGTCTTCCCAGTTATTTACATCAGATCTCTCAAGCTGATAGAACCAATCCAATTGCGTACCCGACAAACTATCTTGAAAAAAGTGGACCCGCGGATCCTTACCAGAAGAGTGAGGTTGGATATTTCTGACGTAAGACCGCAAATGCATCTTCGGACAGGACAAACCGTTGTATTTAGCAAATGTAGGCACTTTGAATTTAGGGGGGATGACAATCCCAGCAACCAACCCTAGTTCTTCGAAATCCAGCCCAGGTACTCTTTGTACCTCCATGGCTGCCAGCCGATCTTCCAGATTCTTATACTTATCGTCCGCAGGAGGGTACTGCTGCTCAGAATAATCTTCCTCCTCCTATTCTTCTTCCTCTTCAGCTTCAGACTCGGAGGGCATTCCAACTCCCTTTCCTTGACCAACCCCTTCATCAGACGTCGAGGGGAAATCTAGGACCCTTCTAGTCTGGTTCTTAAAGCTTCTTCCCATAGTGGCCACACCAACTCTTTCCTTTTTCTTTTTCTCTTTTTCTTCTTTAACAGTGCTTTAAGGTCCTTTTGACCCTTTGCCAAGGTCATGAGGAGTTGTTGGAGCTGCGAATTCTGTGCTTGTAGATCTTTGACTGTCTGCTCTATATCCATCTTGCTAAAATAAACAGCAGAAAGATAAGGAAACCTGGTGTGAAGACCTATTTATGCATATGATGAATGATATGTATTCATGTAATGCATTTAAGGATTCAGAAATTCAAGGTTGTTGCAAACAAAAAAGAATGCACGTCATATTAATAAGAAGAATTTGTTAGTACATAAATTCCCCATGGGCAAAATATTACAAAATTCTAATGTAAAAAGACGTTGCGCATCCTCTTTGGTGCGATGCAGGTGTTGAGATTCTGCTATTCGTGAAGTCGACGAGTAAGTTCCAAAACCTTCTTCTCATTGGCGTAGAAGCTGGCTTCAAAAGTATTTCGTTCTTCCTTGAGCTGTATCCAACTCTTTTGCAATTCTTCCAATGATGTCGGCATGTCTGGATGTAAGAGGGTGTATGGAACCTCTCCTTCCATAACAGGCTCTTTGATCACGGGGAGAATGTGGGGGTAAGGCATCATAAGACTCTGGGCGCGGGTTCGTACCCACTTGAGGTAAGGCTCAAGAGGGATGGAATTCTTGTGTCCCAGTGTCTTACTATCCACTTTGTTGGGCATCCTCCAAGCTCGGATAAACCTTTGTCGAATTCCTTGAGCGTCGTTGTCGAAGTTAAAAACCAAGTCTAGAATCAGCATGTCATGAGGGCCATCTCTTTGGGCATACCCAAATTATCTTAGAGCTAAACAGGGGTTGTAGGTAATTCCTCCCCTAATGCCAAGTAATGGGACATTAGGGAATTCCCCACAATGATCAATGATGATGACATTTTCTCTGGACCGAGAACACCAATGAACATCAGAGTGTGTGAGAGTCATCAATCGTTGTGACCACCTCAAGCCTTGTTCATTCTTCAAGACTGAATGGGGAAGGTGATAAATAAACCACCTTGCTAGAAGAGGAGTACAGCACATGAGAACACCTCTTTTCCTCATTGTTTGTATGTGAAATGAGTGTAAGATATCCCCCAAGCAATGTGGGCACAGGATTCTGAGATATGAAAATCTTGACAGAATTCACATCTATAAGCTGATCAGGGTTTGGGAACAAGACCAACCCATAGATGAGAAGTGCTATAATCTCTTCGAAATCTTGCAGATCTAGAGAATTCCAGCAGTCTCGTGCCTTCTCAAACAGAAACTTTTCCAAGAAACCCTTGACACCACTTCTGGTTTCCCAATGACCTTTGATATTAGATGGTTGCAAGTGTAGGGCTTGAGCAACATCTTCAGGCTTTGGTTCTCTTTTTGTACCGTTGTAGGGTAGTTGATGGAGAATAGGAATCCTCAGGAGTTGATAAAATTCCTCCAAAGTAGGCACTAGTTGGTAATCAGGAAATGTAAAGCAATGGTGTAGGGGGTCAAAGAACTGGAAGAGAACTTTCACCATGTCTTCTTCAATGTTGGAGTTGACCAAGTTGAGAATTCTACCATGTCTTTCACTGAAGGGAGAATTCTCTGGAATCTTGGAAGTAAGCTCCTTGAGTTGAGGAGGAATTCTCACAAGGTTGACCTGAATAGTTTTTCTACAGAGTGATTCCATGAACTACAAAACAGGAACAAAGATGAAGATCCAAACCCTTGAAATGGTTAGTGGATACATATGATGCTTTATGATGTTCATGATGTATGCACAAGTATATCTACAAGAAAAGCAAAGAAGTCCTTAGGTTTAGGCTTGCATGGAGTCTCATAGGTAAGTACCCTCTTGAAGTTTAGTTGGCTCAACCTGTCCTATAAATAGTAACTGGGTTCTAAGGAGCTCAATATCACTGGATTATTTTCTGTCTTCATCGTTTCAGTTTAGCCACTTAACTGGTGACCTAAATATTCCAAGAAAACAACCCTCAATGAGTGTAGTATCGAGTATCTACCAACTTCGGATTGCACCAAAGTCGGTCATCTCACTACCCCTAAAAAGGCCAAGATGGTCAAGTAAAGGTTCTAAGAGTTCATTAGTGCTTCATGACATCACTCAGTGGCCCCGTATTCTCTTTGATTGACTCAAAGGCTACCGGTACCCATAAATATGTCTCACTAATATAGCTATTGCTTCAACCATGTCAGTATACCCCGCACAGTTTCCACAATGTATTGCTATTTACCTATAAATTTTTCCCAAATCCGAGTGGAGGATTCAAACCCAAACAAGAGAACCAAATGTAAAGCAATCAAAGCAAACAAGATAAGCATGTAAAAGGTGATCTAAACCCTAAGGTTACTCCACTTTTCAAATATTCCCCAACAGAGTCGCCATTTCTGTGATACGGTGGGAGAACTGACTTGAGGTTTTGCGTTTGTGTTCGAAAATGTTTCGGTTTAGCAAGAGTAGCCACCAACTTTTTATTTTATCCAAAGGAAAGGTCAAAAAGCACAGAAAAGACCTTTGAGATGTTTTCTTGGGTTCGGGGGGTAGATTATGAAAAGGGAAGGTGCAAGCACCCTTTTCATCCATGGTTATCAATGGGCTCTTAGTTACTTGTTTAGATCACTTGCTTTGCTTTTCCAATTGTTAGAAATGGTGCTTTGTGTGTGTGGTTTTGAAAATGTTTTGAAAAGAGGCCATCGTTGTGGAAACTTTGTAATGATTCTTGTTTGAATGTATACAAAGGTGTATTGTCTTTTGAAAAGATATTTCAATGTTTTGAAAGTTTAATTTGGGAAATGTTTTGAAATTGTGTTGTGAGGTGTGTTTGAAAATAGCAAGGATGTTTTGCAAGTTTTGATCAAGTAACTAAGAGTTGTCCACCCTATTTTACTCAAAGATATTTCCTATATGTTTTTAACCCTTTTGACAGTGTTGTTTTACCATTGCATTTGGTAAACAACCTTGTATTTGGATGTTAAAAGGGACAGGTGCGGGTCATCGTATGGACCATGATAGCAATTGTGCTAAGTATCTTTTAACAATTTTTTGAGGGACTAGATCATTTTGTTTAGGCAACCAAGATAGCGTCATCGAGGGACTATGATCTTTTGTTTTGTTTTTGTTTTGAGAAAGTACTTAACATGCATAACATGGCCATTTAAAAAAGGCAACAAGTGGATGAAACCCTAGGGGTGCATGTGTGAATTGTGTTGTCAATTTTCATGCTTTTTTGTCTTTTATTAGGTCAAACTATTTGTTTTGATTTTGGATTTTTGCATACAAACCCTAATCTCTATCATGGCATATTTGACAGTATAAAGTGCGTAAAATAAATCTACACTATTACAACATTTGATATGGGGAGAGGGATACATTTTTTGAATGGGGATTATTTTGCAAGAAATTAAAACCCTAATATTTACTATTACATCCAAATTGAATAAATGGTACAAATAAATAAATTGACAAATATTTAAATGATCAATTAAATAAATATACAAAATAGTATGAATATGAAAAAAAATGTTTTTTTGTTTATTTTTTTCATGTATGTAAAAAACAAATATAATGTATATATAAACAAGAAATAAAATATTATTATATTTTTATTTATTAAGGATAAAACCCTAATTTTATTTTAAGAAAGTATGTATATATATATATATATATATATATATATATATATATATATATATATATATATATATATATATATATATATATATATATTGATTATAAAAAAAATAAAAATGAATGAAATATATACAAATGTCACAAAATGAAAATATATTAAAAAAGATAGTATTTTTAATAAGGGTGGAAACCCTAGTTTTCTTTTAAGAAAATAAATATATATTAAATATATTATTTATGTACAATAAAATAAAATAATGTATATACAAAAATAAAAAGTATATTAGAAAAATATTATTTAAGTATAAGTAATAAAAATAAAAGTATAATATTTTTATGTATTATTTTTAAGTTTTCATCAAATAAAATAAAAGTATATAATCACTAAATTATTTTTATGTTAGAAAAATAAAAATAAAATACAAAAATAAATGTGAAAATTTATAAAAATATTTTTGGTATTTTTTATGTTTAGAAAATATAAAATAAAATCATAAATGAAAAATAAATGCAAAAATACAAAAATATGAAGAAATGGGCCAGGGGGTGCAGTCAGCAGTGAGGGGGTGTCAAAAACAAGGCCAGAACCAAGCCCAACCCACTGACTTCATCTTCAACCTCTTGTACAAAAACGTGCGCGCCCTGTACATAATGCCAGATCCTGCATACGTGCTCTAATGCAAAAACCCATAACATCAAAGTTGTAGCATTTTTCAAGACGAATTCAACCATATAAGAAACTTAATCTAATTCTCAAAGACCATAGAGAATTTCTCTGGCCCTAAATCCTAACCTAATTTTTTCAGGAAGTTCATGGATCAAATTCTCTTAACACGCTTAACTTAAATGAAAACTGAGCATATGTACAGCTTCATGGCTATGAATACTATATTTTTTATTCACAAACCTAAGCCTAATGATTCCTAAATAGAGAGATAGGAAGTTGACAAAAACATGTTTCAATTGAATTCGTGTATGGCAATGTGGAGCTTTTCAGTGAGGCCTGAGATGTTTGGGAGCTTGTTTGAACTTCCTCTGACCTTCCTCAATGCCTAGTTTGCCTTGAATGTGCTTGAACAAGTCTGTAGAATTCAACCTGCACAAGCTGAAATCAAAAATGGTAAAACTTGCAAATGGAGTTACAGTCAGTGTTTAAGGGTTGGGATAGCTTGGATAGGTTATATGGAAGGTGTTTCAACAAGTTTGAGGCAAAACGCACGAGGGGTTTTTGCTATGGAAGTCAAACTGCAGGGAGTGCCCTGTTTTGCCAATGGAAGGTGATTTTGTACTATGGAAGGCTTAAGGACTCAAAGGCTCGTGTTTTAGGTTCAACACAATGTGTGAAACTTGTCTCAAATTCTTGCAAAAGTTGGTTCTCTCAGATGTTCAAGTTGTGAATTTTTGACAAGTTTCTTGGTTATGAAGCAAAATGAGAAGTGACAAACAGCAGGCCTATACAGGCTAGCTCTAACCATGCATACATTGGGTAAGCTTGGCCCCAAGTTTGTGGATTTGATTTGATGATAAGATCTTGTTCAAGGCTCAAGGATTCTATTTGACATAAAGCAAGATTTTGACAAAAATGGCAAAGTTACCTTTTACTATTTTTGGATTAATCTATTATATAATCTTCTAATGACCAAAACAAAGCCTTAGACCAATGGATTTGAATTTAATTATTGAGTATGGAAGGGTTTTGAGACCTGTAATTAAGTACAAACAAGGCTGATTAGAGTTTGCAACTTGTACCAATATGAACATGCCATGTATCAAAAGTGAGTTTTTGCCAACTTCAAGCCTTCGATTCTCGCTAACCACAAATGATCTTGGAGAGTTCTTGGACTTTTTAGAAAGCTTGTAACATGATATACATTCCATATTTGAAATGAATTTTGAGATTCCAAGTGGAACTATGTGAAAAATTTCCATGAAGATAGGCCAAAATCCTGCCTAAACTAGGGCAAAATTTCACTAAGTTAAAAGTTTCATGAACCCTCGTTCCAAAACTGATAACTTGATATACAAGCTTCTTTTGGGAAAACTTTGTGACTCAAAGTTGTAGACTTTGTGGAGGAATACAACTTTCATGTTGGAAGTTTTGTTTGAATCCAAATGCATCATGGTGAAAATGTTGGGCAAAGTTGGGAAAAAATAAGAAAATTTCATAACTTAGAAAAATTCTAAGTTATGAAAATTTTCAATTTTAAACCCTAATTTGCAAAATTGGGTTTCTTGATGAACAAGTTTCATGTTTTGACACATATTGATGAAAAATGACCCTTGGAATTTGATTTTGACCAAAAAGTCAAAGTTTGACTTTTCAGTGTATAGTCAAATTTTGATCAGTTGACTGAAAAATTCATCTGTTAATCCAATGCAATTGAGATCTTTTGAACCTTGTGAATAGGTAAAGATGATGCCATTGAGTCCTTGAATCTATGTTTGAGCCCAATTTTCCATTGGCTAGGTTAAAAATCAGAAATTTCCCTTGTATAGTAAAAACCCTAAAAATGACCATTTTGCCCTTTTGATGATCTGATCAAATTCCTTGAGGAGTTGTGGTCCAAACTTGATAAAATGATTCATATGAGTTTATAATGTTGATGTGGATCAAAAATTGTGAGGTTTGACTGTAAATTGGCCACAGTTGACTTTTTTTCCCCAATACAGCTGATTTCTAGGTCAACTGTCCAATTGACTGGGCAAAAATTTGATTCAAGGCTTGAAACTTTGTAGAGGCAATCTTGTAAGTCCAACATGAAGTATTAAAGTCACTTTGAGCATTGGAAGTCCAAAAATCTCTGTGCAAACTCAAACCCTAATTTAGGTCATCAGTGCAAGGAGAAGTCTTAAGCAGAGCAAAACCCTAATCCTGTCTGGAGTTCAAAGAGTCTTGTAAGGGGAAATCTTGATAAAATGAGAGGGAAAATTTTGGGGTACAACCGAGTGTTATGTTGGGTATGTTGAATATTAATAATGAATTCTTAGACAGTATCAGAGGGGCTTAGAAGTTGGACGTGAAACTGGTAGATTTGATGGTTGGGATTGATCAATTTGAGAATAATGATTTTAAGCTAGATGCGCAAGGTGTGTTGAGATTTCGTAATCGGATTTGTATTCCTGATGATGCTGAGATGAAGAAAGTGATACTTGAAGATAGCCATAGAAGTAAGTTGAGTATTCATCCAGGAGCTACAAAGATGTATCAAGATTTGAAAGGTTTGTTTTGGTGGCCTGGGATGAAGAGTGACGTGGCTCAGTTTGTGTATGCATGTTTGACTTGTTAGAAGTCGAAAGTTGAACATCAGAAGCATGCAGGATTGATGCAATCGTTGGAAGTTCCAGAATGGAAATGGGATAGCATTACAATGGACTTTGTGACAGGATTGCCTAATACTTTAAGAGGACGTGATTCAATTTGGGTGATTGTTGATAGGCTTACGAAGTCAGCTCATTTTATTCCTATTAACATCAGTTTTCTAGTGCCGAAGTTGGCTGAGATTTATATTAGTGTGATTGTGAAGTTGCATGGTGTTCCTTTGTGCATTGTGTCAGATAGAGATCCAAGATTTACTTCTGATTTTTGGAAGAGTTTGTAAGAAGCGTTAGGTTCTAAGTTGAGGTTGAGTTCAGCGTATTATCCTCAGACAGATGGTCAGACTCAACGGACGATTCAATCGTTGGAAGACTTGTTGAGGGCATGTGTTCTTGAGCAGGGAGGTTCGTGGGATACTTATCTTTTGTTGATAGAGTTCACGTATAATAACAGTTACCATTCTAGCATTGGGATGGCACCTTTTGAAGCATTATATGGTCGAAGATGTAGAACTCCGTTATGTTGGCATGAATCTGGTGAAAGTTTAGTACTTGGACCTAAAATTGTTCGTGAGACTACTAAGAAGGTGAATTTGATTCGAAAAAATATGAAAGCTTCTCAAAGTAGACAGAAGAGTTATCATGACAAACGAAGGAAAGATTTAGAATTTCAAGCTGGTGAGCATGTGTTTTTGAGAGTTACACCTGTGACTGGTGTTGGGCGAGCGTTGAAGTCTAAGAAGCTCACTTCTCGTTTTATTGGACCGTATCAGATTTCAGATAGTGTGGGGAATGTTGCTTATAGAGTGGCTTTTACCGCCTAATATTTCGAATTTTCATGATGTGTTTCATGTGTCGCAACTCCAGAAGTATATTTCAGATCCATCTCATGTGATTCATATGGACGATGTGCAAGTACGGGATAATCTTATGGTGGAGACGATGCCTGTACGGATCGCGGATCATGGAATGAAGACTCTGAGGGGCAAAGAGATTGCCCTGGTTAAAGTGGTTTGGTTAGGAGCTGTTGGTGAAAGCATGACTTGGGAGTTGGAGAGCAAGATGCGAGACTCCTATCCTGAATTGTTTGGTTGAGGTAAATTTTCGAGGACGAAAATATTCTAAGTGGGGGAGAGTTGTAACACCCTTAATTTAATTAATTATTTAATTAAATTATTTTTGGAATATTCATGAATATGTGTTATAATTAATTGGATTTATTTTATTAAGTGGAGGAATAATATTAGAGATATAATATTATGTGGTGAAATAATATTAGAAGTGTAATATTATTTAATGTGGGCTTATTTTGTTAGAATAGAAATAATAAGGGGGGGTGTTGGTTTTAAGCCCAATAAGGAATAATAGAATAATAGGGTTATTTTTTTATTTGTTGTTGGAATAGAAAGAGGAAGCAGTAGAAAGAAATAAGGATTTGGAAGAGAACGTGCAAGCTGCTAGAGAAAGTGGAAAACGGCAAGAACGTGAATCCAACCGGAATTGTAGAGCGACCTTCAATCCAAGGTAAGGGTTGGGTTCTAACTCTATAATTGGGTTTATGATGATTGATATGTGGGGTTAGAGGTGGTTGTTGTTTCGTTCCTAAATTGAAATTATATGATTGTTTGTGATGAGAATCGATGAATTTTTGGATGAATAATGATGTCTTGATGTTGTTTAATTGCTGTAGAATTATAAGGTAATTTTTGGGTGATAAATTGTCACAATTAGATTAGGTTTAATGCTTTGTGTATGAATCTATAAGGTTAACAGGGAAGAATAATACGTTGAATATTGCAGTACAGAAAACGCAGAATTTGGTAAATTGATGTCAGGCGCTGCTGTGTTAGAACTAATGAATTAATTTGGAGAATAGAATTTATCATATTGTTCCTAATTAGGTTGATAACAGAAATTAGAACAATAGTAGGATGAATAGAAAATATCAGTTCTGACAATAGAGGTATGTTGACTAGGGCTGCGTTAGATTAGTGCAAGATAGCAATTCTGAAGTTAGACGTAAACTGTTAGAAGATGCGTGGCATAGTGGAAGGTAGCAGTACTGAGGTTAGAGGTTGCACTAGTCAGAAGATGGCATTAGTCAGGAGATGAGTGTTCAGAAGATGAGTGTTCAGAAGATGAGTGGTTAGAAGATGGGGACTAGTCAGAGGTTGAGTGGTCAGAAGTTGTATCTGGTCAGAGGTTGCACTAGTCAGAAGATGTCATTAGTCAGAAGATGAGATGATCAGAAGTTGTATCTGGTCAGGTGTTATAGTAGTCAGAAGATTGTGTCGCCTAGAGGTTGCGTCATCAGAAGCCGGGTATTTAGAAATAGCGTTGGTTAGAGGTTGCGTGGTCAGAAGATGGATGGCCTTTACGCAATTTTATGCAGAACGATGAATGTTAGATTCTAGAAGCTGTTGTTTGAGCTATAAAAGTAGGAAAGTGACGGTCTTGACTTTAGAGTTACAGAATGACAGTGTTGATTTTACTGAGGAATTAAAATACAGCTGAGTTATTACTGAGAATTTATTTATAAAGAAATAATGTTTGATGAATTATTTTGATTATTTTGAGATGTATTTTGAGATGTTATTTTGAGATGTTAAATTGAGATGTTTTGAGATGTTAAATTGAGATGTTTTGAGATGATTTGAGATGTCGTTAACTTGGGTGTTATCATTACATTCATGGTTGTGTCACATACATTGCATTTTTTGAGATGGAGCTTATGCTCGTTGAGATGGCCTGGATTGGCAAATTCTGAGATGAAGGCTATTCCTTGTTGATGCCTCTATTAATTGGCAAATTTTTGAGATGGGAGTTATGCTCCAATGGTACCATATGCATTTGCATAATTTTGAGTCGCATTATATGATTTCATAAAGAAGTGTATTTTGATGTGAATGACTGTGTATTATTGCTGAGATTGATGTTGGTTATGAGATGAGAAGTGGTGATGTTGTTGATCTAATTTAATATATTAATTATCATGCGCTTTATTATATTGTTAGATATCTCACCCCTTCTGTTTGAATGTTGCCCTTATGTTGGTAACGTGCAGGTAATCGAGAGTGAAGACTGTATACCTTTAATAGCTCGAGTCGGTGTCATTGCTTTGATATGTAACACTCGGGGGGGTGAACGCTTGCTGTTTTGATTGATGATTTTCAGTTGTTGGATTTTAAATTGATTATTATTAAATATGAGATTTTTCAAAGTTGTTGTTTTGTTAGAGATGTTATTAAGAATTCTGTTGCGTAGATGTTGATTTTTTTATTAAAGATGTTATGTTGATGGTTCATCCGATGTTTTGAAAAAGTGTTATATATCCACGATGAATGTAATGAATTTGTTAGAAGAATTTGTGACGTCCCGATTCATTTGTATGATTGAAATTTTATAACTCTGATTTATTATGCATATTTGCTTGAGGTAGAATTGGGGTGTTACACCTTTTTTCATCAATCAAATTTATCTGGTCGAGTCTAGTCTGAATCCATTTGTCCTCTTCTTTACATGCGTCTTTCATAATCCTTAAGGAAGGAATCTGGACTTCGATAGGTAAGAGGTCCTCCATACTGTAGACTAGAGAGAATGGGGTTGCCCCAGTTGATGTACATACTGAAGTGAGATAACCATGAAGATAAAATGGTAACATCTCATGCCAATATTTATATATCACCCTCATCTTCTGCAAAATCTTTTTGATATTCTTGTTGGCGGCTTCCACTGTTCCATTCATCTTTGGTCAATACAGAGAAGAATTGTGGTGCTTAATCTTGAACTGCATGCAGAGTTCCTTGATCATAGTATTGTTAAGATTGGTACCATTTTCTGTGATGATCCTCTCAGGTATGCCATACCAACAGATGAGGTTATGCTTAATTGACTGAGCCATAACATTCTTTGTTACGGAGGAAAATGAGGCTGCCTCTACCCATTTCGTGAAGTAATCAATAGCGACAAGGATGAAACGATGCCCATTGTAAGCATTAGGCTTAATCTCTCCAATCATATCAATGCCCTACATTGTAAACGGCCAAGGAGAAGTCATAACATTCAAAGGAACTGGAGGCACATGTACTTTGTCCGCATAAATCTTACATTTGTGACAAGTTCTGGAATGACGATGGCAATTGGTTTCCATGGTAGACCAATAATAACCTGCTCTCAGAATTTTCTTAGCCATTGTATGTCCACTGAGTGAGTACCAAAGACTCCTTCGTGCATATCTTCTATAATCTTCTCAGCTTCCTTCTTGTCTACACAATGAAGCAAAGTCTAATCATGTTTGCACTTGTACAAGATTCAGTTACTCATAAAGAACGTGGCAGAGAACCTCCTTAGAAATTTCTTATCATTGATATATTAACCTTCAGGATACTCTTGAGTCTCGAGATATCTTTTTACTTCATGATACCAAGGTTTTTCCTCAACTCCATCAGTATCAACTTCATGGCAATATGCCGGTTTATCTATTCTCTCAATAGTAATTTGAGGAGCTTCATTATCCCATTTGACTTTGAATGTAGATGACATGGTAGCTAATGCGTCGGACAACTGATTCTCTTCTCGTAGAACGTGTTCAAAGGTGATTTCTTCGAAGTACGGAATTAATGTCAACACGTGCTCTCGATAAGGAATGAGATTTGGATACTTTATATCCCATTCTCCCTTAATCTGACTGATCACCAGAGCTGAGTCTCCATATACATTTAGGAATTTAATTCTCATATCGATGGCAGCCTTGATACCCATGATGCATGCTTCGTACTCGGCCATATTGTTGGTACAGTTAAAACATAATCTAGCGGGGATGGGCGTATGGCAACCTTTAGGAGAGAGAACCAATTCCATTACCAAGTGCGTTGGAAGCTTCATCAAAAACAATAGTCCATCGGGATCCCTGTTCAGGTCCTTCATACGGTCCAGGTTCTTCATAATCAGTAACTAGCATAATATTCTCATCCGGGAACTCAAAATTCATAGACCGATAGTCATCTACAACTTCATGAGTCAAATGATTTGCCAGTACACTTCCTTTGATTGCCTTCTGAGTAGTGTACTAAATGTCGTATTCTGTCAAGACCATTTCCATCTCGCTATTCTTCCAGAGAGAGCGGGTTTCTCGAATATGTATTTTATTGGATCCATCTTAGAGATCAACAAAGTAGTATGATTCAACATATACTGTCTTAGTCGGCGAGTAGCCCATGCCAAAGCACAACAAGTTTTCTCGAGCAGTGAGTATCTTGTTTCACAGTCGGTAAAGTTTTTGCTAAGGTAGTGTATTGCATGCTCTTTTTGACCAGACTCGTCATGTTGCCCCAATACACACCCCATTGAGTTCTCTAATATTGTCAAGTACATGATCAGAGGCCTTCCTTCAACCGGTGGCATCATAATCGAAGTTTCCTGGAGATAATACTTGATTTTTTTGAAGGCTATCTGACAATCATCGTTCCACTTCACTACTTGATCTTTATTTAGTAACTTGAAGATTGGCTCAGAAGTAGCAGTTGTAATACGATGGGGGAACTGACTTTTTTGGTTTTATCCAAATGTGTGGATAGCAAGAGTTGCCACCGACTTTTCTTTTATCCAATAAGGAAAGGGTGAAAAGACCAAGAAAGACCTTAAGATTATTTGGTCAGGGGGTAGGTTATGAAAAGGGAAGGTGTTAGCATCCTTTTCATCCGTAGTTATCTACGGGTTCTTAATTGCTAGCTCACTTTGTTTTGAAAAATGCTTTGTGTTCGTGTTTGAAAATATTTTGAAAAATGCGTAAGTACGACAAAGTTTTAATGATTCTTGTATCAATTAAGAATGTGTACAAAGTGTTTGTTTTTGAAAATATTTCAAAGAAAGTGTTTGTGAAAAATATGTTTTGAAAAGTGTTAGCGAGCAAACGATTAAAAACTATCTACCTACTCAAAAGTATTTCGTGTTATTTTCCTCCTCCTTTAGATAGTGCTATCATACCATTAGTTAGTAAGAAGCCCTATCATTGGATGTGAAGGGACAGGTACGAGTCATCGTGATGGTCATAAAAGGCAACATATAGGGATACCTTAGCAATTTGAAGGGACTGTCATCATATATTCGTAGGTAACATCGAGGGACAAGATTATTTCTCATAGGCAACTCGAGGGACATCACTGGACTATGATCTTTAAGATGATTTTAACTGAGGGTCTTTGCTAAGGGTATCCCTACGTTCGAGGGACATGACCATTTTTATTCGAAGGCAACAAGTGTTGTCACCCTAGAGGTGCATGTGTGAAAAGTGTGTTCTGTTCAATTATATATATATATATATATATATATATATATATATATATATATATATATATATATATATATATATATATATATATATATATGCATTTAGGGTTAGCTATGATTGCTTTTAGATCTTCCCATACATGCCTAGTTACTATAAAATAATAAGGAAAGCGGTAAATTGCGGAAAGTAAAGGCGCGGAAAGTAAATCTAAACTATTATAGGGCTTCGGGGAAGGGGGTACAAACCATAAAATCGGGGGAAACTAATACATGCTGTAGAAAATAAATAATTAGGAAGAAACTAATGCGAAAGTAATAAAGCTCGCAGAGCGGTAAAAGGAGAAAATTGTATGATGAAAAAGTTTTGATCACCTAAAGTCTAATTGATTTTTATTGGTTAAAAAAGAATTGATTAGTTAAGTAAAACCCTAAATTCTAGGTTGATTTTAAATTAATTGAGAAAATCTAAAAAATCAAATTAGGGTTGATTAAACAAAACATAAAATTAAATTGATTAAACTAAAAAACCTAAAATTAAATTAATTAAAATTAAGAAAACCTAAAATTAAATTAATTAAATTCAAGAAAACCTAAAATTAATTTAATTAAATTTAAGAAAACCTAAAATTAAATTATTTGAGTTTATTGAAATAAAGTTTTTATGTTAGGGTTTATTAAAAAATATTTTTGAAAGAAAAGGTTTTGTAAAAGATTAAAGGAAAAAGAGTGAGAAACATAGAAAATAACCAAAAGAGTAGGGGTGGGGGTTGAACCCACGCCCTTAAACATTCTCCATGCCTAGCATACCAGCAGGACAAGCTACTGTTGGTGTCAAGATAACAGGTCCAACGCATCATATGATAACCCCTGCAAAAATAATGAAAATATGAAAATTTGGCAAAACCGGGGATCGAACCCGTGACCTGGCAGAGAAGTGAATTAGCGTGCGCGTTTCTACCACTGGGGAGGCTATACATATGTTTATATAATTGAATCAAAATATATATAATATAAACATGGATATATTGGTCGGAGAAGTGTCGGAGCCCTAGCTCCGGTCGTCTTCTCCAGTAGCTCATTCTTTCAAAACCTGCAAAACACAAGGAATCAGCAACCCAAAAACATCCTACCCCCCTAAATCAAGGGCTGCGATTTTGATGAGATAATTATTTTGGTCTAAAACTGGCTAGTTTAAGAGCTATTGCGCAAGCAAGGCCGATCAGAGCAAACATGTTATTCTATGTTTTAGCATGCATGGGACCCTTACACTGGTCCAAACCTGTTCAGATACAACTCAGAAACATGTTAATAACATTAGTATGATTTAAAACAAAACAAAAACAAATATACAAAATTTTGAAAATATCATGAAAACGATGATGAATGCATGCATGTATCATGAGCTTTGAACCATCAAACATGACCCATTCTTACTCTGTATGATCGTTAAGAATGAGTAGCGTGGCTATTTGTAGTGATAAGGTTTGTAACAAAGGTTTCCCAATTTTAGGGTTTCTTGAGAAATTTGATATTTTGACAATTCTTTTGGAGGAAAGGTTTTTTTGTGTCCTTTGTATGAGAAGTGCTGAGATTATATAGGGGAAATTAGGTCAAAGTCATGTGGGCTTGGACCTTGTAGAAGAAGATATAATTTTATCTTATTTATTTTTCATTATTTAATGAATAAATAAAAAACTAATAATAATAATTAAAATAAAAATAGGTCATGGGGTGGAAGAACAATATATGAGGTGTATGAGGGGTATAAAGCAAGTTTGGACTCTAAACCATGGCCCAATAGCCCAAAATATCAAGCTTGCTCAATTTGAACTTCATGCATTTGCTCAAAATTTCCCAACTTGCAATTGTTATAACTCACTCAATTTTTATCTTTTGAAGGTGATCTTTGACTTTTTGGAAATATCAAGATGTCCTGTACAACCTCAATGTTGATCATTTTTGCTTTTGAAGAATTTATCTTGATGTAAGGTGCCTTGACAAAAAGTGTCTTTTTGTTGACTTTTGAAATGACCTATAACGTATTGGCTTATATCTCACAAATGATGCTCTTTTTGGACTTGAGCTTAGAGATACCAAGTTGTAGAGAATTGAATTTAATTAAAAATGATCTTTGTTTGGGGAAGATCCAATGAAGCATGTGAAAGTTATGCCTGGTCAACGTCCATTTGACTTCTTCTAAGGAAACCTTAATTTGTCAACTTTTGACTTTTGATGATTTGAGGGCTTTTCTTGAGGAATCATGATCAAACCTTGATAAAATGATGAATAGCACTTAAAAATGTTGATGTTGACCAAAAATCTTGAAGTTTAACTGTATGTTGACTACAATTGACTTTTTACCTAATATAGTTGATTTTCAGTCATCTGAGCCATTGACTGAGGAAACTTGTGATGCAAGGATTGAAACTCGGTATGAGAATTCTTAGGGACATATGAAGAACCATGAAAACCACTTGAGACCTTTGAAACCTGAATTTCCTTGAGAAATACAAAACCCTAATTGAGGGCCCATTTCTTAGGAGAAGAATTTGACGAATCAATTCTTAGGCAACCTTGAGAAAATGAGGACCTTAGGAGAATGTCTTGAAGAAAAATGGGAGGGAAACTTTTGGGGTACAATAGCTTCCCCTGTTAAATCTTCTTAAACCTGAAGATTTATATTGGCATGTCCGCCATTCGTGACTTAAAGGTAGAAGATGATTGAACACTTAAGTGCCCAGAAATTTGCACTCACATATGCAGGAGGTAACACTGTTTGGTTGATAATATTGATTGAATGGGCTTAGAGATGCCATTCAGAGAGGTGACGGGGAGTCGTCGGAGATAGGCTTATAGATGCCATCTAAAGTAACTGTTGATAGAAGTACCATAATGAGTCTATGCTCGACATGATCTGATAGAAATGTTTTTCAGAATGGATATCTGAAGGAAATGCTTTTCAGAATTCAGTCTCTGAAGAAAAGTGTTTTTCATGTAGATAGTCTCCTCGTCCTGTTTTGGGAGTTGATATAAAATTTTCATAGATAGTTGCCCTGTCTTGTTTCAGGAATTAATCTTTGCTCGATTGAATAAATAGTTTCCCTATCCTGTTTCAGGAGTTAATCTTTAACTTGTTCATGTAGATAGTCACCCCGTCCTATTTTGGGAATTGATCTACAATTTGTTTTCACAAATAGTTGCCTTGTCTTATTTCAGGAATTAATCTGTGTCTGGTCATCCAGATAGTTTCCCCGTCTTGTTTCGAGAATTAATCTGGGACCTGCTTTTTGTTAGCCGTGTAGAAAGTTGCCATGTCTTGCTTCAGGAATTAATCTTCGACCTATTTATGTAGATAGTCGCCCCATCCTGTTTCGAGAATTGATATACAATTTGTTTTCACAGATAGTTACCTCGTCTGGTTTCATGAATTAATCTGTGTTTGGTCATCCAGGTAGTTGCCCTGTCTTGTTTCGGGAGTTAATATGCGACTTGTTTGAAAACATTCGGTGATATTAATCTGTTTGTATACTTTATCTGAAAAGATAAAGAGTTAGTTGTATGCAATGTTATGATGTATGAAATGCATTTCTTAATGATGTTCTCAAGGCAAATGAGAGTGTGCTATATGTATTTCGTATACATATGTTATGATATTTGTAAATGATGTATGAATATGAAATGTCGTTGAAGCGTATTGGTAACTTTGTATAACATCTCTGACTGAGGAAAATAAATCCCTGACTGTTGTTAGGGATGAAGAATATGTGTAATCTTCAATCTTGTCTAGAATGTGTCTGCTGAGAATTCCTGCTTTCTGTTTGAGAAACTCCGTTGGGGAATTTGATTTTTCCTTGGGGAGAAAAGTTCAAGAACATTGGTCGTTCATCGCTCTACTGGGGAAATTAATTCTTATGTACCCTTCCTGGGGATAAAAGAGATGGATAACCTTCCAGGATGTTGTATGACCGAGTTTATGATATGGATGTCGACTTGTTTGGGAAGGATAAGATTAACTGGTATCAAGTCTAATTTCAGATTCTGTAGAAACTCTCTGGGGATGGCAATCTGGACTACCCTTTGCTGGAGAGAGAAATTTTTACCTGTGGTTTGTGGTAGTCAAAGTGATAGAATCCAACTGGGGAGACTAAATTCTGCTGGGGAAATAAACCCTGTTGAGGAAATAAACCCTGTCGGGGAAATAAACCCTATTGAGGAAATAAACCTGCTGGAGGAAAATATTCCGCCGAGGAAACGAACTCTGCTAGAGAGGAGAATTCCGCAAGTGGAGAAACTCAGTCGGGGAAGAGGATGTCTATGAACTATGCTAATGATATAAACTCTGATGGGGATTGAGACTCTGTAAGTTGGTGACATTGTCGAGGAAAAGATCACACTCCTTTGTCCGCTAGGGGGATCTGCTGGTGAGTATGACTAGGGTATTTCAGGCCTGTGGGGCATGTGTAATACGGTGGGAGAACTGACTTGGTTGTTTTGCGTTTGATCGTAATTGTTGCAGATAGGAAGAGTCACCACCGACTTTTCTTTTATCCGATAAGGAAATGGTGAAAATTAGAGGAAAGACCTTTGAGATATTTTCTTGAGTTCGGGGGGTAGATTATGAAAAGGGAAGGTGTTGGAACCCTTTTAATCCATAGTTATCTATGGGATATTAGTTGCTTTCTAGATCACTTTTGAAATTTCTTTGTTTGAAATGTGTTTGTGGTGGGTTTTGAAAGTATTTTTGAAAAGCACCTTCGTTTAGAAAAACTTTGTAATGATTCTCATCTATATAAGAATGCATACAAAGTGTTGGACTTTTTTGAAAATATTTTCATGTTTTTTTTAAAGTGTTTGGTGTGTTTGAAAAAGATGTTTGTTTTCGAAGATGGATTGTGAGTAAGCAACTAAGAACGTTCTACCTAATCAAAAGTCTTTTGTTCATTTCACTCTTCCTTTGACATTGTTATCATACTATTTATTAGTAAGTAGCCCTATCTTTGGATGTGAAGGGACGAGCGCGGGTCATCGTATAGTCATGAATAATAATGTTATGGGATATCTTAGCATTTCTCTTAAGGGACTAAGATTATTTGTAAGGCAACATTCGTAGCGTCATCGAGGGACTATGATCTTGTATTGTTGAATGTTTTTGCTAAGATGTCTCACATGCATATCATGACCATTTTTAAGGCAACAAGTGGAGTTAACCCTAGAGGTGCAAAGTGTGCAAGTGTTTGTATTTCATGCTTGGTTT